>LPNX010603537.1:254905-315586 GCA_001517045.1 Pseudotsuga menziesii
GCTCTTCACAACCATGGTGAAAAACACATGAAATCACAAAAACGCGAATGGAAAATGCACCAGCAGCTCCAAAAACGTGAGGAAGACAACCCAGAACCTGGAATTACAAAAACGACCTCCAATCCATGGGAAAAATGAAGCCACAGCCAAAAACGTGGAAGGAAAAACACACAGGAAACTCCAGCTGCTCCCCAAAACGTGAGAAAACTCAAAAACGTGAATGCATAGCAGAATGGCATACGATTTTGGGCCTTTTTCTTGCCCAGGAAGTCAGAACACGTTTTTCCAAAAATGGGTCTCTGCCCAATTCGAATTTGGTTGCCCATACTCTTCCCCTTCCATGCAATAACTGCCTCAACTACCAGCAGTCTTTTTTTCAATGAAAGTGGTTGGGTAAAAACAAGAAGAAGTCACATGGGTATTTTCCCTTATTGGCTAAAATTGGACAATTTCCCCACATCCTTACCCTTGAAAGATCATGCCCCATTCGATTTAGTTGCCGCGGCCGTAGCTGGTTGTGTTCATTTTAATTAATTATAGATGCATATTTACATGATGCGGAAACTTAATATGTGCCGCACGCCCCGATATTCAATCGGTGACGATTTAAATCCCAAACATAGCATAACTAATCAATGGTGGGGCCTTGGCCTTTAGCTCCACACCACGATCATTACAATATATACATCATATACATCTAATGTAACGGGGTCAAGACCGGGACGTGACATCTTCCACCTAGGAAATTTCTTCTGAACTGTAGATCTTCATCATTTGTCGATCTGAGCCGCTGAAAGTTGTGGGGTATACCTAGTTCCACATATCATGAAGTGTAGTTAACTTTTGCACATGTTCCCTTATTCCGCATATTCAATCTCTATAGGATTCATTTCCCTCCATTGATCTCGGATCAAGCTGCGGGCTGCGAAAGATGAAAATCGAAACTCTGAATTTTCATAACATAAAACTTTACCTTTCTGCTTTTATGTTTCTGCCCCTTTCTTTTCGAGTCGTTGATTTCTGGAGGAAGCACTCCGAGCCATTGCTCTGGAGAATTGTAGAACATGGGACTGCAACTTTTCATCATAAAATTATTACGTTTCTCGCTTTCTGATCTCCGCCCCCTTCCTTTCATCCGGACCGTTGATATTGGCGAAAACGATTTGAGGCGTAGATCTGACGGATTGCGGAGGGAAGAAATCAGGATTTGAACTTTCTACAAAGTTTGATTTTGATATTTCCACTCTCGGATTTCCACTTCCTCTTTTTGATTCCTCCTTTCCAGCCCCGCACTTTTCCGGAAAGCGGAAAACGAAACTTTAACTTTTCGTGAAAGGAGAAATTGACTTTTCCACATCTGCCATTTGTTGGACCGTTGATCTTGGGTGGGAGCATCCTGGACCGTCGAAACTTGGATTGTGAAAGGCGAAAGTTGGGATTCCATTTTTCATAACCAAATTTTTATCTCTTCTTCACTTTCACTCCCGATTTTCCTTGGGCAGAAATTATTTTTTGGCCCTTTGATCTCTTTTGAGGGTTGGATCTCAATTGTCTGTTCTTACCAAGGCCTATCCTTGATCGAATTTTTCATACTTAGGCACATTTTAAGGTCGCGCTAAAGGATTTATTACTGTGTTGAACTTCAGTCTTAGGAATAATCCTCCCAAGCAACTTCCAACCCTTTTCGACATACCTCTAGGTCATAAGGTATGAAATTTTTTCGACCCTACCCTTCTTTTTTTCACTGACCTGAACCTTTGAAGCGAGATTAGTGTAGACTCCTTATGTAGAAATATTCACAATTTAGCACAAGTTCTAACATGAGGTATCCACATTACTCAACAATTCCTTCTACCATATGGAATCAAGCATTTCAAATATGAGGTATTGTGTGATGTGGCCCCAGTTGAAGTCTGTGATGTTCTTTTAGGACAAACATATACGTGGAAGCATCATGTGGTATAGGATTCGTAACCTCGTAGTGTCATTGTCACTTTGGGAGGAAAAATCTATTGGATACTAGAGAAAATTGCACCTGCCACAGTTTCATAGGCCCAGGAAGATAAGCTCCCACACCAGGAATCTCTCCCTCTTCACAATTGCATCTGAAGGAGAACATCAGATCACAAAGACCTCCACACCCTATGCACAGGGTGTCTCTGCTCACTAGACAAAAGAAGAAAATGAAGTCATTCTTTCCTAATTTATCCAAGTACCTATACAATGCAAGGCCATGCATTCAAAGTGGTCATCCAAAAACAAATCATCCATACAAAAATTACAACCCTCTCGGGATGTCAAAGAAAGGCATCCTATTCAGTTAAGCAAATGTCACACGAGGAGATCATCTCACCACATGGTTCGAGATATGATACAAGATTTAATGCAATGGAGACCATTGTTTCCTAAAGAGAGAGTATTTATCTAGATGGAGATTGGTGGCCAGCCACCTATTCCAGTGGTTCAAAGCAATTGTTCATTGTGACAGTTTCATAGTTATTTTTGTATGGTTTTTCGAGTCCCAAATTTTCGAGGCCGTTTTGAGGCCCTAAACGACGATTTTTGGTGATTTGGGGGGGCAAATGGTTTTCTTTATTATGCATTTGGCCCCATTTAAGAGTTGTAAAACTCAAATAGACCTTTCCAAAGGGCTATCAAGAACCCAAATTGGAGATCGTATGCAAATGTTATGACCCTGGGAGGTTGATTGTTCAACTTACCACCTTGGGGCCGCAAAATTTATGACGGTTCATTTTCTCGGGTTTTGTTTTGGACTTTTGGGGTTATCCCCATAATTCTTATTATAAATATGGCCCTTTGGCCTCATTTTGTATTCATCTTTGCACGGATGAGTGTAGCAGTCACATCCCTTCTCGAAGATAGCTACCACCATTCTAGTTATCGTATTACAGTTTGTTCTATTTCCTCCATTTAATAGAATATCGGTTTACTGTATCTTTGTTATCGTTGAAAAATGTCTGTGATTATGAATTTGTATATGTTCTTTGATTCATTCACACATAAATCTGGATCAGTGGTATCATAGAAATCTACTTTTTTATTCTTTCTCGCTACATGTCCTTGACGAGGTCCTAGTATAGAGAGTTTGGTCTTGAGCTACTTTCACTTGATCACTCTCACCACCCCTGTTAACCCAAAAAATCCCTCACTCAGCTTTACTTCCCTACACCACCAAAGGACACCCATGCACGACCCTCATTTCACCCCATTGGACACCCACACCCTTAAAAAGGCTTAAGAATGAGAAAAAGGGTTTAAAACCCCCAAAAAGAGCCTAAATAGTTCTCCTAGGGGCTAAAGCCTCCAAAAAAGGGATAAAACCCCTCAAAGGAGCTGAAAATCACAAAAGGAGCTAAAGATAGGGCGAAAGGGGATAAAATCCCCAAAAAGGGGCTAAATCCCCAACCAAGGGCTTAAAACCCTAAAAATCCCCAAAAAAGCTATAAATAGAGGGGTGGGGGTCACTCTAAAAAAACTTCTCCCTTGCATACTATTATGCTACCCGATTAGATGCCTTGAGACCCTTTATCTTTCAATCCACCCACACTCCCTCTCCTCCATTCATCCATTGAGCCATAGCTCCCCTTCCAAGAGAGGTGCTTCTCCAAGCTAGGGCATGGTGGCCCATTCCATCAAGAGAAGGTATAGCTTGTTGTTTATGTTGTTTATTTGTTTTCTCTAATCCATTGTTTGTTTGCAAGTTTATTGTCTAACATGTTTTTGCAGGTATTTTGGTTGTAACATTTGTTTGCAGGTAGCTGGAGCTAAACCCTAATAGTGTTTGTAGAGGGGTTTCCATCCCATTTCGTTTATTTATGTTTTGTTTCAATTTCTCTCTATTTTTCTTGCATTTCACCACCAAGAACCTACCCTTCCATCCTATAAACTGAAGGTAGCCATTCCTTCCCTCTAGCAAGGGTGAAATCACTGCTATAGAACTGGCGACCATACCAGGTCGATCCCACAAGATCCCTGGGTTTATTTTTCAAAGCTTTAGTTTTTAGTTATGTTTTTTTCCCTATGTTAGTTTTTCTGTTAAATCTAGTTTAAATTCTTGTTTATTTACATTTTTTGTTACTGCCGAGCCTCCACAAGGAAAATTTAAGTCCATTTGGCCACAGTACAGGTTACTATCAGCCAGATCTGACTCGGGGTCAAAACATTTTACTTTCTGGAGTAGGTCGCACTTATCGGGCCCAGACAGGGGACCAAGTTGCTCATTTGGGCCTCACAAGTGCGACTAGGTTTCCCTTTTACCCTCGAAAGGTGTGACCCCCTTCCAGAAGACAACCCGCTTCTATCTACAAAATCTGAACGAACCCCTCGCCTATTTCTAAAAACATTTGGTGACCCCTTGCCACATTTGACCTGAAACATGCGATCTATCACTCAGAATTGGGTTTTTAATAATTAAGGATTGTCAGTGTTTCTCAACTACCTCTGTCCATCCGAGCTGTTTTATTTCTATTTATGTTTATGTTTATGACAATTTCATGTACAGAACAAAGTGTAAATTAAATACTTAATGGGTTAATGAACATAGTTTGATTAAAACATACTTAAAATCAACATCTTGCCTAACCCTTCTTCCTCTACCTAGTCATCACCCTTCGGGGTATTCTGGGATAAGACGAAGGGCATAGCTCTTATAGTAATAGGAACTTCACCCAATATTGTTCGAAACCACTAAAAATGGGTGACTTGGAAGGTAGAGGGGGTAGAGAAGCAAGGCGTCTCACGATGCTCAGCGTCCTCCCTGTTGACCAACCTTGCATCCAGAAGGTGACCCATGGATCTATGAATGGGATTAGTCCCATTGTGTTGAGAGCCCAACACCTTCTCCTGGTTGAAGAAGAATATAGGTGCAAGGTAGTCACCTAGTAAGGCTATCACAATTCACGATAAAAAATGGTGCATGTCTAAAACATTTCTTATTAAGATTTACTTCTTTCATCCACAATGATATGAATTCTATGAAATATTGATAAACCATTTGCAGCCACTAGATATAATAGAAACACAAAAAGACATACACACCATACCATTTAAATCAACCCAACTCAGTTCATGATGTTGAGAGAGCCACTAAAAATTTTCAAATTTACACTAAGTTAAAAATCTACAGTCTTTGAGGACATAAGTCTCTGACTACCTTAGCCATGGGAAGTACTTGGGCTCAGCCTAGAAACTCATTGTGAGGAGTACCATGGGAACCCCAAAGTAGCTGGCCACTAAGAGGAATTGCCAAGCGAAACGGGAAACAACCCCCACCGATTGAGTAGTACGCCCATGAGGAAAAATCCAAGCGTTGTCTTCTGGAAGTCTTAGTGGCCAAGTGACCACCTACAATGAATAGGAAGCCATTGAAACCGTGGTCCAATAATCATTACCACTAGTTTGACATTCAAAATTAACACAATTGATCCCTCACGCCTAAGAGGCGAACCACCATAGTTTGGGTCATTAAACCGACATCGTCGAGACCATTGTTGACGACCTCCCACATCATCAAAAGGCCACATAGCCTCTGATTCAGATTCAGAACCATATCAGTCTGAACTAGACCTGCACACTACACCATCAAGCCCCATGGCTGGTGCAAACCCAGATCCATTTTTCGACATAGAAATTGCTAGTGGACCCATGTCCAAACCACAAACTATCACCAACAACCCTGTAGGTGGTCCCAACACGGTTATGCAAACTGTGATAAGTCAGGTTCCACCACCCATATTGACCAGTCAAGTTGTCCTACCTACAACACATGGGGACAGTGGCCCTTCCACATACAGTTCCCCTCCTGTCACACATGGGGGCAGTGGCCCTTCCACATACACTGCCCCTCCTGTCATACATGGGGGCAGTGGCCCTTCCACCCACTCCCCCTCCTACAACACTTGGGGGAACTGGCCCATCCACAATGGTGCCACAAGTACCCCCAACAATGCAAGTACATTATGCACCTGCAAACCCCACCACCATGGCTGCCCCATCTCACATCAACCTAGGGTCAAACCTCCCTTTCATGGATGTCTCAACTTTCCTGATCTATCCTGGTTAACAAATGACCCTATCTTCCATCAAACGTTTTGGCCTCCTATGTGTTGAAATATTGTAACTTCGAAGAATATTCTATATGTATCTTTTTGTGGTCCCCGATGGTCCTACCGGGAGAACCACTTGTATTACTTTGTACCCCGATGCTCCTAATCGGAAGAACTAATAATATTCATGAGGTAGTCCCCTTTAATTGTAAAGGTGGGTCATTAGCACCCTAGTGTGGTTACTTGAGCCTACATGTGTAACTCGAGCCTACATGATTAACTCGAGCCTACATGACAGATGAGTTAACTTAAGTGAACAGATGAATATAAATAGAGGTGTAGCGCTCCTCATTTGGAACACACACTCTCACTTGTGTAGTGCATTAGTGGAGAGAGAGAAGTAGCTAGAGAAGGAGGAGGATCAGGCTTTGATCTCCTTGTTGGTTTTACCTTTTATCTTTTTGGGCATCTATATTGAGGAAGATTTTGCTGGGTTTTTCCCAAGATAAATCTGTGTTGTTCTTGTGATACTATTTCTTTCAGTGATCCTGCTTATATGCTTTTGTTATGAAAATGAAATGAAATACTGATGTATTAGCTAAGCATATGAAAAGTTAACATGGTATTAGAGACACCCTGAATAGGACAACCTTCACAGAGAAGAATAGCCCTCTCTCTCTCTCCCCAGAAGAAATTAGGGTTTTGGGAAAAATTTCGAGTTTCAGAAAACTGATTGCATGGAAAGTTGTGCCCTCCCAGAGTGCATCTTTTGAGCCTGGAATCACAGCTTTTGGATGTGCGAGTCTCCGGAAAATTCAAACCCTAGTTTGACAGCCATACTAGAAAACTGCAGAAGCTGAATCTTGCAAGTCTGATTTGGAAGGTGAAGAATTGAAATCTCCAGAATCCAAGCTCACCAGTCAACTCACCTCATTCAAGCTCATCTCCTGGTAAGATCAGTTTCTCATTCTACAAAATTTCAATTTTTTGTGATTTTCTGACAAGATGGCCCCAAGCACTAAGCTTGAGGACAAGCTAGAAGGCATAGAGAATTTTCGAGCATGGAAATACAGGATTGGTCTCATTCTCCAAGAGAATGATCTTTATAAGTATGTCAAAGAAGAAGTCTCAGAACCTCAAGAAGCTAAAGCCAAGGAGAAGCACAGAAAGGATATGATTAGAGCACAAAGGATTATTGCTGATTCCATCAAGGATCACTTGATCCCTCAAGTGTCATCCAAGAATACTCCAAAAGAAATGTATGATTGCCTTTCCAGAATGTATGGGGGAAGAAAAATTAACAGGAAGATGAATCTAAGAGCTCAATTGAAGAGTACCAAGATGAGTCATGGAGAATCCATCCAAGACTACTTCACTAGGGTTTCTCATATCAAAGAGCAACTAGAAGCTCTTAGAGATAAGCTTGATGAAGATGAATTGGTTATGATTGCTCTCAATGGTCTCACTAGACCCTGGGAATCCTTCATCCAGATGATGTGTGCTAGAAAATAAAGCATGATTTTTGAAGTAGTATGGGAAGACTGCATTCAGGAAGAGACTACAGTGGAAAACTGAGAATCCTTGCTAAAGGAAGATGATCAAGCCCTAGCCACTCACACCAAGAAAAGAAGAAGTCAACCTAACTTCAGGAGAAGAAACTTCAAGGAGTCTCAACCTCCCAGAAGAATCCAAATAAGAAGGGAAAATCATCCAGAGAAAAACTACTCTGGCTTTCAATGTTTTCATTGTGATAAGATAGGACACATTGCCTGAAATTGTCCTATAAATAAGAAAGAGCATAAGAAGAGGATCAACAACAACAAAAGATATCATGCTCATCTAGCGGAAGATGAAGATGAAGAAGAAGAAGAATAAGAAGAAAGACCTCCAAGAAAGCAAGCAAGAGAATCAGATGCAAACGAGTATGTACTATTCTCTGCACTCTCTAGGACTATAACACCTAGAGAAGACACTTGGCTTATTGATAGTGGTGCTTCAAAGCACATGATGGGACAAAATAAAACTCTGTCCAAACTTGAAGAAAGAAGCTCTCCTCAGAAAGTGTCCCTAGGAGATTACTATCAATATCTGATCAAAGGAGTTGGTGAAGCAAGATACAAACTTGATTCAGGTAATCCTCTAAAGATGAAAGATGTATTATATGTACCTAGTTTAAAGAAGAACTTACTTTCTATCTTAGCTTTAGATGTGAAAGGATTCAAAGTTGCTTTCATAGATGGCCAAGTACTCATGTGGCCCAAAGGAAAGAATATTGAAGATGCAATCATCATTGGTGAAGAAGAAGGAGGCTTGTATAAACTCAAGGGGCACTTAGAAATAGCCTTTGTTCATGAGTCCACTGACCCTAGTGAACTATGGCATAGAAGACTTTCCCACATCAACTACAAGGCTCTACCTCATGTGAACAAAATAGTGATGGGATTACCAGATATGAAGATCAAGCATGAAGGCATTTGCAAAGGATGTGCGAAAGTAAAGAACATCAAGAATCCATTTCTAAAAAGTGAAACCAAAACAAAAGGTACGTTGGAATTGATCCATTCAAATGTATGTGGTCCAATGTCTTCTACATCCTTAAGTGGCTTTGAATATTATATCACATTCATTGATGACTTTTCAAGAAAGACTTGGATATACTTCTTGAAAGCAAAGAGTGAAGTGTTTGAGAAATTCAAGGAGTTCAAAGCCTTGATAGAGAATCTTTCAGACAAGAAGATAAAGACACTTCGTTCAGACAATGGAGGAGAATATACCTTGAAAAGAGTTTGAGGCTTTTTGCAAAAATGCTAGAATCAAGAGGGAACTAACTACTCCCTACAATCTGCAACAGAATGGGGTTGCAGAAAGAAAGAACAGAACCATCATGGAGGTAGTGAAGACAATGATATATGATCAAGATCTTCCAATGCATCTATGGGAAGAAGCAGCAAGAACTGTTTTGTATGTGCATAATAGAATATCTCACAGTGCTCTTGGGTTCAAGACTCCAGAAAATATATTCACAGGAAAGAAGCCTGAGGTAAGTCACCTCAAGATATTTGGTTGTCCAGTATATATTCATATACTGAAAGAGAAAAGAACCAAGTTAGACCCTTCCAAAAAGAAGGGGATATTTGTTAGATATTGTGAAGTATCCAAAGCATTCAGAATCTATATTCCTAGATTCCATCGCATAGAAATCAGTTGAGATGTGACATTTGATGAAGAGACAGTCCTCAATAAATCTAGGAAGTGCCAACATGAAGAAGTATATGAAGAAGAGACATCTCCCATAAATAAAGAAACTACATATCTCCCTGAAGATGAAGGTCTTGAAGAACATGACTTAGAAGAACCACAAGAACCTCCCATGATGGAGATGTCAAGAAAGAGAAATCCTGCTTGGACAAGAGAAATTATACGAGAAGCAGAAAGATATGGAGCTCTTGAAGGCTCCACAAGGGAAAGAAAGAAGCCTAAGAATTTTTCCAATTATGTAGCCTTGATGTGTGATCTTGTAAATCAAGAACCTACAAGCCATGAAGAAGCTGTACAGAAGAAAGAATGGGTAGAACCAATGACTGAAGAATACCAGTCAATAATGAAGAATGATGTTTTGGATATAGTTCCCAAACCTAAAGGAAAGAGTATAGTATCCTCCAAATGGATATTCAAAATAAAGCATGCTGCTGACGGAAGTACCGAGAAGTATAAGGTAAGATTTGTGGCCAAAGGATTCTCTCAGAAAGAGGGAATTGATTATGAAGAAACATTTTCTCCAGTAGCACAGTATACTTCGATTAGAGCTATCATGGCACTAGCATCTATGATGAAATGGGAATTACACCAGATGGATGTGAAAACAACTTTTCTGAACAGTGTGATCGAAGAAGAAGTATAATAGAACAACCACAAGGATTTGAAGTTAAAGATAGACATACTCACGTATGCAAGTTGAAGAAGGCCCTCTATGGCCTAAAACAAGCTCCTCGAGCTTGGTATGAAAGGATAGACAGTTTCTTGTCAAGCATGGGATTCACCAACAGTAAAGTTGATCCTAACCTTTATCTTAAGGTTGTAGAAGATGAGCCTGTCATCCTGCTGTTATATGTGGATGACTTATTCTTAACAGGGAATGAGAAACATATTATAGAAAGCAAGAAGAAACTAGCAAAAGAATTTGAGATGAAAGACCTTGGGTTAATGCATTATTTCCTAGGTCTGGAAGTGTGGAAAAGTTTAGAAGGAATCTTTCTCAACCAAGGAAATTATATGGTAGAGATATTGAAGAGATTCAATATGTTGGAATGCAAAGCCATGGCCACACCCATGGACTCCAAACTGAAGTTGTTAGCTAATGACCCATCAGAATTAGTGGATGTGACTCACTACAGACAGATCATTGGGTCATTGATGTATTTAACAAATACCAAACCAGACATTTGTTTTACTGTGAACACCTTAAGTCAATTTCTTGTTCAACCAAGACAGGTTCACTTAGTAGCTACAAAACATGTGATGAGATATCTAAAAGGGACTATAGACTTTGGTCTATACTATGATGGTAGCCATGAGTACAAATTGTATGGATACACAGATGCAAATTGGGCTGGAAATATCTCAGATAGAAAAAGTACTTCAGGTGGATGTTATAGTCTGGGATCTGCTATGATTTCATGGTTTAGCAGAAAGCAATCTAGTGTTGCTCTACGCACAGCCGAAGCAGAATATATAGCAGCTTGCTCTTCTAGTTGTGAAGCCATATGGCTTCGAAAGCTGATGTCGGGATTATTCAACCTAGAATTGGACACTACCATGATTCTATGTGATAATCAAATTTGTATAAAGATGACAGAGAACCCAGTATTCCATGATAGATCGAAGCACATAGAAATTAGGTATTTCTACATTCGATATATGATGTAGAAGGGATCCATAAAGCTCCAATATGTGAGTACGGATGAACAAGTTGCTGATGTGCTGACGAAGCCTCTGTCTCGAGTAAAGTTCGAACACTTTCGAGACAAGCTTGGTGTTGTTCAGAAAGACCTTCCTCGAAAGGGGGAGTAGTGATGTTGCAATGGGATTGTATCATCCCTGGGATCTTTCCCTAAAGTGATCCGGTAACCTCGGTCATCAAGAATGAAGAGGGATTATATCATCCTGGGACATCTATCCAGAAGTGATCCGGTGACCTCATTCATCGAGAATGAAGAGGGATTGTATCATCCTGGGACATCTATCCAGAAGTGATCCAGTGACCTCGATCATTGAGAATGAAGAGGGATTGTATCATCCTGAGACATTTGTCCAGAATAGATCTAGTGACTTTGGTCCTCGAGAATGTAGTGGGATTGTATCATCCTTGGGCATTTTCCCTAAAGTGATCAGATGACCTCGGTCTTTAAGAATGTGGTAGGATTGCATCATCCTTGAACTTCAGTTTAGAATGGTATCCAGAGGCTTCGGTCCCTGAGAATGTGGCAGGATTGCATCATCCTTGAACTTCGGTTTAGAATGGTATCCAGACGCTTTGGTCCCCGAGAATGTGGCAGGATTGCATCATCCTTGAACTTCAGTTCAGAATGGTATCTGGAGGATTCGGTCCCCGAGAATGTGGTAGGATTGCATTGTCCTTGGACCTAGTCCTAAAGTGATCGGGACTGATTATCCTGTAATCAATCCGGTGAATTCGGTTGTTGAGAATGTGATAGGATTGTATCATCCCTGGAATTAGGTCCAAAAGTGATCCGAAGACTTTCGTCTTCGTGTTGTGGATTGCAGGATATTGCTGATGATGATGACGTACTGATAGAAATATCAGAATATGATGATGATGATATTGTTGATCGAAAGTTCAAAGTGCTGATGATGATGTTGCTGATCGAAAGTTCAAAGAGCTGATGATGATGTTGCTGATCGAAAGGTCAAAGTGCTGAAGATGATGATGCTGATCGAAAGGTCAAAGTGCTGAAGATGACGTTGCTGATTGAAAGGTCAAAGTGTTGAAGATTGTTGCTGATCGAAAGGTCAAAGTGCTGAAGATGATGTTGCTAATAGAAAGGTCAAAGTGCTAAAGATTGTTGCTGATAAAAGCGATCAAAGATTGTTGCTGATCGAAGCAGTCAAAGATTGTTGCTAATCAAAGCGATCAAAGTGTTGATGTTGCTGAAGACTAAAGACTGAAGATGAAGACTACATGATGTTGAAAAGATTCCAATGATTTATAGATGTGTTACCTTGATGATGTTGATGATGCTCTCTCTCTCTCTCCTATTATTATTGTTGTTGATGTTGTTGTAGAATACCCTTCTCGTTAAGGGGGATTGTTGAAATATTGTAACTTCAAAGAATATTATATATGTATCCTTTTGTGGTCCCTGATGGTCCTATCAGGAGAACCACTTGTATTACTTTGTACCCTGATTCTCCTAATCGGAAGAACTAATAAGATTCATGAGGTAGTCCCATCTAATTGTAAAGGTGGGTCATTAGCACCCTAGTGTGGTTACTTGAGCCTACATGTGTAACTCGAGCCTACATGATTAACTCGAGCCTACATGATTAACTCGAGCCTACATGACAGATGAGTTAACTTAAGTGAACAGATGAATATAAATAGAGGTGTAGCACTCCTCATTTGGAACACACACTCTCACTTGTGTAGCACATTAGTGGAGAGAGAGAAGTAGCTGGAGAAGGAGGAGGATCAGGATTTGATCTCCTTGTTGGTTTTACCTTTAATCTTTTTGGGCATCTATATTGAGGAAGCTTTTCCTGGGTTTTTCCCTTTAGGGTTTTCCCAGGATAAATCCGTGTTGTTCTTGTGATACTGTTTCTTTCAGTGATCCTACTTATATGCTTTTGTTATGAAAATTAAATGAAATACTGATGTATTAGATAAGCATATGAAAATTTAACACTATGCCAACCAAACTACCCTCATATATTCCCAAGTTTGAAGGGAAGGCAAGGGAGTGCCCCCAAAACCACATCATGACGTTTCATCTATGGTTCTCATCAAACAACATTGTAGATGATTTGATCAGGCTAAGACTATTCCAACGCACCCTCATAGGTGCTGCGGCCAAGTGGTACATTGAGCTACCACAAACCAAGTACCCATATTTCAACTCCCTGGATTTCATGTTCTTGCAATATTTCCAACTCCCCATTAGATATGACAAAGGGGTGGAGATCTTGTTATCTTTCTGCGAGAACACTACGATCCACATAACCGACCACATCCATGAGTGGCAGCGATGCCGTAGTTTGTGTAAGATCCAACTTGATGACAGTATATTCCTAGATTGGTTCCTTAAAAATGTGCTCCCACCTATACCAAAGGATTTCGCATCTCCAAAGAGGAGGCCATATTGAAATCCCAGTAGTTTGATCTAATCTATGCACAATCTGAATACCTTTACACCATCATTCCAGATGCTCCCCATGCAGGCACCTCTTATTGGGATGCACTGTGGGCATCCCATGCTGTAGATGGCATCATAGGTTCTGTCTCTCACAAACCACAGCACCTTCCAAAACCACTTGCAATACCACCACAACCAAGCAACACCACTAGTGTTTCCTACCAAAACCAAACTCGGGACTATGCAAGAATGATGTCCCTGTCCGGTGCCACAACTTCTTATGCACAACCTGTGCAACCACAGCAGGCCCAGGCATTAGCTTGGCCGACACAACAATATGCGGGGCAAATTCCCACATTTGTGGCATCGATACCGACCCAAATCTACTATGCACCACTGGTACATATTGTTCAATCCCTTGCCCCTACTCCACCTGCTCCATTGGGACAAGTGTTTGCACAACAAAACCATCCTATCCAGCCAGCCCCCAATAACCAACAAGGGAAAGCCAGAAATAACCGACCCCAGAACCAAGGCAACAATCAACTGCAGGTAGGTGGTCAATAACCAAATCCTCCCAACAATGCCGCGACAAATCGACCAGCCCAAAATCCTCAACGACCAAATGCACCAAGACGTAATGCTCCATTGCGGACAAACCAACCGTGCACACTATGTGAGTTCTATGGGCACTACACATTCGAGTGTCCCTTCATGGGTCATGCTAAACAAGCCATTAGAAACAAGGTTCAACATGCCACTAATACAACGGACCAAGCCCAACCCAACCCGACACCATAAGGACCTCCTCCTATGGTGCTCCAAAAACCATTACTAGTCCAAGGATTGGTGGCAACCACACCCTCTCCCCAACCCAATCCCAATGCTCTGGGGGTGCCTCCCATAGCAGAAAAAGGTTTCCACTACTTGCTAGCTATGACAATTGAAGAGGTCAATCTACAAACTAGACAAAATCAGTACAGAACCGACACCGAACACAGTGACACATCAGCAACATCTACATCTAAAACAGTCAATGCACCTCTTCAGTTACCCCCTTTCCCACACCCCCCCATACGCTGGGTTGCCAATAACGCCATGGCTAGAGATGCTGTCAGCTACAACATTGTGGATGATTTGGCCCAAACACCTACTACCATGTCCGCTCTTGAGGTACTCAAAATGTGCCCAACGCAACAAAAATCCTTACTAGCCTCCCTTGGGGTCATAGACCCCTCTGACTCCAAGTTGATCACATTTGACGCATAGAATGGAGAACTACGAATGCCATCAACCATTTCCTTTCAAATCCCGATGTTTATCTGGAATTTGGTTGTGCACTGATGCATAGTGGATGAGGGGGAATCCACATGCGTTATGTCTACCCTAGTTTGGAAGAAACTTGGATCCCCAATTCTGCAACCATCCTCCACAACTCTGTGGGATTATGATGGCCATCCCACTAAAGCCCATGGAATCCTCCCCCATGTCCCCATCACATTAGTCGGGAAGATAGTTCTAATTGAAATAGATGTTTTCAACACTCAATTGGACTATAACCTTCTCCTTGGAAGAAGTTATATGTATTCCATGAGAGCTGTCGCATCAACTGTCTTCCATCTCATGATGTTCCCCCACGAAGGAAAAATCATGATGGTTGACCAAATGACTTATCACGATCCACAAGGGAGAACAAAATCCACCTACGTTATCCCTACGATCAACACCATTGATCCACAAGGGATGACCACACACACGAATGTTATCCCTGCGGTCAACACCATGGTTGAAAACATACCAGCCTCCCCATTGTTGAATGTGGGCCCTGGGTTGTTTGCTGATACCACCATGATAGATCCTTTGCCCATAGTGTCACCACTACTGACACCAAATGAGACTGCGTACTTGTGCATGCTCTCATCCAACACCGCTGCACCCAAACAACAACCGCAGCCACAGCCCTAACTACAACCACAACACCATCCACATCCACAACATCAAAAGCAGTCACAACATCATCCGTAGCCGTAGCATTATGCGCAGCCATAACCAAAACCTCATCCCCACATACAACTATCAGGGATTTATCTGGGCTCCTCTCCATTCCATACAATTCCCTTCCTCTTTCCCCCGCCTGGTGTCATGAGCAAGCCAGTAATGGCCACCCTAAACCTACCCAACTTTACATTGGGATTTACTGTGTGGTATCCTGATCCACCAGCTCAACCACCAATGCCCCAGGTAGTCTTAACCCCCATGAAACCCATTGTGGTTGAGTCTCACCTCCACCCGGCCTGCAAAAACCAACCACTGCACCTACACCTACACCGCCCCATCCAAAAAGGGCCATGGGAAAGAATGCAAAAACTACCACTGAACCTTGACAGATCCTACCTTGCGTCGTCTGCAAAGTACAAGGCCATCCAACTCAAAAATGCCCTAAGATTCCTATAATCTGCATGCATTTGGATGCCATTGATACAATGGAAAGCCTCCCCGTGGTTGAACTTCCAATCAGGCCAATAGTGAGAAACAAGTCATTGAGAACAAACCATGCATGCACCCTTTGCAAATTGTATGGACACTATTCTCACCACTACCAAGACTTGTCTGAGTTACGAATGGATTTAGCCAACCTTTGTCAACATTCCCTTGAATCTGAGATCACCCTGAACGAATAATTTCACCCCCCACCTCCTTCTTCGGACACCATCTCCAGTTCTACCGACCCTCTTGTCTCCACCACCACCAATGGTCCATTAGACCCGTCTCTTCCATTTTTTCTGCAACCACAACTCCATTCACAACTGCAACCTCAGTTGCAACCTCAACCTCAGTTACCAGAGAAATAGTGGGGTTCATTCCTTATCAACATTTTTCTTTTCCTTTTCCTTTTCCTACCATCCAGGATCGTGAGTAAGTCTATCTTGGCAACCTGCAATCTAAAATATTTCACACTGGGAGATCCTGTGTGGTACCTTGAACCACCTACCCTACCTATAAGGCCCTAGGATGTGTTGACTCATGTCCATCCAATCGATATGATGTTTCACCTACCTCTAGGTCCATCAAAGACTCCTCCTATCTCCAGGCCTGCCCCTCTTCCTCCAACAGAGACTAGGGGCAAGACCACAAAAACCAAAACCAATACCATTTACATGATCTATAGCACTAGTTGCCCTTACATCTCATTGGCTGTGGAAGATCCACCCGATCTATCCCGACACCACTTACGCAATGATGGAGATATATGTATGATCGCCTTCGGTTTTACCCCATTCCCTTTAAACCATAGTGTGGAATCGGTTCTTCCCATAAAAGACCAGATTCTGTCATCCTGCCTTACCAATGACCTTTGTCTTAGCAAGGGGGCATACCTCTTCGCTGACTCAAACAGTCAACTCTTGAAAAATCCGCGCAACAGGCTCCACCTCAAGAGATTTTATGCCTGATATAACCACTATGAGTCCCTTATAGCGTAATTTTTTCCCTTTTTTGTTTTGCAACGTTTTTACCACAAGTCAGGGGCAGCACCATTAGCTACTAATCCAAAGTCACCTGGAACCTATTCGAGACACCTCTCACACCTCCGGGCCCAAATTTATATCTCCTTATGAGACCATCGTCTCATGTTTAAACAAACAAATTTCGAGACTACTTCCTGGAAGTCACCTCGATTTACGAGCCATAGCATGGTGATACAAGTGTCTACGGACCTGTACTCGTATCACACTTTCCTACCGCTACTCATGCGGATTCTCGGGCCACCACTCGTAAGGAACATCACTTTTATTTTTAGTAACATATAATTGTCTACTCTATCCATCGCACCTTATGCGGATCACCAGACCATCATCCAAAAATCGAATTATTTCTCTTACATGTATTTGGTGTATAACTACCTTTGGACTTGCACTCACATCACATGTAGTCAAGTCCATCCACCGCAACTCACACATAGCTCTCGTAACCTGTATCCGAGAGCCACCTCAGTTTGTGTATCTCTGCCGCACCGACTCATGTGCCTCTATCGCAATCTGTCATGTGCATGTATAGGTATGTTTAAGAGCCACTTGCTCCATCCATACTCCATGGATGAAATTTGGACCACTGTCCACCATCCTGACATGGGGCACTGCCTGTGCCACCGTAATCGGTTGACCATACTAGAGTTTCCTTTCAGCTCTTTTCTAACTCCTAAAAGAATGAAAATATTGCCAAGCGCAACTGCTTTGTTTCCCGCTCATTAAAGGATAGGAAAGGGCGTCTACATCATCTCGTTTACCTCCTTTTGCAGACTATGTATACCATCAAATGAAAAGGACCACCTTGGCATATTCAAGCCAATACCATTCCCCTCTGCATACTTTTATGCTTTCTCGGACAGAGGGGCTGAACTTTATGAAAAAGCTCACCATGGGTTGTCGTTAAGCTCTTTTCCAGCTTTCTCATCAAGAAAATATTGCCAAGCAAACTTGGTTTTGGTCATGCTCGTAAAAGTATCTGAATGACCATCCAGTGAGTATAAGTTTAACCTTTTCCGACCTGATTGAACTACTAATGGTAAAGAAGTTTCTCATCCCCTACTGGATGGGTGAGCTCTCCTATGTATACTTTTATCCTTTCTTGGGAACAGGAGACCACCAACAAAAAAGATCCCCCACTGGAGTCTTCTTCGTGCTTTCAGGATCTCTAAAATTGAAAGCACCATCGAGCATTTACTTTCCCGGGCTCGCCAAAAATACACGAGATCATACCACAATAATGTCTCTAGACACCGCCCCACAAATAACAGTTTGAAATCATTCCCACATTGGGTAACCTTTGTTCAGAGTACTCTTGAATGTGTCTTCCTTGGATCCCATCAATATCAAAAGTGTCTACATCCCCCAAGTATTTCCCATCTGTAGTGATAGTCCTGGTATTACAGTTATGATCCCATTCCCATGAGTCAGTTTCATTTGCTTTTTGGTCTGCCCTACCGTCACACTCTGAACAAAGGAAGTTTGAGCATACTACACTCCCCCTGCCCCTGTTCAACTCTTTCCCTCCCCCCCCGCCATTCAGTGGGTCAGTCAATAGATTGTCTCACATCTTTTGGTTATCTCCCTCATGCTTCTAGTCAAGGAAACAACATTGCCTTGACTAGGGGTAGGTCTCCCTCTATCGATGACAACACACATATTCCAGAGGACGGACCCAGAGGTCCCTGTATCTTGGTTTTATTAACCTCATTGATGAGTTCCTTGGACCACTTGAGAGGAGTCCTTAGTGCCTCTCAGGATGGTTGTTTCTCACGTGTTTGACTCCAACTACATCATCGCACTGTTGAGATTCATATAGGGTATAGGCCTGCGCAGTATTTGGTCGAAGACCCCGGATGTCACCTGACTCTAGCACATTGATGAGTCTATTCGAGGGACCTAAATAGGTTTATGTCCCTTGTGATTTTCAGGTTGCATTGGAGACAGTGTTCAGAAGCCCCAACAGTGCTTCTATATAGATTTATGATTTATGCAGCATACTCGTACTACAGAGACTCTGACTCTCCATCAGTGAGTCCATACAGCTATGTACTATCCCAGATCTAGCAGGCTATGAGTCATGAAGATATAGAATTCCATGAGAATGCCATGGGTCCAATGTAGCAGTTCTTTAAATCAGTATTGTATTCAGCCTCACATTGAGGCAACCACTATGTATCATCAGTTGTATATGATCGGCTCTTGTATTTTAGAGCATAGATCACATTATTCTTTTGACATTGTCATGAGCATGGGGATTCCCGCCTCATCCATACACATGTCACACATTATTTGTATCTCACCCATTGATGGGAACCAATTAATACAAAAACCAAAATCCACCATGCTCCAGCCCAGGAAGCACCACCTTTCCATAGAAAATCCTATGATGTTCATCAGCCATATGTTGAGCTCCTACCCTCACACATCATGGGGCAATTTGTTAACCCAAAAAATTCCTCACTCGGCTCTACATGGCCTACACCACCCAAGGACACCCATGCACGACCCTCATTTGACCCCATTGGACCCCCACACCCTCAAAAAGGATTAAGAATGCGCAAAAGGGCTTAAAAACCCAAAAAAGAGCCTAAATAGTTCTCCTAGGGGCTAAAGCCTCCAAAAAGGGGCTAAAACTCCTCAAAGGAGCTAAAAATGAGCTAAATATAAGGTAGAAGGGGCTAAAACCCCTTAAAGGAGCTAAAAAGGAGCTAAAGATAGGGCGAAAGGGGCTAAAGCCCCAAAAATGCTATAAATAGAGGGGTGGGGGTCACTCTAAAAAACATTCTCCCTTGCATACTATTATGTTTCCTGAGTGGATTCCTTGAGACCCTTTGTCTCTCAAGCCACCCACACTCCCTCTCCTCCATTCATCCATTGATCCATAGCTCCCCCTTCCAAGAGAGGTGCTTCTCCAAGATAGGGCATGGTGGTCCATTCCATCAAGAGAAGGTATAGCTTGTTGTTTATGTTGTTTATTTGTTTTCTCTAATCCATTGTTTGTTTGCAGTTTTATTGTCTAACATGTTTTTGTAGGTATTTTGGTTCTAACATTTGTTTCCAGGTAGCTAAAGCTAAACCCTAACAGTGTTTGCAGAGGGGTTTCCATCCCATTTCCTTTATTTATGTTCTGTTTTAGTTTCTGTCCATTTTTCTTGCATTTCACCACCAGGAACCTACCCTTCCATCCTATAGATGGAAGGTATCCATTCCTACATTGTAGCAAGGGAGAAATCCCTGCTACAGCCCCAATCAGCCTCCCATTGTGGAAGAAAAGAGAGACGACGGAGCAGGAGATCCTATCAAGTGACTCCTTAAGGAATCCCTTGAGTGACAGAGAAACTAGTTGATGGATACGTTTGCCCAAATCCTTCTACGAATTTCAGCATCGGCAAGTGCATCTTCAATGAGCAGCAGGTTCAGGGATGCAACTCCCTTCAAGATACAAGTTAACTTTAATATTCCTTTATTTGAAGTCCAGATCGATGCAAATTCCCTAGATAATTGGTTGATTGTTCTAAAAGGGTATTTCTCTGTCCACAATTTCTCCAACAGGGAAAATATCACCTTTTCTCTCCTTAAGGCAGTCCCCCATGTCCAAAATTGTTGGGGTACTTATTGGGATAAAAACTCATCAGACGAGTCTGGAATGTTTGAGAAAAATCCCACTTGGGACTCTTTCATAGATGTCGTCAATGAACAATATTACCCTATGGGAAACTATGATGACCAGTACACAAAATGGACCATTATACGTCAAGAGAGGGACCAGACAATGTCAGAGTACACCAACAACATTCATACCTTGCGCACAAAGTTGGGTATCAAGGACTCTTGTCCGAGCGACACCTAATACTAAAATATCACAGTGGTGTACATCAGTACATCTGAACTGAGATGGACTTCCTTGACATCTATTCACTTGGATCTTCCTATCAATATGTTTTCAAAATCAAGAAGAAATTTTGGCAAAAGAACAACCAAGACTCTAGACCCGTGAACCCACCGCAGAATTAAGGCAAGGGAAACTATGGCCTGTAAAACACAGGACAAGGAAAGGACAACCATTCCCCACCATAAGAAAAGAAGGGGAATGGAAATACAAAGAAGGAAATCGGGAAGTGGTGTGAGTTTCATATAATCCCTTGGCACAACACTGATGAATTTCGCTCAAAGCAATCAATGGTGGCCAAGATCAAATCTTCAGAATCAAATCCTAATTTCGATTCAAAACCCAGTGCCACAGCTAAAGACCATGGGAAGAAAATAATTGATGCAGACCCCACTGCC
This sequence comes from Pseudotsuga menziesii, assembly GCA_001517045.1. Classification (NCBI taxonomy): domain Eukaryota; kingdom Viridiplantae; phylum Streptophyta; class Pinopsida; order Pinales; family Pinaceae; genus Pseudotsuga; species Pseudotsuga menziesii. Next base: position 276,155 of record LPNX010603537.1, read on the forward strand.
ACTATTGCTACCACATAGATTCGAATGGAGGATCCTGAAGAATGGAGTGCCTCTGCCACTCACAGATGTGGGTGAAGGGAAACCCACTACATTTTTTCATTGACAACGACAACGAAAAGAACCTGATCTTAGCAGAAGTTTCCAAGATATTGGAGCTTCCGACAACACCACACCCACAACCATACAACATCGGTTGGTTAGGAAAAGGATGAGGTATCTGCATTAATCAACAATTCCTCCTACCATATGGAATCAATCCTTTCAAAGATGAGGTACTGTGTGATGTAGCCCCACTTCAATTCTGTGATGTTCGTTTAGGACAACCATATATGTGGAAGCATCATGTTTTATATGATTTGCGACCTCGTAGTGTTGTTTTCCCTTTGGGAGGACAAATATATAATATACTAGAGACAACCACACCTTCCATATTCTCGTAGGGTAGGAATATAAGCTCCCACACTAGGAAGTTATCCCTCTTCACAATTGCATCTGAAGGAGAACATCAAATTACAAAGACCTCCACACCCTATGCACAGGAGGTCTATGCTCACAGACACAACAAGAAAACAAAGTCATTCTTTCCTCATCTATCTGATTACCTCTACAATGCAAGTCTAGGCATTCAAAGTGCTCATCTAGAAACAAATCATCCATAAAACAATTACATCCCTCTTGGGATGTCAAATAAAGGAAGCCTCTTCACTTCAGCAAATTTCACACCAAGAGATCATCTCACCACACGATTCGAGATATGATAGGAGATTTGATGCAATGGAGAATATTTCTTCCTTAGGAGGGAGGATTGATCCAGATGGAGATCGGTGGCCACCCACCTATTCCACTTTCTCAAAACAATTGTCCATTGCAGCCGTTTCCTAGTTATTTTTGTACGATTTTTTGTGTCCCAAACTTCCAAGTCCATTTCGAGATACTAAATGATGTTTTTTGGCGATTCTAGTGGCCAACTGTTTTCCATTGGCATGAAATTATCCCTAATAAAAAGTTATAAATATCAGATATACCTTTCCAATGGGCTATCAAGCGCCCAAATCGGAGATTGTATGCAAATGTTATGACCCTGGGAAGTTGACTGTTCAACTTACCACCTTGGGGCCGCAAAATTTATGACCCTCATCTATGGGGTCATCTTACGGTTCCGTTTTTGAATTTTTGGGTTCTCGCCATAATTCTTATTATAAATAGGCCCCTTTGGCCTCATTTTTTATTCATCTTTGCACGGATGAGCGTAGCAGCCACATCTCTTCTCGGAGATAACTACCACCATTCTAGCTATTGTATTACAGTCAGTTCTATTTCCACCATTTAATAGAATATGTGTTTACTGTATCTCTATTATCTTTGCAAAATGTCTATGATTATGATTATGTATCTATTTTTTCATTTTGTTTAGACATAAATCTGGATCAGTGTTATTAGATTAATCTTCTCTTCAATTATTTCTCAGTGCATGTCCCCTATGAGGTCCGAGTATAGAGAGTTTGGTATCGAACTAGTTTCACTTGGTCACTCTCGCCACCCATAAAAACCTCCCATGGCGAAATAAAAGAGAAATGATGGAGCAGGAGATCCTATCAAGTCATTACTTGAGGAATCCCTCGAGCGAGAGAGGAACTAGATTATGGATAATTTCTCCCAAATCCTTCTATGAATGTCGACAGCGAAAAGTGCATCTTCAATGAGCAGCTGGTTCGAGGATGCAACTCCCTTTAAGGCACAAGTTAACTTTGATATTCCTTTATTTGAAGGCCGAATCGATGTAGATGCCCTAGATAATTGGTTGAATGTTCTAGAAGGGTATTTCTATGTCCACAATTTCTTTGACAGGGAAAATATCACCTTTTCTCTCCTTAAGGAAATCCCCCGTGTCCAAAATTGGTGGGGTACTTATTGGGAGAAAAACTCATCATATGAGTCTAGAATGTTTGAGACAAATCCCACTTGGTCCTCTTTCATAGATGTCGTCAAGGAATAATATTACCCTGTGGCGAACTATGATGAGCAGTACACAAAATGGACCATCATGCGTCAAGAGAGGGACTAGACGGTGTCAAAGTACACCAACAACTTTCATACCTTGGGCATAAAGCTCGGTATCAAGGACGCTGAGTGACACTTGATTTTGAAATATCACAGTGGTCTACATCGGTACATATGAACTAAGATGGACTTCCTCAACATCTATTCACTTGGATATTCCTATCGGTATGATGTCAAAATCGAGGAGAAATTATGGCAAAAGAACGAGCGAGACTCTGGACCTGTGAACCCACCGCAAAATCAAGGAAATGGAAACCCTGGCTTGTAAAATGTAGGACGAGGAAAGGACAACTAGTCCCCACTAACAACAAAGAAGGGGAATGGAAATACAAAGAAGGTCACCAAGAAGTGGTGTGAATTTCATAAAATCCTTTGGCACAACATTGATGAATGTCTCTCAAAGTAGACATTGGTGGTCGAGATAAAATATTCAGAATCAGATCCTGAATCAGACTCAGAACCCAATGTCACAACTGCAGACCATGGGAAGCAGATCATTGATGTAGACCCCACTACCATTGTTACTACCACATAGATTCAACTAAAGGATCCTAAAGAATCAGATGTAGAGCAAAACCTCTTCCACTCGCATATGTGGGTGAAGGGAAAGCCACTAAATTTTGTTGTTGACAATGACAGCCAAAAGAACCTGATATTAGTAGAAGTCACCAAGAGATTGGAGCTCCCGACAACACCACACCCACAACCCTTCAACGAAAATTCTCTAAGCCAAGGATGCGGTATCTACATTACTCAACAATTCCTCCTACCATATGGCATCAAGCCTTTCAAATACAAGGTATTGTGTGATGTGGCCCCATTTGACGTCTTTGATGTTCTTTTAGGACAACCATATATGTGGAAGCGTCATGTTGTATATGAGTCGTGACCTTGTAGCGTCATTATCACTTCGGGAGGAAAATTCTATCAGATATTAGAGACAATTGCACCTGACTCAGTCTCACACAGTAGGAAGATAATATCTCACACCGCGAATTTATCCCTCTTCACAATTGCATATGAAGGACAACATCAGATCATAGATACCTCCACACCCTATGCACAGGGTGTCTCTGTTGGCCAGACACAAGAATAAAAAAAATTTATTCTTTCCTCATTTATCCACATACCTATACAATGCAAGGCCATGCATTAAAATTTCTCATCCAGAAACAAATCATTCATACAACAATTACATACCTTTCAGGATGTCAAAGAAAGGCGACCTCTTCACTTCAGCAAATGGCACACTAGGAGATCATCTCACCACATAGTTCAAGATATGATACGGGATTTGATGCAATAGATACCATTGCTTCCTAAGTAGGTAGGATTTCTCCAGATGGAGATCAGTTTCCATCCACCTATTCCATTGGCTAAAAACAATTGTCCATTGTGGCAGATTCCTAGTTATTTTTGTATGCTTTTTCGAGTGCCAAACTTTTGAGGCTATTTTGAGACCCTAAAAAACGTTTTTTGGAGATTCATGGGGCCAAAAATTATTATTGACATGCATTTGGTCCCATTCAAAAGTTGTAAATATCAGATATTCCTTTCCAACGGGCTATCGAGCGCCCAAATCAAAGATGGTATACAAAAGTTATGACCCTGGGAAGTTGACTATTCAACTTACCACCTTGGGGCTGCAAACTTTATGACTGTTCATCATTTAGGGTTTTGTTTTGGACTTTTGGGGTTCTGGCCCTAATTCTTATTATAAATAGGACCCTTTGGGATCTTTTTTATTCAATTTTGCATGGATGAGCGTAGAATTCACATATATTCTCAGAGATAGCTACTACCATTCTAGCTATTGTATTACAGTTTGCTCTATTTCCTCCATTCAATAGAATATGTGTTTATTGTATCTCTATTTTATTTGCAAAATGTCTGTGATTATGATTATGTACCTTTTCTTTTATTTTGTTCACATATAAATACAAATCACTAGTATCAGATCAATATTTTCTTTGATTGTTTCTCGGTGCATGTCCCTGACGAGGTCCGAGTATAGAGAGTTTGGTCTCGAACTAGTTTCACTTGATCACCCTAGCTGCCCCAAACGACCTCCCATGGCAGAAGAAAAGAGAGACAACGGAACAGGAGATCCTATCAAGTCATTGCTTGAGGAATCCCTTGAGCAACAAAGGAATGAGATGATGGATAGTTTCTCCCAACTCCTTCTACGAATTCTAGCAGCGGCAAGTGCATCTTCAACAAGTAGCCGATTTGGATATGCAACTCTTTTTCAAGGTACAAGTTAACTTTGATATTCCTTTATTTTAAGGCCAAATCAATCCAGATGCCCTAGATAATTGGTTGAATGTTCTAGAAGGGTATTTCTCTTTCTACATCGGTACATCCAAACTGAGATGGACTTCCTCGATATATATTCACTTTGATTTTCCTATAAGTATGATGTCAAAACCAAGGAGAAATTTCAGCAAAAGAACAAGCAAGACTCTAGACCCACAAACCCACCACACATGCAAGGCAAGGGAAACCTTGGATTGTAAAACACGGGACAAGGAAAGGACAACCAGTCCCCACCACAAGAAAAGAAGGACACCTATAAGTGGTGTGAAGTTCATAAAATCCCTTGGCACAACATTGATAAATGTATTTCAAAGTAGTCATTGGTGGCCGAGATAAAATCTTCAGAATCAAATCTTGATTCTCATCCAGAACCCAATGCCACAACTACAGACCAAGGAAAGCAAATCATTGATGCAGACCCCACTTCCACTATTTCTAGCACACATGTTAAACTAGATGAGCCTAAATAATAAGAGGTAGAGGAGTTCCTCGTCCACTCATAGATTTGGGTGAATGGAAACCCACTACATTTTGTTGTTGACAATGGTAACCAAAACAACTTGATCTCAGTCGAAGTCACCAAGAGATTAAAGCTTCTGACAACACCACACCCGCAACCCTACAACATCAACTGGCTAAGCCAAGGATGAGGTATCTAAATTACTCGACAATTCCTCCTACCATATGGCATCAATACTTTCAAAGACAAGGTACTGTGTGATGTGGCCGCACTTGAATTCTGTGATGTTATTTTAGGACAACCATATATGTGGAAGCGGCATGTTGTATATGAGTCGCAACCTCACAGTGTCATTGTCACTTTGGGAGGACAACTATATCGGATACGAGAGACAATTTCACTTGTCACAGTCTCATAGGGTAGGAATATAAGTTACCACTCTCAGAAGTTATCCCTCTTCACAATTGCATTCGAAGGAGAACATCATATCACATATAACTCCACACCCTATGCACAAGGTGTCTCTGCTCACCAGACACAAGAAGAAAAAAAAGTCATTATTTCCTCATCTATCTAATTACCTCTATAATTCAAGGCCACACATTCAAAATTCTCATCCAGAAACAAATAATCCATACAACAATTACAACCTTCTTGGGATGTCAAAGAAAGGAAGCCTCTTGACTTCAACAAATGTCGCACTAGGAGATCATGTCACCATAGTTCGAGATATGATACGAAATTTGACGCAATGGAAACCATTGCTTCCTAATAAAGGAGGATTGATCCATATGGAGATCGATGTCCACCCACCTATTCCACTGGCTCAAAATAATTGTCCATTGTGGTAGTTTCCTAGTTATTTTTGTACAGTTTTTGGAGTCCCAAATTTTCGGGGTCGTTTTGAGGTCCTAAACGATGTTTTTTGATGATTTGGGGGGGAATATATTTTGTATTATCATGCATTCTATCGGGTCTAAAGTTTTAAATCTCATATAGACCTTTCCAACGGTCTATCGAGCGTCCAAATCGGAGAGCATATGAAAACGTTATGACCCCAAGAAGTTGACTATTCAACTTACCACCTTGGGGCTGCAAACTTTATGACGGTTCATCTTCTAGGGTTCCATTTTGGACTTTTGGGGTTTTCTCCCTCATTCTTATTATGAATAGACCCCTTTGGCCTCATTTTGTATTCAATTTTGCATGAATGAGCGTAGTAGTCACATCTCTTCTCAGAGATAGCGACAACCATTCTAGCTATTGTATTAGAGTTTGTTATATTTCCGCCATTTAATAGAATATGTGTTTATTATATCTCTGTTATATTTGCAAAATGTTTGTCATTATGATTATGTATCTATTCTTTCATTTTAGTCACACATAAATTCATATCAGTGGTATCAGAGCAGTCTGCTCTTTGATTGTTTCTTGGTGCATGTCCCCGATGAGGTCCGGGTATAGAGATTTTGGTCTCGAACTAGTTTAACTTGATCGCTCTCGCCAACCCAAATGGCCTCCCATGGTGGAAGAAAAGAGAGACGATGAAGTAGGAGATATTATCAAGTCATTGTTTGAGGAATCCTTTGAGTGACAGAGGAATGAGATGATGGATAGTTTCTACCAAATCCTTCTATGAATTTCAGCAGCGGCAAGTGCATCTTCAACGAGCATCCAGTTTGAGGATGCAACTCCCTCCAAGGTACAAGTTAACTTTGATATTCCTTTATTTGAAGGCCAGAGTGATGAAGATTCCCTAGATAATTGGTTGGATGTTATAGAAGGGTATTTATCTGTCCACAATTTCTCTGACAGGGAAAAGATCACATTTCCTCTCCTTAAGGTAGTCCCCCTTGTCCAAAATTGGTGTGGTACTTATTGGGAGCAAAAATCATCAGACAAGTCTGGAATGTTTGAGACAAAAATCACTTTAGCCTCCTTCATATATGTCACCAAGGAACGATATTATCCTATGGGAAACTATGACGACTAGTACACAAACTAGATCATTCTTCGTCAAGAGAGGGACCAAACGGTGTAAAAGTACACCAACAACTTTCATACCTTGCGCACAAGGTTGGGTATCAAGGAATTTGAGTGGCATATGATACTAAAATATCGTAGTGGTCTACATCGATACATTTGAATTGAGATGGACTTCCTCAACATTTCTTCACTTGGATCTACCTATCAGTATGCTGTCGAAATTGAGGAGAAAGAAATGGACAACTAGTTCCCACCACAAGCAAAGAAGGGGAATGGAAAGACAAAGAAGGACACCAAGAAATGGTGTGAATTTCATAAAATCCCTTGGAACAACACTGATGAATGTCGCTCAAAGAATTCATTGGTGGCCGAGATAAAATATTTAGAATCAGATCTCAATTTCAATTTAGAACCCAATGCCACAACCACAGACAATGGGAAGCAGATCATTGATGCAGACCCCACTTCCACTGTTTCTACCACATAGATTTATCTAGAGGATCTTGAATAATCATAGGTGTAGGAGTGCCTTTTCCACTTGCAAAAGGGGATAAATGGAAACCCACTACATTTTGTTGTTGACAATGACAGCCAAAAGAACTTGATCTCAGCAGATTTCGTCAAGAGATTGGAGCTTTCGACAACACCACACCCGCAAACCCACAACATCGGTTGGCTAAGCCAAGGATGAGTTATCTGCATTACTTGACAATTCCTCCTACCATATGGAATCAATCCTTTTAAAGATGAGGTACTGTGTGATTTGGCCCCACTTAAAGTCTGTGATCTTTTAGGACAACCATATATGTCGAAGTGGCATGTTGTATATGATTCATGACCTCGAAATTTCATTGTCACTTTGGGAGGACAACTCTATTAGATAACAGAGACAATTGCATTTTCCATAGTCTCGCAGGGTAGAAAGATAATCTCCCACACCAGGAAGTTATCCCTCTTCACAATTGCATCTGAAGGGGAACATCAGATCACAAAGACCTCCACACCCTATGCAAAGGGTGTCTCTACTCACCATATACAAGAAGAAAACAAAGTAATTCTTTCCTCATCTATCTGAGTACCTCTACAATGCAAGGCCATGAATTCAAATTTTTCATCCAGAAACAAATCATCCATACAACAATTACATCCCTCTCGAGATGTCAAAGAAAGGAAGCCTCTTCATTTCAGCAAATGTCACACCAGGAGATCATCTCACCACACAGTTTGAGATATGATATGGGATTTGATGCAATGGAGACCATTGATTCCTAAGGAGGGAGGATTGATCTATATGGATATCAGTGGCCACCCACCTATTCCACTAGCTGAAAACAATTGTCCATTGTGGCAGTTTCCTAGTTATTTTTGTATGGTTTTTCAAGTCCCAAACTTCTAGGGTCATTTGGAGGCCCTAAAAGACATTTTTGGCAATTAGGGGTGGAGGGGGGGGGAGGTTGTGCTCTACATGTATTTTTCCCCATTCAAAATTTGTAAATATCATATAGAACTTTCCAACAATATATTGAGTGCCCAAATTTGAGATCGTATGCAAAATTTATGAGCCCAGGAAGTTGATTGTTCAACTTGCCACCTTGGGGCCGCAAACTTTATAATGATTCATCTTCTAGGGTTCCATTTTGGACTTTTGGGGTTATTTACCTCATACTTATTATAAATAGGCCCCTTTGGCCTCATTTTGTATGTAGTTTTGCATGGATTATGATTATGTATATGCTCTTCATTTCATTCACACATAAATCCATATTAGTGGTATCAGAGCAATATTCTCTTTGATTGTTTCTCGGTGCATGTCCCTGATGAGGTGTGTGTATAGAGAGATTGGTATTGAAATAGTTTCATTTGATCACTCTTGCCTCCCCAAATGGCCTCCCATAGTGGACTCGAAAAGAGAGATGACAAAGTAGGAGATCCTATCAAGTAGCTGCTTAAGGAATCCCTCAAGGGATAGAGGAACGAGATGATGGATAGTTTCTCCCAAATCCTTCTACAAATGTGGGCAGTGGCAATTGCATATTCAAGGAGTAGTTGGTTTCGGGATGCAAATCCCTTCAAGGTACAAGTTAAATTTGATATTCCTTTATTTGAAGGACAAAGCGATGCATATGCCCTAGATAATTAGTTGAATGTTCTAGAAGGGTATTTCTCTGCCCACAATTTCTTCGACAGAGAAAAGATCACCTTTTCTCTCCTTAAGGAAGTCCCTCATGTCCAAAATTGGTGGGGTACTTATTGGAAGAAAATCTCATCAGACGAGTCTAGAATATTTGAGGCAATTCCCACTTGATCCTCTTTCATAGATGTCGTCAAGGAACAATATTACCCTATTGGAAACTGTGATGACTAGTACACAAAATGGACCATTGTGCATGAAGAGAGGGACCAAATGGTATCGGAGTACAACAATAAATTCCATACCTTATGCAAAAGATCAGGTATTAAGGACTCCAATTGGAACCTAATACTAAAATATCTCAGTGGTCTACATCGGTACATCCGATCTGACATGGAATTCCTCGACATATCTTCACTTGGATATGCCTATTGGTATGCTGTCAAATTCGAGAAGAAATTTTGGCTAAGGAATAAGCGAGACTCTCAACCTGCAAACCCACTGCAGAAGCAAGGCAAGGGAAACCCTGGCCCGCAAAACACACAAAAGGGAAAGGAAAACTAGTCCCCACCATAAGAAAAGAAAGGGAATGGAAAGACAAATAATGACACTGGGAAGTGGTGTGAATTTCATAAAATCCCTTGGCGCAAAATTGATGAATGTTTCTCAAAGTAGTCATTGGTGGTCGAGATCAAATCTTCAAAATCAAATCCTGATTTCGATTCAGAACCCAATTCCACAGCCTCAGACCATGGGAATAATATCATTGATGCAAAATCCACTACCACTGTTGCTACCACACATATTCAACTAGAGGATCCTAAAGAATCATAGGCAAAGGAGAGCCTATTCCACTCACATATGTGGGTGAAAGGAAACCCACTACATTTTTTTGTTGACAACAACATCCACAAGAACATTGGTTGGCTAAGCTAAGGATGACGTATCCACGTTACTCCACAATGCCTCCTACCATATTGCATCAAGCCTTTCAAATACGAGGTATTGTATGATGTGTCCCCACTTGAAATCTATGATGTTCTTTGAGGACAACCATATATGTGGAAGCATCATGTTTTATATGAGTCACGACTTCGCGGTGTCATTGTCACTTTGGGAGGAAAACTCTATCGGATACTAGAGACAATTTCACCTACCACAGTCTCATAGGGTAGGAATATAAGCTCCCACATAAATAATTTATCCCTCTTCACAATTTCATCTCAAGGAGAACATCAGATCATAGATACCTCCACACCCTATGCACAGGTGTCTCTGCTCACCGCACACAAGAAAAAAGAAAAGTCATTCTTTCCTCATGTATCCGAGTACCTCTACAATTCAAGGCCACACATCCAAAGTGCTCATCCAAAAACAAATCATCCATACAACAATTATATCCCTCTCGGGATGTCAAATAAAGGCAAGCCTCTTCACTTCAGCAAATGTCGCACGAGGAGATCATCTCACCACACAATTCAAGATATGATATGGGATTTGACGCAATAGAGAATATTACTTCATAAGGATGAAGGATTGATCTAGATGGAAATCGATGGCCACCCACCTATTCCGCTAGCTCAAAAAAATGTCCATTGTGGCAGATTCCTAGTTATTTTTGTACGCTTTTTCGAGTCCCAAACTTTTGGGGTCATTTTAAGGCCCTAAACGATGTTTTTGGGAAATTTGGGGGGAGGAGGATAATCACCCTTTAAATTCATTGGCCCTATTTGTAATTTGTAAATCTTAGATAGACCTTTCCAGCGAGATATCGAGCGACCAAATCAGAGATCGTATGCAAAATTTATGACCCTGGGAAGTTAACTGTTCAACTTACCACCTTGGGGCCGCAAATTTTATGGTGGTTCATCTTCTAGAGTTCCATTTTGTACTTTTGGGGTCCTTTCCCTCATTATTATTATAAATAGGTCCCTTTGGACTCAATTTGTATTTAGCTTTGCACGGATGAGCGTAGTAGTCACATCTCTTCTGAGAGATAGCTACCACCATTCTAGATATTGTATTACAGTCTATTCTATTTCCGCAATTCAATAGAATATGTGTTTATTGTATCTCTGTTATCTTTGCAAAATGTATGTGATTATGAGTTTGTATCTATTCTTTAATTTAGTTCACACATAAATACGTATCATTGGTATCAGAGAAATCTTCTCTTTGCTTGTTTCTCGGCGCATGTCACCAACGAGGTATGGGTATAGAGAGTTTGGTCTCAACACCTCTTCACTTGGATCTTCCTATCAGTATACTATCAAAATCAAGGAGAACCTTCAGAAAAAGAATAAGCAAGACTCTGGACTTGCGAACCCACCGCAGATTGAAGCCAAGGGAAACCCTGGCCCGCAAAACACATTACAAGGAAAGGACAACCAGTCCCCACCACAAGAAAAGAAGGACACTGGGAAGTGGTGTGAATTTCATAAAATAACTTGGCACAACGTTGATGAATGTTGCTCAAAGAAGTCATTGGTAGTCGAGATAAAATATTCAGAATCAGATCCTGATTTCGATTCAGAACCCAATGCCACAGCCGCAGACCATGTGAAGCATATCATTGATGGAGACCCCACTACCACTGTTTCTACCACACAGATTCAACTAGAGGATCCTGAATAATCAAAGGAAGAGGAGTGACTCTTCCACTTGCAGATGTGGGTGAATGGAAACCCACTATATTTTGTTGTTGAAAATGGCAGCCAAAAGAACTTGATCTCAGAAATAGTCGCCAAGATATTGGAGATTCCGACAACACCGCACCCGCAACCCTACAACATCGGTTGGCTAAGACAAGGATGAGGTATCTACATTACTCAAAAATTCCTCTTACCATATGGCATCAAGAATTTCAAAGATGAGGTACTATGTGATGTGGCTGCACTTGAAGTCTGTGATGTTATTTTAGGACAACCATATATGTTGAAGCGTCATGCTATATATGAGTCGCGACCTCGCAGTGTCATTGTCAATTTGGGAGGACAACTCTATCAAATACCAGATACAATTTCACCTACCATAGTCTCATAGGGTAGGAAGATAATCTCCCACACCATGAAGTTATTCCTTTTCACGATTGCATCTGAAGGAGAACATCATATCACAGAGACCTCCACACCCTATGCAGAAGGTGTCTTTTCTCATCAGACACAAGAAGAGAAAAAATTCATTATTTACTCATCTATCTGAGTACCTCTACAATGCAAGGTCATGCATTCAAAGTTCTCATAAAGAAACAAATCTTCCATAGAACAATTATAGCCTTCTTGGAATGTCAAAGAAAGGCAGCCTCTTCACTTCAGCAAATGTCACACCAGGAGATCATATCACCACACAGTTCGAGATATGATACGAGATTTAACACAATGGATACCATTGCTTCCTAAGGAGGGAGGATTGATCCAGATGGATATCGGTGGCCACCCACCTATTCCACTGGCTCAAAACAATTGACCATTGTGGTAGTTTCCTAGTTATTTTTGTATGTTTTTTGAGGTGCAAACTTTCGAGGCCATTTTGAGGCACTAAACGACATTTTGTGGAGATTCGAGAGGCCATATGGTTTCCCTTGATATGTAGTTGAACTTATTTGAAAGTTGAAAATCTCGGATAGACCTTTCCAATAGGCTATTGAGCGCCCAAATTGGATAGTGTATACAAACGTTATGACCCTGGGAAGTTGACTATTCAACTTATTATAAATAGGCCCCTTTGACGTCATTTTGTATTTAAATTTGCATGGATGAGCGTAGCAGTCACATATCTTCTTAGAGATAGCTACCACCATTCTAGCTATTGTATTGTAGTTTGTTCTATTTCTGCCATTTAATAGAATATGTGTTTACTGTATCTCTGTTATATTTGCAAAATGTCTGTGATTATGATTATGTGTCTATTCTTTCATTTTGTTCGCACATAAATCTAGATCAGTGGTATCAGAGCAATCTTATCTTTCATTGTTTCTCGGTGTATATCCTCTATGAGGTCCGAGTATAGAGATTTTGGTCTCGAACTAGTTTCACTTGATCACTCTCATAGCCCCAAACTGTCTCCCATGGTGGAAGAAAAGAGAGACGAAGGAGCAGGAGATCCTATCAAGTCTCTTCTCTAGGAATCCCTTGAGCGATAGAGGAATGGAATGATGGATAGTTTCACCCAAATCCTTCTATGAATGTTGGTAGCAGCAAGTGCATCTATTAGCTGGAATATTTTCACCTTCTATGGACAGTAAGGTGTTCCACTTGTCTGAATGGTTCAAATCTAGAACAAATAGAGGACAGAGGTTGAAGACTCTCCCTGGACGCCGTAGATACCTGGAATGTAATGCTTCGATAGTTACCCTTTGTACCTGCAATAAGCTTCAACACGCAAACATATTGAAACTACCAGAAAATAATCTACTGATCCATGTTGGTGACTAAGGAATCTAACAACATACATGCGAAATCAAACAACAACAATATATGTGGGACATAAATCAACTTGCATTAATATAGAAATATGAAGAAGTTTACAACCAAGCCTTAGTGTTGACATGCATCTCCATGAAACCAAGCATTCTCATCCCCGTAAAATCCGACTCTAGCTCTCTCTATGCTCTCCAATGGTATGGACCAAGTGATCAATCCAATAGCATAACAATACCTTAAGAGTTATCCCCCTCAACCATGGTCATAAGCTTGTATTTATAAGGATAAATGGATAGGGATGGTTGAGAGATAAGTGGGTGAGGTGTCCTCTAAGATCCTAGGATGAGGGATCTTGAGCTCAACTAACCCATAACAATAGGGAGAAGGGAGGACACAAGGCTTATCATCTAGAAGCCTCGAGAAACTTCTCTTTTTCTATTTTTACCCAGGGTACCACGTTTCTCCTTCAATGACAGAACGGTTCTGGTAAGAAACGCTTATGGACTAAGGGTCGCAAGTGGTGGTACCACTTGTGGACAACAAGGGATAGGTGATGTGAGCAAGGTACTGCTCCTAGATAAAGGGGCAAGAGCGGTGCTATGAATTTTCATGGAAGATTGACAATTAGCATGAGTTTCCAATCCAAGAGCTGGGATTCAGGGCAAGTAGGTATGTCAAAAGTCTTATCACATGATGGTGACAGGATTTTGGTATAACAGGATGCCCCCGAAAGCATGACTCTTAGAGGGATACGATAAGCAAGAGTTTTGAGAGAACAATTCGTCGCCACGAGATGAAAATGTTGGCTCAATTGGAGCATGTCGTCAAGTAGGCATATGTAGTACATCAGTATGTTGACTCAGACACAAGTAACCAAACTCATGGCTACGGACCAATACAAGGTAGATCCATGAGAGGAATAAACAAGCATGGCTACTAGAATACAACGTAGATCCATGTGATAGAGGACTCAAACTTGGACATAGCTACCAGACATACAATGTAGATCTATGTCATACAGATGCAAATTTGAGCATAGCCACGACCATACAAATGTGGATCCATGCTAGATATACAAAACTCCATCGCAACCTAGGGGAAAAAGAAATGAGTGCTTTTAAACAAATGCCCAAGGTCTTTGTCTTGTCTTCCACAAAGTACAATTATATCCATATGATTACAATGATCTGAATTCAAACATGGTAGAAACCACTTGATTACCGGCCAATGATGTGAACCATTAACAAGTGTGAGGGAGATCACCATTGATGTCAATGATTCCCGAGGTACCCTAGTACAATCTACTGAGTGTGAACAGATGTCTTGATGCTGAACACACAGTCGATTATATCGATCAAAGGTCAATGATGTGAACCTATGTCGAGAGCGAGAGAATATGTCATTAAGGAATATAGATCTCAAGGTACTAAATATTGTTTCTAAGACTATTTCCTGGATAATGAGCTGATGTCGACGGGAAAAGTCTCGTCGAAGGAGGGCCATGATGAGTCCCAAATCAACGACATGAAACTCGGAACATAGTTCTAGAATGACGTGAATGTAGTAACCATAAGACTGACTCAAAGATACTGACACAAAGAATGTGTGGACTGCAAAGGTAAAACTTCTTCAAATCCCCTTTGAACATCAAGTGGCACGACAAAAATACTTGGCAGCATGACTGGACGGGACAGATACACAATGCGACAGTGGACAATACATTCTTTTGAAAGACTCAAAGGAGTGGAATGACTCATGAAAGTGGATCATCACAGAGATCAGCTAAATACCCAATTGACTGACATGATGTGCAAACAAGTGCCATGTTCAAAGGTAACGACAAACAACTGCCATTATTTACAAAATGATTCCCTTCCCATTTCCCCCATCATGATCGATGAGTGCCCCATTTCGGTTTTATGAATTCAAAGAGGGTAACAAACACTCAATATAGCTTGTCGGAAGACAAGTACAAACTCATATATTTTATGAACCTGAGAGAGGAGGGGTTTGTTCCCAAAATGGGTCTCTCAATGTTTGATTTAATGAGTCCACTGAAAGAAAACTCGGTATCACTCATGTTTAGAGAGTCTGAATGACTACGGAAGAAGACTCCAAAGGGGTCCTTTTTCATATGATTTAGTCCCTAAGGCCTAGAAAAGTATAAAATCATACCTTAGGGAACTCTTCCAGTCATGATTGGCTGGAGTGTTCCTTTTTCGTAAATAGTCCTATCTGAACCGAAAAAGAGATAACCTACTGTCGAACGGACGACTCTTCAAATACTTTAATGAGCGTGAAGAAGACAAGATCACTCGACAATCTTTTCATATTTAGGGATCGCAAAAAGGGTTTAAAGAGAACTCCATGAGGTTTCTTTACACAATGTCCTTTTTTACGAGCCTGGCAATAATTGGAAACAGACTCGACGATCTTTCCATGTTTAAGGAATCTGAAAAAGAGGTGAAAAGAAGACTCCATTAGACTTTTTCATGTTTTGAATCCAAAGCACCAAAAAGTAATAAACTAAGCTCAAACCAAATTTCATGTTTTAACCAGAGCATGAAAAATGAAAAGTAAGCTCAACACCATCTTACTGTTTTTAACGAGCTTGAAGATCAGTTGAAAGAATGCTCAAAGATTGGTTTCATTTTTACGTAAGCTTGAAACCAATGGGTAAACTATGCTTGAAAAATCCCATTAACATGATATACAGAGGTTGGAATCTTTCCCCCAGCATGATTGCTAGCGAAGCCTACCCCTAACACGGTTGCTAGGGGCTTGACATGCCCCCAACCTTCGTTTCATTTTATGATTCTTCTTCCATACCCAACCTAAAAACTTGGTTACTAATGTGAAAATGTTCACCAGAGGGTAGGAAGAATGAGAATCGAGAAGGTGAAAAAAAGGTTCAAGTTTTAAGACTAAAGTGAAGACTCGACTCAAGCGAAGGGGATCTGTTTCATTTTTACGCAAGCTTGAAACAAAAGGTAACTATGCTT
The DNA here is from genome assembly GCA_001517045.1 of Pseudotsuga menziesii. Classification (NCBI taxonomy): domain Eukaryota; kingdom Viridiplantae; phylum Streptophyta; class Pinopsida; order Pinales; family Pinaceae; genus Pseudotsuga; species Pseudotsuga menziesii. The sequence goes on from LPNX010603537.1 coordinate 292,532, forward strand.
GGAACATGGTTTCATTTTTATGCAAGCTTGAAACCAAAAGGTAAACTATGCTTAAGGAAACCTACTTCATTTTTTAATGAGCTTGAAATAGAAAATGAACTATGCTCATAACATGGTTTCATTTTTATGCAAGCTTGAAACCAAAAGGTAAACTATGCTCGAGGAGATCCATTTCATTTTTTAACGAGATTGACATAGAATGGGAACTCTGCTCAAAGGCATCTGTTTCATTTTTTAATGAGCTTGACATGGAATGGGAATTATGCTCATGACATGGTTTCATTTTTATGCAAGCTTGAAACCAAAAGGGTAAACTATGCTTAAGGAGTGGTTTTATTTTTTAACGAGCTTGAAACCAAAAGTAAACTATTCTCTAACAACCTGCTCCTACCCAACATGATATCCAGAGGTTGGTAAGTTTCCCCATTACCTAAAATCTAGTGGCTTAGCTCCATTATGATGTTCATAGACTAGAGCCATGCCCCCCATTTTACCTATGATGGGAAGAAGCTAACTAAAAGAAGGAGAAGGAACCACAAGAAAATGCAGCACATTCAGGGAAGTCTGATTACTAGGAGTAATGTGAAGGTTAGGTGTAACAAACGAAAGCTGATCAATGGTCACAATATTCCCATCATGGGGAAAATGCATAACTCTAAAGAGTGTGGACACAACAGCCTTCATGGCATAGACATAATCACGTCCAAGGAGAAGATTGAAATCTAAAGGACCTTGGACCACCATAACATCAATACAGACAATTTTCCCTCCTAATGTAATAGGAAAGTAAGGAAGGGTCCCTAAAGGTGTAGTAGGTCTTCGATTAAAAGCCAGTATCTGATTGGTGGATGGAACAAGCTGAGGAGAACCTAAAGCTTTCCAAGTAGTTGAGGATAGAATACTAACAGAAGCCCCTTCGTTAACAATAGTGCGAAGTATCCACCTAGCAGTAACATTCACAACTATTTGGAAAGTGTTGCAGCCGCAACTTTTCCCAAATTTCTGAAATTTTGGACCCTCCCTGTTATTTTTGTTTGCCCCACTCTGCCCCATGTTTAGATTGTTTGAAGCCAGTTCTCCTTGATTTTCAAGAATTTCGTTTGGGTTTGTGCATGTTTGGACTATAAGGCTTAGCAATTTTACGATGTTTTATCGTGGGGGTTTAAAATGGGATTGTCATTTTCCGTTTTTTGGAGGTCTTCCCGTGTTGTATTGTTGGAAAATAGACCTCGCTTTTGAATTTTTTGGAAAAATTTATGACTTTGGTCAGAGGTCGCACACTGATTGAGTTCTGTTGTTACGGCCCCAGCATAGACTAATTGCCCATCATACTGTTTGTCTTTTTACCGATGTCCTGTTCTTTGTTTCTCCGATGTTGACTAGTCTACAGGTTTTCTTGACCTTTTAACTTCCACTGTTATGGCTATGTATCTCACTAAGTATCTAATGCCTACATAGGATCCAACCCCTTACGTTTTATCATGCCAATTTTGTTCTGTGTGTCGAAACCCCTAGATTGTAGGATACTTGTTGTTGCAGCTGCGTATCCCGCTGACGAACCGATGTCAAGTGTTCTAATCCACCGATGGGGGTTTTTATAGGCCCATCTCTTAATCATTTTCCCACTGATTGTTTTGAGTCGGTTTTGTCTCGTAAAGAGACCTGTGTGCCTTGTTTAGGTTGAGTTTGCACATAAGAACCTAGCTCCGGTTTCCTCTTCTTTAGTACTCATTTTATTAATATTATGGTTTATGTTTATTAAAGATAGTCGGAATAAATGATGAATTCTTGTTTGATCACAGACAGACATGGAAATTTTTCTCAGATCCCTTTGAAGACTATTGCAGCGAAGAAGGTGCAGTTGGAGGACAAAGCATGTTAAAGCATAAGGCGACAGAGTCATTGCTCGAGGAAGAAAATTATAAGGGTCTGAAGAGGGACCGAGGAATGGTAGAGCATAATCATTAGAGAGAAAAGGCTCAGACTTGGGCATTCTGACAGTGACCTAGCTATGCCCATTTTTTATAAAAATCTTTATTTGAAACGTAACATTGAATTATGATCATTGGCTAAATGACAAGACTAGAGATCGAAACAGTCGTGGGGAAACTGAAAGGTTTTGAGTTGGTTCTTGTATAAATACAGAAAAGAAAGAGGGAGGAGGGGATTTTTTCTGGACGGACTTGTGAACTACTTGTTGTAAGAGGAACTACTTCATTTTGCAATAATAAAATTACAATTTTGCCTGTTGGAGAAAGTGTTGTGTGGAATGTTCAAATGTGATGAAATGAACAATGTTGAAGGGGAACTATTTTGTTTTCAGCTATGTTTCATTAACTCTGAGATTGTTCTAACTTTCTGAACCTATGTTCTTATATGAATGTTCTCTGGTGTATTCTGTGATAATTTCCACTATGAGTAATGAATGTTTTAACAGATGATGAGCTATCTTGTTGTGTATATCCTTATTCATGTTTATGTGTTTTGATTCTAAGAACAACTATCTATGATTTATCTTAACATATGAACAATATTACATTACTCATGAATTGATAATCTTGCTCCCTAGGGACAACTTAGTTAATATTGTTTTTTTAGTTGTGTGTGATTTAGATGCAAGAGAGTCTAAGACAAGAGGTAAGAACTTGCGCATCACATTGTGACCACTCCTCGCATTCTTCATCAATCCACACCTTAGATAAGCACTTTCATATCATACTTAAAGTCAAAAATACAAAAATATACACGGTGGACCAGGCCGCAACCGGTAAAACCCTTTGTTTTTGTTACTTGACCTATGGTAGCCGGACCGTAAATCAGACAGATTTCTCATACCAAACAGTCACGGGCTAGTTGGGAACATTGACTGGGGAGAATCCCTTGCTATTGTTGCCTACAAATTTCTAGGCCTCAACAGTTTCTGGTGCTAGGAGGAGGGCCACCAGTGCATGGCTGGTCGGGGAAATCCATTTCTTCAAAATTACCCCACCAGTGATAGTTTTGAAAGCAGTGTATTTCCTGACCCAAATACTGAAGGGAATAGAGAACATTTGTTTTCTGTGGACAACCAAGTAGTAAATGATCTGAGAAGACACACACGGGCCTATGTAAAGAGTATTGGAGGATTACCCACTATCCCTGATTTACCCCGAAGAGAGTACAAGAAGAAAGATCGTCCCATCTTGGAAGATTCAGTGCTGGTTGGAGATTTGGAAGAGTTATTAGAAGTAGCATTACAGGAAGTTGTTCAGCCTTTGAGTCAAGTAGGCCCAAACACACCTTACTATTCTCCTATGCATACTCTTGTTCCCTCACCTCCTCACTCTCCACCCAGACTCATGGTAGTGTAAATGCAAATCAGCCACTTAACCCACCAAATCCACCACCAGCTTGGAAATCCAAATAATCCTTGAACTTAACACCTCTGTTGCATGACTTACCTCAAGATTTTGAAAAGATGCTGCCCAAGTTTGATCCAAATGAGAATATGTTAGTAGATGAAAATTTACAAAGTTTTTATTTGGCAATAGAAGGATTGAAGGCTGGGGAACATGAGGATGTAGTTTGTAGACTTTTTCTGCATACCCTTAAAGGAGCAGCAGCATCATGGTATTTTAGTTTTCCTGCAAAATCTATGCCAGACTGGGATACCTTTAAAAGGATTTTTAGAAGTAAATATGCAGCCCAAAAAACTCATGCGTCTCTCATGAAAGGAATGTGCGCTTTAAAGAAAGAAAGAAAAGAGAAGGTCATAGTTTTACCCAAATATTTGTAGCATATCTTAAGAATTTTTCTGAAACTGACAAACCCTCGGATAAAGTTCTGATTGAATATTATACTTCAGCTTTAGGACTCGACTTGGCCATGTTTTCCAAAATGAAAGCCAAACGTATTCTAGCAGAGACTTATGAAGAAGCAGAAAGGGTAGAGGCTGGAAAGGAAATCATCGAAGATTATCCTAAGCAGTCGGGAGAAAAAATGTTGGGAGGAAAGCTTTTTTATTTACTAAGCCTAAAGAGGAGAAATCACCAGATTTCGAAGGAATGGCAAAGATGATGCAGAATCTCTCTAACAGAATAATAGACTTGGAAAAGGAAAGGGAAGTCCAGAATTTTTATAAGCCTTATTACAAGAAAAGGGAAGATAACAATCAATCCCAAACCCCTCCACACGGTCCTGCATCAATGAAATTAACGGAGGTGGGGATGGATAACTTTTGCACTTTTCACCAACAACCCCATTCTAAAAAGAATTGTCCTCAATGGATAAATTCAATGACGTTGGTAATAAATCAACTTTTGGATTCCAAGTTAACCGAGGATAATGATGAAGAAGGAAAAGACAACAATAAATCAATAGAAAAACAAGAGGATGAGGCCATGGTTCTATGGGACTGTGTATCGTTGTTTGATACCGAGGTAGAAGAGGATCTGAGACATGAAGATATATTGGAAACAAATGTAACGACGAGAAGCCAGGGATTGGTTAAGGAAAATAGTCTTATGCTCCCGAAGATTAAGAAACTTCAAAAGAATGTTAAGAAATTTCAAAAAAACACCTCAGCTAATAAAATCCCGGAGTTTACCACCACCAGTAAAAATTCAAGACAGATCCACATGCCTACTAAGCCCATTGAAGAGAAAATAAATAATGTTAAAATGAATCTCACAGAACATAAGATGGATTATGACATCGTGGAGGATATCAAAAGGGTAAGGGAAAATATCTCGTTATTTGAGATGTGCAATGTGCCACAGCAGAAAGAAAAGTTATTGAAACCACTGGAAATATCAGAGGAGAAACTTCCCACTGACAATCAACCCCAAGAAGAAAAAAATGGTGAAGCAAGTGTGGGAGGTAAGCCTAAATGCAAGACTCCACCTTTTCTCCTGACTTTTGAAATTTTCAACCACAACTATCTAGTAGACTCAGGGGCATCGATCAACATTATACTACTGTCGGTCTGCAAAAATATAAATGGAAAACCTAAACCATCTACCTGGAGGGTCATTCAGTTGGATAGAATGAATGTGAAGGTAATTGGGGAAATGGAGGATGTTCTCATTCGCTTGTCTTCAAATGATAAGGTATGTCAATTCATCGACATTGTGGTAGCTGACATACCTGAAGCTTATGGACTTGTTTTGAGTAGAGATTGGTCGACAAAGTTGAATGGATATTTTGCCTTGGACTGGTCACATCTGTGGCTACCTTATAAAGGAAGACCAAATAAAATTAAGGTTTTAAGAGAGCCCCACATGAAACACAATGTTACTCAGTTCGAAGGTAAAAATGAACCAGTGAATTCTATTTTGGGAAATTTCTTTATTGAGCTAGAACCGGGAAATTATCAAGCAGAAGAAGCCACCGATACGTCAGACGCTCATCCTAATATCCTTTGATTCTCACAGGCTAACGAAATTGATTGTAAAATAGTAAACTTAGCTGTAGATGTAGATGTTGTTTCATGCACAGTAGTGGTAAGTGATTTTTAGACGCTTTTTTTTATGGGTCTAAAACTTTGGAAGGGTCAGGAGTCGGCTCTATCTTGATTGATCCTAAAAAGAATAAACATTTTCTTTCATGTACGTTAGAATTTGAATGCACTAATAACACAACCGAATATGAAGCACTAGTTCAGGGACTAAGAAAAGTAATTGAATTAAAGGTAGAAAATCTAAAAGTGTATGGGGATTCTGAAATAATTGTAAAACAAATTCGAAATAAAATACATTGCATTTCTCCTCATTTAAAGCTTATCAAAATGAAGTATGGGATCTACTTAAATATTTTCATGCATTTAACATTGTATCAATTCCTAGACTTAAGAATGCGGCAGCTAACTTGTTGGCCACCTCAGCTGCTAGGCTTGTTCCCTCTAATAACCGGTGTTCTATTGAATTTATTTTCAGGCCTTCGGTTCCAGATACGATTACCAATCTTCGAGTTTTTGATGATGATCATTAGATTCTAGAATGCCTGACCAATGATGAGACCTTCAAAGGGGTGATTATTGATGATGAAGAACATCAAGCTGAGCTAAAATTTGATAATTTTATTCCTAAAGGAGTTAGGACTCTAGAGCGAATGTTTGATCTAAATGAGAAATTCAGAAGGCCATTGAATGTGAAGACTCATAGCTCGTCTCTACAGTTCAAGTTAATTAATTTAGGGACTGAAATTGAGCCTAAATACATGAATTTGGGAAAATGTTGCTCTCCAAGTGAAAGAAATAAGTTCATCAGTCTGTTTAAACAATACAAAGATTTTTTCACCTGGACATATGAAGATCTGAATACATATGACACCAATATTATTCAGCATGTTATCCCCATAAGATCCGAGGTCAAGCCCTATCAACAGCCTTTAAGGAAAATGCATCCAAAACTGGAGCCTCTAATTCAGAATGAAGTAAAGAAGTTGTTGGATGCTAAAATTATCTTCAAAGTTAGACACACGGAATGGGTTTCAAATCTGGTACCAGTAAGGAAAAAATATGAAGAGATTAGACTATGTGTGGATTTTAGAAACTTAAATCACACTTCGGATAAAGACAATTATCCTGTCCCACCCATGGAGCAGATATTGCAAATGTTTTCAGGTTTTGAATTATTTTCTTTATTGGATGGATTCTCAGGCTACAATCAAGTGTTAGTCACTGAAGAAGACAGACTTAAAACTACATTCAGAACTAGATAGGGGACTTTTGCTTACAAAAGGATGCCCTTTGGACTCATAAATGCTGGAGCTACTTTCCATAGGGCTATGGACATAGCTTTCCATGGTCTGATTGGCCGCAGTGCTATATTATACCTCGATGTCATCACAATATTCTCAAAGAAAAGGGGTGGAACACGCATTCCATCTAAAACAGATTTTTGAACGCTGCCGAAAATATGGTATCTCATTAAACCCCAAGAAGTGCATGTTTTCTGTTACCCAGGGTAAACTACTGGGTCACGTGGTTTCTAAGAAGGGCATCTCCATAGACACAGAGAGGATCAAATCTATCGAATAGATTCCCTTACCCCATAATAAAAAGGGCATGGAATCATTTACGGGGACAATAAATTTTGTGCGAAGGTTTGTGCCAGATTTCGCTCAAATTGTTAAACCTTTGCAGCAAATGGTAAAGCAAAGTGTACAATTCAAGTGGAATGATGTAGAGAAGAATGCATTTAGTAAAATAAAGACAGCTATTGCACATGCACCTTCCCTCAAGAGTCCGAACTTTGAGAAAGATTTTATTTTGTACACTTTCGCGTCTGATGATTCGCTAGCATCAGTGCTTACCCAGAAGGAAGATAGGGGAGATGAGTTCCCCATATCGTTTATGGGCACTAGTCTACAAGGGGCCAAACTAAATTACCCAGCTGTGAATAAACAAGCTTACATAGTGTTCAAAGTGGTAAAACAATTCAGACCATATATACTTAAGAACCGGACAAAGGTAATAGTTCCACACCCAGGTGTGAGGTCTCTTTTCGTACAAAAGGAACTAGGAGAAAGAAGTGGCAACTGGGTAACAACTCTACAGGTGTATGATCTCGAATTCAAGCCATCCTCCATAGTTAAAGGGCAAGGATTGTGCAAACTAATGACTAAAAGTAAAGACAGTGAAGAAAATAACTGGGAGGACGAAGCTGAGTTACATTTGATGGATGTATGTCCTTTTTTCACAGCTCCAGACTCTTGGTATCGAGACCTTGTGTATTACCTTGAGGAAGGATTGTTACCAGAACATTGGAATTCTAAGCAAAGAAGAGCACTGCGTCTTAAATCAGCCTCATACTAGATTATTGAAGGAATATTATTTAGAAAGAATTATGATGGAGTTCTTTTGAGATGCTTAGAGAAAGAAGATGAGAAGAAGGTCATGTTAGACTTACATGATGGGCTTGCTGGAGGACATTTTTTCGGGGACACAATAGCCCATAAAATTCTCAGAGCTGGATACTATTGGCCCACACTGTTCAAAGATGCACATGCCCATGTCAGAAAGTGCAACATCTGTCAAAGGTGTGGTGGAAGACAAGTTAAAGCAGCAGGACCATTAAATCCTATGATGATAACAGAACCTTTTGAGCAGTGAGGGATGGATATCATTGGAGAGATAAATCCCAATTCTTCATTACAACACAAATATATTTTGACGGCAACTGATTACTTCACTCCTTGGGTCGAATCCATTCCATTGCGTAAAGTGAATGAAGATGCGGTCATGGACTTCTTGAAATATCATATTATGACCAGGTTTGGAGTTCCAATTTCTCTAGTTTTCGACAATGCTACTTATTTTTCCTCTATTAGATTAACTGCATTTTCTCATGAAAAGGGAATTAAGTTGCATTACTCTGCAAACTATTATCCACAAGGAAATGGTTTGGCTGAATCTACGAACAAGAATTTGATTAGAATATTAAAAAAGACTATGATATAAAACCAGATAAGTTGGCATTCAGCATTACCAAACGCTCTTTGGGCTAATAGGGTCACCCCCAAGACCTCATTAGGTGTGTCCCCTTATACCCTTGTTTATGGAAAAGAGGCCATTATACCCCCCAATATCATGCTACCCTCTTCCATAATAGCCCAAGAATCAAGAGGATCAGATAATGAAGTCTTGCAGACGAGGATACATAATCTTTTGAAGGCAGAGGAATCTAGAGCCAAGGCCAGAGAACGTTTTAAACAACAACAGGAGGTAGTGAAGAGGTGGTTTGATAAGCAGAAAGCTGGGACAAAAGAATTTGAAGTAGGAGATTTGGTCCTTAAGTGGGATCAACCTCATGATGAGAAGGGAAAGCACATGAAATTTCAACAGTTATGGGTAGGACCTTTCTATATCACGGCAAAGCTTGGCCCCTCAACCTATAATTTGCAGCATTTACAGGGATGGGAGGAGAACTTACCAGTAAATGGTTTAGTTCTTAAACCTTATTTTTCCTGATTTTGTTTTATTTTGTTCCATTTTGTACATAAATAATTGACTTGTTTTGTCGTTTTGATTTGTTCCTTTCCTGTTTGTTTAGTGTAGTTTTCCTCTGATTCAAATAAATGAAGCAACTTTTGGTTTCATTTGAGAGCATCAAAACCCTTGATAAACTGAGACTCTTTGGGAATTAGACTGTGTCTTATTGTTCGAATCTGATGGATTTTCTTCTAGCAAGTATTTTTCCTAAATGTCTAAGAAGACATTGAGGTCCAGCATAATCCCTGAAATAAATCAGAGTCAAAAGGTCTGGAATACTATTTCAAGGCTCCACCCATTTCATATCTAAAATGTCCTAGGGGTTGACAACAAAAGACCTAGAGCAGGGTAAACAGTATATTATATCTAAATGATCCCATACCAAAATGGAAAGCTAAAAGGCTAACAAGAGTCAAAACTCCTAAGAAATAAATATTCATCGAAGCAAAGTATAAAAAATGTGAATACCAATTTGCCAAAAGTTCTTCTCCATCCGTGAGCTGAAAATTAAATACATCTCTCACACAAAAGGACACTATGGATAGAAGAGCCTGAATAAAATTCAAAAGAAAATGCACGAGGAGGACTCGAAAGGACATAAAGTCCACAAATGAAAATGTCGGGTGGCATGGGAATGGAAAACAAACGAATATTTATGTTTACCATGTGTTACAATCCTGTGGTGTCTAAGCTGGAAGCTACCCAAAGACAAAGTTAAAAATAAAATCTGCATATTTAAGCCTCAAAAGAGTTATCCTGACCTTGAGATTTTGGTTTCCATTCCCTAAAAATTTGGACTATCATCAATGATTACAAGTACATATATGTGACATTACGGGAATCCAAACATCTATAAGAATTTAGCATGTCGGTTTCACTGCTAAATAGTCTGTTGCCTAAAGAGGAGTTTATTCAGAGATCTGGGTTCACCAGTGAGCCGCCAATTGTTGTAGCCGTAGCTTTTCCCAAATTTATGAAATTTTGGACCCTCCTTGTTATTTTTGTTTTCCCCACTCTACCGCATGTTTATATTGTTTGAAGCCAGTTCTCCTTGCTTTTCGGGAATTTCGTTTGGGTCTGTACATGTTTGGACTGTAAGGCTTAGCAAGTTTACGATGTTTTATCATGGGAGTTTAAAATGGGATTGTCATTTTCCATTTTTCGAAGGTCAACCCGTGTTGTATTGTTGGAAAATAGACCTCTCTTTTTATTTTTTCGAAAAAATTTATGACTTTGGTTGGAGGCCGCAGGATGATTGAGTTCCACCATTGCAGCCACAACATAGACTAATTTCCCATCGGACTGTTTGTCTTTTTGTCGATGTCCTGTTCTTTGTTTCTCCGATGTTGACTAGTCTACGGGTTTTCTTGACCTTTTAACTTCCGCAGTTACGGCTTTGTAGCTCACTAACTATCCAATGCCTGCAGAGGCTCTGACCCTTGATGTTTTATCACGCCAATTTTAGTCTGTGTGCCGAAACCCCTAGATTGTAGGATACCCACTGTTACGGTTGCATATCCCGCTAATGAACCGATGTCAAGTGTTGTGATCCGCTGATGGGGGTTTTTATAGGCCTGTCTCTTAATTGTTTTCCCGCCGATTGTTTTGAGTCGGTTTTGTTTCGTAAAGAGACCTGTGTGCCTTGTCTAGGTTGAGTTTGCACATAAGAACCTAGATCTGGTTTTCTCTTCTTTAGTACTCATTTTATTAATATTATGGTTTATGTTTATTAAAGACAGTTGGAATAAATGATGAATTCTTGTTTGATCGTAGATAGACATGGTAATTTTTCTCAGATCCCTTCGAAGACTATTGTGGTGAAGAAGGTGCAGTTGGAGGACAAAGCATGTTAAAGCATAAGGCGGCAGAGTCGTTGCTCGAGGAAGAAAATTATAAGGGTCTGAAGAGGGACCAAGGAATGGTAGAGTGTAATCATTAGAGAGAAAAGGCTCAGACTTGGGCATTCCGGTAGTTACCTATCTATGCCCTTTTTTTATAAAAATCTGTATTTGAAATGTAACATTGAATCATGAGCATTGGCTAAATGACAAGACTAGAGATCGAAATAATCATGGGGAAACCGAAAGGTTTTGAGCTGGTTCTTTTATAAATATAGAAAAGAAAGAGGGAGGAGGGACGTTTTTCCGGAGGGACTTGTGAACTACTTGTTGTAAGAGGAACTACTTCGTTTTGCAATAATAAAATTACAATTTTGTCTGTTGGAGAAAGTGTTGTGTGGAATGTTCAAATGTGATGAAATGAACAATGTTGAAGGGGAACTATTTCATTTTTAGCTGTGTTTCATTAATTGTGAGATCGTTCTAACTTTCTGAACCTATGTTCTTATATGAATGTTCTCTGGTTTATTCTATGATAATTTCCACTATGAGTAATGAATGTTTTAACAGATGACGAGCTATCTTGTTGTGTATATCTTTATTCATGTTTATGTGTTTTGATTCTAAGAACAGCTATCTGTGATTTATCTTAACATATGAATAGTATTACATTACTCATGAATTGATAATATTTCTCCCTAGGGACAGCTTAGTTAATATTGTTTTTTTAGTTGTGTGTGATTTAGATGCAAGAGAGTCTAAGACGAGAGGTAAGAACCTGCGCATCACATTGTGACCACTCCTCGTATTCTTCATCAATCTGCACCTTATATAGGCACTTGCATATCATACTTACAGTAAAAAATACAAAATATACACGGTGGACCGGGCCGCAATCGGTAAAACCCTTTGTTTTTGTTACTTGACCTACGGTAGCCAGACTGTAAACCGAATGGATTCCCCATACCAAAGAGTCATGGGCTAGTTGGGAACGTTGACTAGGGAGAATCCCTTGCTATTGTTGGCTATGAATTTCTAGACCTCAACAGAAAGAAACACTCGAATGAAGATGAGACTCTGTTAGGTTACTCCAGTCAAAGGAAATAACCTCACTACTCAGAGAGGGTTCTGTCGAAACAGACAAAATTTCCTCTTGTCGAGAATGATCAGAACAAAGCATAAAATCCTCGACAGGTTTTGTTTCATTTTCTACTGGAAGAGAAGAACAAGATAAATATTTGGTCAGAGAGACTACTTCAGTATTAGCACTCTCTGATGAAAGAGCAAGATTGGGTGGAAATGACACCGACTCGACCACTTTAACTTTACCCTCCAAAGGAAGAGTGGGATCAACCGCGGATAAATCTGAATCGACCACTTGGTAAACTAGTGGGGGATCAAGGGATAACTTACTATCACTTGTTGGAATCACTTGTTGATGATTAGTAATATTTTCCAACCAATGCGAAGCTTCATCCATGCTTGGACAAAGAAAATTACAATGCATAGCCTTGCATATCAAACAAGGATACAAGACTTTACCCTTATGACCTTTTACCAATGGGTCACTCGTTGAGGGAGTATCGCCAACATGATGATCAGAGGTTGATGACACAGACAGTTTGGATCTTTTATACCACTCTTCTTGTACACAGGAGAGACCAGGACACTCCTTAAGAAGGTGGTCCCCCTTGCAAAGGTTACAAGGGAACTTGGGTTTTCTGGGTGTTCTCTTAGAATGAGCACTATCAAGAGCAGATAGTTGGTTTTTTTTCTCTTTCTTATCCTTCTTATTTTTACCCTTCCCTTTCTTCTTCTTCTTATCCACATGACTACTAACCATAAAGCTTTGGTCAAGAGAAGAAGGAGAAAAAGATGAAGCCATAACCAGCGAAGAAGGAACAGGATTAGGTTGAGGTCGATCCTCTCCTGGAGGAGAGGTGACATTTGAGACATTAGGTGTAATAGGAATTATTGGATTAAACATCCAGGCCAATAATATTGTAGTTAATCCAGAAATATTTAGAGTGGCAATAAAGGGAGGACCAATACCTTCACTTGGAGGGAATACAAAAGGTACACCTTGGAAAGGGACCTCTTGAGTGGTAGTCCTAGATGAGGATGCCATCTCTAAACTCTCTAATAACCCCCTAACTACCACGCACAAGCAAGTACTACTCAAACTAAAAGCAATAAGAAAACATGTGAAAGGAGTGGATAAGAGTCAGGAACCTCACAGGACAGGCCAAAAGGATAACTTAGATGGTTTGAGGATTCCTAAAAGGGTATCCTGATATATGTAAGGTATGAGGGAGCTAAAATTGGTAGTAGTGTTGTCTAATGCATAACCATTCACAAGGGGCCTTCCGATATACAATCGAGTATGTGAAGTACCTTTCTATATACCTCAAGGGAACGTGAAAGGCCGTTCAATATATTGATGGTACGTGGAAGAACCGCATGAGTCCCAGAATGTAATGCAGTAAATAATGACAGCTCCTACGCTTAACGACACCCGAACATGTCTCTAACTTATCACTCAAATTGCTAAAAGTTTTAACCTATTACTACCGTTAATTTTATCTTGTGCGTTTAGGTGGAACCATGGAGTGAAAAATTGAAATTAAAAAAGATTCATGCTGATCTATATGATAATGCAAGTTTTCCTCTTTAATGAAATTCTACCTAATAGAGGGAGAGAGATTTACATTTCTTCCCAAAAATGCACACCCAAATGTAAATGCAATTCTATCTTTTCAAACGAAAAGTGAAATATCAATGCACCCCAAACAATATTCAAAGCAAATAAGAAAGAGATCTAGAGAACATATAACATAAATATAAAAGGTTTCCTATCTTTTCAGGATTGAAAAAGATGCATGAAACTTAATGGAAAGATGATTTCACTAACGTTTCCAAAAAAATCTAACTCTACTGCACGCAAAGCATAAAATAGATGTTTCTTCTCAATGAAAGTAAGATATAGAATTTTGAACAATCATGCACAAAACAAGAAGAAAATCGTTCAACAATGCTTGCAAATAAAGCAAAAAAGAGAGAAAACTAAATCTTCTCTTTGAAACAGACAAGGAAATGAAGAACCAATCTTTCCTACCAAGCACTGAAAAAATCAGCATGCAAAAGGAAACAAGAATCACCCAAGCAAAGAAAGACTCAAAACAACATGGATCACTCACACATTCCAAGTCCAAAACAAACCAAAGCCTACACATGAAAATGAAATGTATATTTCCTATTCCAATGAACAATATCTATAGAAAAGAGCAAGAGGTTTCAAGAAAAGAAAATAATGTAAAATCTAATGCAAGAAACACAAACTCTCTTTGAATGCAGAAAGAATACAACAATAAAAAATACACTTCATTTTCATCAAAAAGTAAGCCAAAAACACACAAACAATCAAAATACAGAGTCTGGAACGGGGCCTACCTAGCACCGCACAGATGAAGCTATTGATAGGAGGTTTTGAGGCAGAACCACTTCTTTCTCACTGGATTCAGGCGATGGCACCACATATTGCTAACTAGACTCAGGCAATGGCACCGCTCCTTGCCAACAGAACATGTGCGGTTCCCTGTATAAATCCAAAACACAAAGAGAATGATAGATCAAGTCAGAAAAAGACCAAATTAGGGTAAAGGATGATGGATTGAGAATAAAAGAGAGCATAAAAGGTTGAAATAATTCATATCTAGACAGATCTAGAAGTTTCGAACCAAAATCCACTGAGTCAGATAGCAGATCTGACTGAAGAGAGTTGGAGAAGGGGCTTGGATTCGGGTAAGAGTTGAAGAAATAAGGAAGATCAGAACAACTGATACATATATCTATTCCCTAGTGGAGTCTCCAGATTTGTTAGTTGGAAAATTTCACCTTCTACGGAAAGTAAGGTGTTCCACTGGTATGAATGGTTCAGATCCAGAACAAATAGAGGACAGAGGTTGAAGACTCTCCCTGGACACTATAGATACCTGGAATGTAATGCTTCGATAGTTACCCTGTGTACCTGCAACAACGACAACACACAAACATATCAAAACTACCAGCATATAATCTACTAATCCATGTTATTGACTAAGGAATCTAACAACATATATGTGAAATCAAACAACAACAATATATGTAGGACAGAAATCAACTTGCATTAATATAGAAATATGAAGAAGTTTACAACCAATCCTTAGTGTTGACATGCATCTTCATGAAACCAAGCATTCTCATCCCCTTAAGCTCCGACTCTAGCTCTCTATTCTCTCCAAATGGTCTTGGTCCAAGTGATCAATCCAACAGCATAACAATACCTTAAGAGTTCCCCCCTCAACCATGGATATGAGCTTGTATTTATAAGGCTCAATGGATAGGGTAGGTTGAGAGATTAGTGGATGAGGTGGCCTCTAAGATCCTAGGATGATGGATCTCAAGCTCAACTAACCCACAATGGTAGGGATAAGGGAGGACACGAGGCTTATCATCTAGAAGCCTTGAGAAACTTCTCTTTTTCCTTTTTTACCCAAGGTATCGCATTTCTCCTTCAATCACAGAGAGGTTCTGGTAAGAAACGCTTATGGACTAAGGGACATAAGTGATGGCACCACTTATGGACAATAAGGGATAGGCGGTGTGAGCAAGGTACCACTCCTAGACAAAGGGGCAAGCGTGGTGCTGGGAATTTTCATGGAAGATTGACAATTAGCATGAGTTTCCACTCCAAGAGCTAGGATTCAGGGCAAGTAGGTATGTCAAAAGTCTTATCACATGATGGTGATAGGATTTTCATATAACAGCATATTCAACGAGCAGTCAGTTCGGGGATGCAAATCCCTTCAAGGTACAATTTAACTTTCATATTCCTTTATTTTAAGGCCAGATCGATGCAGATTCCCTATATAATTTGTTGAATCTTCTTGAAGGGTATTTCTATGTCCACAATTTCTCTGACAGATCAAATATAACCTTTTCTCTCCTTAAGGTGGTCCCCCATGTACAAAATTGGTGGCGTACTTATTGGGAGTACTTATTGGGCGTACTTATAGACAAGTCTGGAATGTTGGAGGCAAATCCCACTTGGGACTCTTTCATAGATGTCGTCAAGGAAAAATATTCCCCTGTGGGAAAATATGATGACCAGTACACAAAATGGACCATTCTGTGTCAAGAGAGGGACCCAGACGATGTCAAAGTACACCAAAAAATTTCAAACCTTGTGCACAAGGCTAGGTATCAAGGACTCTCAGTGACACCTGATACTGAAATATAATAGTGGTATACATCGGTACATATGAACTAAGATGGACTTCCTCAACATCTCTTCACTTGGATATTCCTATCGATATGTTGTCAAACTTGAGGAGAAATTTTGGCAAAAGAACAAGCGAAACTCTAGACGTATGAACCCCCCACAGAAGCAAGGCAAGGGAAACCATGGTTCGAAAAACATAATACAAGGAAAGGAAAACCAGTCCTCGCCATAAGAAAAGAAGGTGAATAGAAAGACAAAGAAGGACACCGATAAGTGGTGTGAATTTCATAAAATACCTTGGAACAACACTGATGAATGTCTCTCAAAGCAGTCATTGGTGGCCGAGATCAAATATTCAGAATCCGGTCTTGATTCTGATTTACAACCCAATGCCAAAATCAAAGACCATGGAAAGCAGATCATTGATGCATACCCCATTATCATTGTTGCTACCACACATATTCAACTAGAGAATCCTGAAGAATCAGAGGTAGAGGAGTGCCTCTTGCACTCGTAGATGTGGGTGAAGGAAAACCCACTATATTTTGTTGTTGACAATGATAGCCAAAAGAAACCAATCTAAATAGAAGTCTTCAAGAGATTGGAGCTTCCAACAACACCACACCTACAATCCTACAAGATTGGTTGGATAAGACAAGGATGAGGTATCTACATTACTCAACAATTCCTCCTACCATATGGAATCAATCCTTTCAAAGATGAGGTACTGTGTGATGTCACCCCACTTGAATTCTATGATGTTCTTTTAGGACAACCATATGTGTGGAAGAACCATACTGTATATGAGTCGTGACCTCGCAGTGTCATTGTCACTTTGGGAGGACAACTCTATCGGATACCAGAGACAATTGAACCTGCCATCGACTCACACAGTAGGAAGATAATCTCCCATGCTAGGAAGTTATCCCTCTTCACAATTGCATCTAAAGGAGAACATCAGATCACAGAGACCTCCACACCCTATGCATCGGGTGTCTCTCCTCACCAGACACAAGAGGAAAACAAAGTCATTATTTCATCATATATATGAGTACCTCTACAATGCAAGGCCACACATTCAAAGGGATCATCTAGAAACAAATCATCCATACAACAATTACAGCCCTCTCGAGATGTCAAATAAAGGAATCCTCATCACTTTAGCAAATGTCGCATCAGGAGATCATCTCACCACACAGTTAGAGATATGATACGGTATTTGACGCAATGGATACCTTTGATTCCTAAGGAGAGAGGATTTATCTAGATGTATATCGGTGGCCACCAACCTATTCCACTAGCTCAAAACAATTGTCCATTGTGGAAATTCCTTAGTTATTTTTGTACGGTTTTTCGAGTCCCAAACTTTTGGGGTCGTTTTGAGGCCCTAAATGATGCTTTTTGGCTATTTAGGGGGATTCGAATATTATTTACTAGAAAGCATGCAATTGGCCCTGGTCAAAATTTGTAAATATAGGATAGACCTTTCCAATGGGATATCGAGCGCCCAAATCGGATATCGTTTTTAACACCCAAAAAGTGTTCACTACCTCATCTACCCCCCTACATGGCTCATTTGTCCATTTTTCTACCATATTTCCCTTAAAAACCCCTTTTTTCCTCCAAAAATATCCAAAATTCCTCTAAAATAGCAAAAATCCCACTAAAAAGCCTCCAAAAGGCCTAAAATGCCTCCAAAAGGCCATAAAACCATCAAAAAGGCCTAAAAAGGGAAGAAAAAATATAAAATAATGAGGAAAAGGAGGAAAAAACCCTATACAGCTGCCCTAAACCATATGGTTCCCAAAACCATGGGCCAGCACTCCACCACTGAAAAACTATAAATAGGTGATGGAGACCCCTTATTTCACATCCACAATCATAAGCACCCTTACTCTGCCAAAGTAGCTCTTGAAACCCTAGCTCACCCTTGAGCTACTTTCACCTTGAGAGCCCCTTTTGGCCCATTTCCACCATTGGAGAAAGAGAAGGAGCAAGTTGGAGCTTGGAGCAACCCTCTTGGATCACTGCAAAGAGCTTCACCAACCTTCACATTGGAGGTAACATTAATACAAAAGCCATTGTTTACATCTTGTTTTTCTGTTTCATGCACATGTTTAGAGTAATTTATATTTCTATTTTAGCATTTTAATTTACATTTACTGAACTGCTACTAAGGAGTCCCTTCTCCTTAGTAGGTGCTCATTCGCACAGGCTAGGGGTAAAACCCTAGCTACAGTTTTGGTGACTCTGCTGCTTGTTTAGTTTTCTGCAATAACTTCCCATTTTTCCTTTCGGCTGTCCCTTTTGGCCGTCATAAACCGCATGTTTTCCCTCTGCAGTCGTGTCCCGACCACGTCTTTCAGGCCTTTACCTGCGACCCAACTGTGGCTCTCAGACTGTTTCCGGCGCCCTGCCTACAGATTCAAGTCTGCTACCTGCGATCCGACCACGGCTAATCAGCCTGTTTGCTGCGATCTGACTGCGCCTGTCGGACATTTGCCCACGTCCCGATCGTGATTTTCAGCCCCTTCGCTGCGATCCGACCGCGTCTGTTTTCCCTATTTCCCGCGTTCCGACTGCTTCTGTCTGCCAGAAAGCCGCGACCTGTCCACGCCTATTCCCCTCAAACCTGCGGTCCGACCGCCCGATTTCACCACAGACTCGCGGTCCTGTTTTTGAACCCAGCCCCTTTGCTGCAATATTTTCTGCATCTGCACAGCCATCTGTTCTACCTACAGCCCTACTTCCCTTTTACGGAATCTGTTTAAAATTTCAGCATTTTAATTCAGAAAATTTTGCATGTTAAAGTTGTGAATTCAGTATTATTGTTAGTTAGAAAGTTGCCCCCTTGTGTGGCACTTCTATTTTCGGGTTCATCACCTCACGAGCACACACTCTGTCACATAATTCAAGTGAGCCTTAAAAAACTACTTAACTCAACCAATATTCTAACCCCACTTGGGGAACACAAAATAATCTTTGTAGTTAGGTAGGATCGGGGGGATAGGCTTCCAATAACACCCCTCGGTTACTTACACTTGAGACATAGCTGTTGTCCAATTAGGGAACCAAAATCCCCTAGTACTTTTTGGCACGGTCACAACTAGTTTACCAGAGGGCCTCTCCCTTAGGAGGGTTGAAGTCGCGAGACTGGTTTCGGAGGCTTGAGTGGAATACTGCACTCCATTCAGTAACTGAAGGGATACCTTTCGCAGTTCTCGGGATATCCCTGTATAGGGGTATTGCGTTAAAAGGACCAAACGGCAGATTCACCTTTCTGGACGTGTCATGAACGGGGTATCTTAGTTGCCATTCTTCTAAGATTGACTACCCGGTGTCCCTCTCGGTAGGGGGATATCTTAGCCACTTGGCTTTCCTATTCATATTTTCTGACTTGGATTTCATCACCTTGCAGAGGATATGTCTAGTTGAGTCAGAATACTTTTAGTTAGGTGTTTGCATGCTCCCTTACCTCCTTTTTGGTCTAGTGAGTCCACCATTTTTTATTTTTAGGAAACCTGCTGCTTGTTGGTATTCTGACCATTTCTGTTGACACTCCACCTATTGTAGCACAGCTGTTACAGTGGGTGTTTTGAGTTGGTTGTTGTCCTGAGTGCCCTATTTTTCAAGCTCTCCTTCTGTACACTCGGTTGCATTAGGGTTTTTGAGCTATTTTTTTACCCACCTCAACCCACAGAGATTTGACACCATCTATCACCATTGAGTCCCCGAGACATTCTCGGTGCCTCAGGGGCGAGCCCCCACAACACGGTTCACTTGACACCACCCGTCATCGACACAGATCATCCTCACTTGATACCACTTATCATAGATCTCGAGCCTTGTCACTTGAATCCACTCGTCAGCGGCATAGGACTCCGTCACTAGATATTGACGCCCCTCATTTTACCTCCGATTCTGAGCCAGAGTCTGAGAACCCCATTTACACTGCCCCTACTAGCCCCATGGCTGGCGTGACTTCCACTCCCGTCTTGGTAGGGACCATTGGTGGCACATCCACCACTACATCAGTTACCACACCTGCCTTGGGTATGCCCTCCATGGGCCCCCCATCTACTGTTCCCCTCACGGCACCTATTCCCGCAGCGGGAATACCTATTCCCACTCCATCAGTGGCTCACACTACCCATGGTGGTGCAGGACCGTCCTATACCACCTTAGTTCCCCCACTTGGGGGAAACCTCCCTAACACTACCCCTCCACTTGGGGGCATTGGCCCCAACTTGGTCCCACCCACTACTGTGTCACATCCTTCTTCCAGTTTTCCATTCATGGCTAGCCTCAACCTGCCTGACCTAGCCAGATTGACCAACGACCCTATCCGACACGACCCTGCATGGCCTCACATGCCCACCAAGCTCCCCTCTGACATCCCCAAGTTTGAGGGAAAAGCAGGTGAGGACCCACAAAACCACATTATGTCCTTCCATCTATGGTGTTCCTCCAACTCCATAGTGGACGACTCTATTCGCCTCCGTCTCTTACAGCGCACCTTCACTGGCTCTGCATCCAAATGGTATATCGAGCAACCCCATGGAACCCATAACACCTTTGCTTCCCTTGCCTCAACCTTCCTGCAGTTCTTCCAATTACCTGTCTGCTATGATGCGGGCGTTGAGATCCTCCTATCATGCAGACAAAACACGGCTACCCATATCATGGACCACATTCATGAGTGGTGTCGACGCCGTAGCTTATGCAAGATCAAATTAGACAACCGTATCTTCCTAGATTGGTTCCTAAAATCCCTTCTTCCTGTCATTGCTAAGGATGTGGCATCCGAAAGACCCCAGTCTGAAGAAGAGGCCATCCTTAAGGCCCAACAATTCAACCTCATTTATGCCCAGTCGGTTTATCTCTATACCATTATACCTGACGCCCCTCGCGACGATTCCTCCCAGCACGATGCGCCGGGAGCATCCCACGCTGCCGACGGCATCATTGGCCTTGTCTCTTCGCATCCTCAACCATTTTCTATAGCACGTCCTACCCCTGACCCTGACCTTTTGCGGGCTACCTCATAGTCTGGAGCAACCAACTCGTATGCTCCCATGACACATCACCACCATTCCCATGGACCCTCATGTCCACCTCAGTGTTTCGATCATGTGACTCCCGCTTACGCCCCCCCGGTCGCACCTCAGCCCTACTACCACTAGCAGGCTGCACCAGCTCCTGCGCCTTCACAAGCCCAACCCGTTTATTACCCGCCATAGGCAGCCCCTGCGGTAAACCCACAACCCGCTCCGCAGCCCTATCAGCAACCCCCTCAAGTTGCTGCCCCTGCGCAACCTCCACCTACATATCATCCACCGCAACCTGCTCCAGCACCTGCGCAACCTCAGAATCCACCTGCTTCCCAAGGGAAAGTTTACGCCCAACAAAACCCGCAGCAAAACCAGAACAACCAACGCAACCAAGGCCAAAAAAACCGCGGCAGGGGCTGAAATCATGGAAACAACCAACCTACAGACCAAGATGGTCAACCCCCTAATCCCCTCGATAATAATAATGCGGCCCCTGCTAACCAACACCCTGATCGCCCGCCCAAACAGGCTAAAAACCCCAATTTGTGAACCAACCATCCTTGTTCTATTTGCAGGGTCTATGGCCACTACACACATACTTGCCCACACTTGGAGCGAGCTCGGCAACTTTGGGTTGATGATGCCCACCGCCAAGGGCATGCGGCTCCTCAAGCACCACCCAACCCCCCACAACCTCAGCATCCACCTTTGGTGTTGCAAAACCAATTACCAAACCAAGGCATAGTGAACACTCAACCATTGGCTCCCCCTCAAGCCAACGCGCCAACCCAACAACAAATCACTTACGCTGCTCCTGATCAACCCATGTTTGACTCAGGTACCCACCACTTGTTAATGATGTCCTCCACTGATGTCAACCTCCAGACTCGGCGGAACCAATATGGCTCCACCTCTGAAGCCCCTCCTACCGATAAACCCATTAACGCTCATCCCACTTATCAAGTGTTACGTATACCTCCACCACCACTAGATGGAGCTCCCAAAGCACCTCGTTTCCTGCTTCGCCGTATCAACAATAACCCCAATGCACGGGCTGCGTCAAACTACAACATTGTCGATGACTTATCCCAATCTCCCGCAGCCATGTCTGTGCTAGAAGTCTTAAAAAACTGCCCTTCGCAGTGCAAGACTTTACTCTCAGCCATTGGGGCTATCGATCCAAATGAATCAAATTTAATGGCATTTGATTTGGACCAATCTGAACCTCGCATGCCTTCCACTTTAGCATTCCAAGTTTCTATTTCCATTCGGAATTTTGTCATCCATCGATGCATTATTGATGAAGGTGCCTCTACATGTGTCATGACCACCTTCATCTGGCAGAAATTGGGATCCCCCCCTCTCCAGCAGTCCACTACTACGTTGCGAGCCTACGACGGTCGTTCGGCTCAACCACAAGGCCTATTAACTAACGTCCCCGTCCAGCTGGCTGGCAAAACCATCCTCATCGACATCGAGGTTATTAATGCGCAGCTTGATTATAACCTTTTACTTGGCCACAGCTACATGTATGCCATGCGGGCGGTTGCTTCTTCCGTTTTTCATACCATTATGTTCCCCCACGAGGGACGCGTGGTCAAGGTCGACCAACTCACCTACTATGATCCCAATGCCCCCGTGGCACCCAAAAATGTTCTCCCCATGGTTGAACACCCTGTTTCGGGTGCCACCACCTCACTTGTTTCCTCTATGGGGCCCGGAGTTTACTTAGACGCGCCAATGACCTCAACCTTCCAATCTATTCCACCCCCGTCACCCGCCACTGACGTGTCTGACCTATGTACCCTGTCCCATAGCATGCAAACTCGTACTCATCAACCGCCCTTGTTTCCTAAACCCCCTTTGGTACCTAGTCACATTGGTGTTACACCCATCCATACCATTCCTTTCCTCATCCCTCCCTCAGGAGTAGTT
>LPNX010603539.1:0-52163 GCA_001517045.1 Pseudotsuga menziesii
TTGCTTTCTCCTCTATTTATAAAGTTCAACTACGCAAAACCCTAATCTTTGACCTAATTAGGTCACTTTATCTTCTAATTTGCCGTTGACTTGCATGCATGTCATTTTATCTTCTAATTTGCCGTTGACTTGCATGCATGCGGAGGGAGACTTAAATAGTGCATGCATCATTAAAATAATGCTGGGATGGCATGCATGTCATTTTATCTTCTAATTTGCCGTTGACTTGCATGCATGCGGAGGGAGACTTAAATAGTGCATGCATCATTAAAATAATGCTGGGATGGCATGTATGTCATTTTTAGGGTTCGCATGCATCTCACTTTTAAGGTTTGCATGCATGTCATTTTTAGGGTTTGCATGCATGTCACTTTTGGGAACATTACAGTCCTCACTTGCCAAAGATTGCTTGTCCTCAAGCAATGCCAACGCAAACCCACAATCAATCAACTGAACCAACTGAATCCGGGGATGATCCTAGGGTCCCAAATTATCCTAGGAGATCTGCTGCACCCTCTACTCAAAACACTGCATTGTACGGTACCATCACTAGAGACCTCCTGAAAACACCCTCTAGCAATCACTAAACGGTCAGTCACTGTAATCCCAAGGTCCCAAATCAATCTGAGAATTGCAGAGGTCAAAATGCATCCACCGCTACCCTGCGTAGTATCGACACACGGAGCATCATGTAGACTCCCAAGTAACGCCATCAGTAAACACTGTATCCATCCCTCATAAGGTCTTCCACCTGTATCCCAATGCAAATTTGTGCATATTTCTTCCCAAATATCTGAAGGCTCTTGTGGAACTATACTCTTGGCTAGGAATGTCTTCCCAAGAATTGCCCACTCAATAGGACACCAACTCTTAATCTCTCTCCAATCCAACCCCTGAAAAGTACCTTGTCCATAAGCACCATCACAAGAAATAAGTCTACCAAGTTGACATTCTACCCTTTTGATTTCAACTAGAATGCTCATATACTGCTGGTCAATTTCTCGATCTTGGCCAACCTGTAAAAACCATCCACCATTATGCAAATGTGGACTCAAGCTACTGCAAGGCAATGTGACACTTGAAGTAGCGAGACGTGCCCTGTTTCCAGTATCCTTCTCAACTAGGTTAAAGAGCACTCCCAATACGACAACAAGCAAATCCAAACCTTGGTCACTCAGTACTTCGTCACAAGATCCATTCGCTGGTGATTCTGTGCTGGTGTCTTTTCCTGTGCGCTTACTCGAAGATAAGAGATGACATTGAAAAAGAGGGTAATGATCAACAATTAATGAAGCCATTGTATCAAGCCCTCCACAAACTGCCACTTGGTGATAACCAATGGGATTGTCATTTGTTAAATTCATAAGGACCTTGACAGCTGAAAGGAGACAATCACCAAGTAAAGTGCCAGCTTCAGCCCATTGCCTTTTGGTAAGTTCATTCTCAGCTAAGATCAACTTTACAGTATTGTCAGCATGTCCACCTGTGATAATGTGCATGTCTGAAGTGATTGCAACAATGGACGAACTTCTGATTCCTGGGGCATGAAAGGCTATGCAACAAGGATAATGCCAATCTTCAATACCAGAGCCTTTGAAGATACGCATGAAAGCACCACCACTAGAACTCACAGCTGCTTTCCCATGCTGAAATAGGAAAGGCATACCATGCCCATCTGGGGTATTTGGCTGCCATCTGTGCAATGCAACATGAGCTGCTGGCAAATTTGTATCAACTATGATGATTGAATCTGTAGAAGCCGGAACATTGCAACGCTCTGGGTTTGGAATCACATAGGATTTTATTTCTGTGGGGTTCCTAAATATGGTTTGTAAGTGAAGAACATCAGCTAAAGGACGCCTTTTCACATGTGGGAACGTTAAAAGTTGAGACGGAGTCTGCCTAAAGTAAGCAATCTGATCTTATGCAGCATGGCGAAGGACTGGATCAGAAATCTTATCAATATCAACTGCCCCTTCATATGTCATATAAAAGAAAACATTGTTAGCAGCAACGGCTTCTTTTCCTCTTTGTTTATATCCAAATATGAGGTCAATCCACTCATTCAGATGTGCAGAGACATGTTCACTCTCAAGCGCTGTCCGATGTTTGTGAATGAAGTCAATGGGACTGTTAGCCCAAGGAGGAAGCTTGACAACATCAATCTTCTCTCCCAATTGTGTTGTACCTAGATCTATACCATTATCATTTGTAAGAACTTCTGGAAGATAAAATAGTTCTGGAACCAATTCTTTCACATCACTCATATCCTCTAAAACACCATTCCAAGTTGCCCTTAAATCTGAAAACATTCGATCAGCGTGATCAAACTTCCCACCTTGAAGCTGAATAGAGAGTGTTGTAAACGGTTCCAGTCGAGCAAGATAGTAAAGCACCTTATCCTGTGGGGCAGACAGCTTCACTGTTTTGCGACGTCCTCGCCCACCATTAGAAGTGCAAGCTAAAGAAGGAGCCTCCATGCCTCCTTTAAGTTCTTCTTCCAGAGTTGTAACTGTGGCAGATATTGGCAACTCGGCTTTTCCTGTACAGCTTTTTGAACTGCGAGTATTATTACCATCATTCCCAGTCATACTATGTTTTTCATGTCTCCCAGAAACTGAACTGTGTGATTTGTGCCTCAACAACAGTCCAGAGAGTGTCTTGATAACATTAATCACAAGGGCGATAAAGGAGAGTTCTGATGCTTCACGTCTTAACTTTAAGATCATCTCCAACAAGTGCTTCTGATTCTGCTCACTTAAGAAAGTAGCATTTTCCATCACCTTCATGCACTTTAGCAACATCCCTACACTCTCGTTCATTTTAGTTGTCATGGATGATTTGTGAACAACATTTGAGCCTTGGTCCTCCAGAGCCTCTTTTAGAATAGCAAAACAATTCAGAACAACATCACAAACAGCATCAAGATTCCAATTTTCTTTAGGAGTTTCTGGACTAATGTTTGCCTCCAGAATATCATTCATGGTAAGTTCTGCGTATTCTATCATTTGAGGTTGAAGATTATCGGCTTCAAGAGCACGCCTGCGCCCCGTATAAATACGATCACGTTGGCTATTGAGGACTTCATCATACTCAAATAGTTGTTTCTGAATTTCAAAAAAGTAGTTTTCCACCTTCCTCTGACCCTCATCCAATGATTTTGTCAGCATTTTTGACTCTATTGGTAAGTCTTCAACTCTAAATGCGCTCATCAAACCCTGTATGCGATCTCCACCAAAAATGCGAAAGATGTTGTCTTCAAGACTTAAAAAAAATCTTGAGCTTCCTGGATCACCTTGCCTACCACTTCTTCCACGCAGCTGATTGTCAATATGCCTTGACTCATGACGTTCTGTACCGACCACATGAAGTCCACCTGCTCCAATTACCTTCCTTTTCTCCTCTTTTGTATAGATTTTATACTCATATATAATAGCTTCAAAAGCATTGCGTAACTTTGCAATGACTTCATCTTTGATTGGTCCCTTTTCACATGCATATGACAGGCGGTCTTCTGCCTGAAGCTTAGTCAATGATCTCTTACCCCATGTTCTGACAGCCATCTGAACTGCATCCTCTACCAAGGACAAACTATCTGGAGACAAACCACATGGAAATAGATTTTCATTTACCTTCCAGTTTTTCCCTAGAGGCAATTTTCGTTTTCTTTCAAGTTGTATTTCATTCACTGTGTTAACAATCCTTGGCATAAGAAGCTCACGCAACTTCAACCTTGCCATAAATTCTGCATTTCCACCAAGGATGATATCTGTTCCACGCCCTGCCATATTTGTAGCTATAGTGACAGCTCCAAGGCGACCACTTTGGGCTACTATTTCTGCTTCTCTCTCCACGTTTTCTGGTTTTGCATTAAGAACCTCATGAGGAATGCCAACCTCCTTCAACTGCTCTGACAATGCATCACTTTGTTCAACACTTGTTGTACCAACCAGCACAGGGCGCCCTGTTTTGTGCATGCGCGAGATTTCTACAACAGCTGCTTGCCATTTACCTGTAGCTGCCCTGAACACTACATCAGATTCATCCTTTCGTATCATTGGTTTATTGGTCGGCACCACTGTCACCCTTAGCTTATATATACTCTCAAACTTTGTACTTTCAGTAGCTGCCGTACCAGTCATCCCACAGAGCTTGGGAAACTGAAGAAAAAAGTTTTGATAGCTTATCGAAGCCAGTGTAACAGTCTCATTCTGTATTGGCAAACCTTCCTTTGCTTCAACTGCCTGATGTAGGCCATCACTCCATCTTCTACCCATTGATATGGAAAATTTGTTGTAATCATTAAATATTTCTATTTTGTAATCTGTTTTTTCATTGTCTTGTTGCCTGAGAAGGCCATCATTTACAGGAAGAGAATCAGGTGAAGCACCAATTTCTGCTGTCTGGTTGTGATTCTTATTTGTATCAATTTCAATTTCACTCAGCACAGACTGTTTTGAATCCTGTGTACTAGTAAAATTTCTTCTTTTATGCGGTTCCTCTGATTTAAGCTGCTCAACAGAAAATTGAGAGACCTTCTGAAAAACAGTAATAAAAAAGGCCCCCGTATCTTGATCATGGGGAAAGATCCTCATACATCGCTCTAAAGGAAGACTGGACATTTCTGCCCCTGCTTCAACGCCCTCATCCTTTGCATCATTCCCCTCTAAGGGCACTTCTGCCAATTTTGAAATAGTGTTTCCATCATTGCTATGTTTCCCTGTGTAGTCACAATCCTTTGAACCCTCACAACGCATATCATTGTAATCAGATTTTTCATCCAAATCCTTAGGCTGGCTCCCGAACTGGATGGTGTAATAATCTTGAAAGGACAATGTTGCACATACCTCATCACCCAAGGCTAGATACTCTTGATATCGAGGCAAGTATTGAAGTACTGCTAACCTCTGCCCATTTCCAGTCAAGATCCTTCTCATTGTCCTCATGTTCTCACAAGCTGGCAGAGAAAAACCTTTATTCTGACATGCACTTCACCAACATCACTGACATGCATTTGTATGTACACGCACTTTTATTCAATTGCTATGTGCCCACAGCTGGCCAAGATTATGCTCTGATACCACTGAAATATCCCAAATACTGATATTCTCTAATGTTCTATGATAGTGCTGACTCGCACACTCAATCTCATACAAATTTGCAAAATAACTGTGCATGCAAACTCGCCATGCAAAAATGCCCTAAAATATAGCTGAATTAGGGTTATAGGTTTGCAGAGAGAAATTAACACTTACCATTAATATTCTGGCTGATAATGACTCCAGAGATAACTGCATGCATAAGGATCTGGATGGGTGGTCTAATAATGCTCTTTTCCTCTCGTGTCACCGCCCCACAGCACCGTAAAAACCCTCCAGACTGAAGGTGACGTTTTTGTAGGAGGAGAGGTTCGTTCGGGCTGAAACTTTCTGAGCTTGTCCGTCTACTATAACTGATGAATGAATGAAGAACAAGTGGTGAACCTGTATGGCTTACCCGGAATAAGACTAGGACAGATGTTTCACTGCCGAAATCCTGTTAGCTGAAGACTCCGTCTCCAACCCCAACTGCTGTGCTGCACGCTGTGCTGCTATCCAAGAGCTCCCAAAATAATAATAATCCAAAGTGAAGTCTCCTCTTGCTTTCTCCTCTATTTATAAAGTTCAACTGCGCAAAACCCTAATCTTTGACCTAATTAGGTCACTTTATCTTCTAATTTGCTGTTGACTTGCATGCATGTCACTTTATCTTCTAATTTGCCGTTGACTTGCATGCATGCGGAGGGAGACTTAAATAGTGCATGCATCATTAAAATAATGCTCGGATGGCATGTATGTCATTTTTAGGGTTCGCATGCATCTCACTTTTAGGGTTTGCATGCATGTCATTTTTAGGGTTTGCATGCATGTCACTTTTGGGAAAACATTAAATAATTAACAAGGAAAAAACACCCTGGAATAATGCATCAATTGTTGAATTTTAATAGTTATATCAGATCTTAAAACATTTAGCATCATAACAGCATAACCATAAGGCAAAATATCACTAAAAGATAGACAAGCACAACCACACAAAAAAGAACACAAAGTTCTATCCTGGGAAAACCCTAATGGGAAAAACCCAGCAAAAGCTTCTTCAATATAGATGCCCCAAAAAGATAAAAGATAAAATCCAAAAGATTGATCCTCCTTTTTCTCCAGCCACAACACTTTCTCTCTCTCTCTCATGTGCTACACAAGTGAGTGTGAGTGTGTTCAAATTAGAAGCACCTCACATCTATTTATATTCTTTCATTCACTTAATAATTAATTAAGTTATGTAGGCTCGAGTGACCACAACTGGGGTACTAATGACCCAACTTACAACGGAGGGGAATTCCTCATGACTCTTATTAGTTCTCCTGATTAGAAACATCGGGGCATAAAGAAATACAAGTGATTCTCCTGGTCGGAACATCAGGGACCACTAAAAATACATATAGAATATTCTTCGAAGTTACAATAATTCAACACTCCCCCTTAACGAGAAGGGTATTCTATAACAGCATCAACAACAACAACAGTAGGAGAGAGAGGACATCATCAACATCATCAAGGTGACACATCTATAAATCATTGGAAGCTTTTCAACATCATATAGTCCTCATCTTCAATTTCAGCAGCAGCAACACTTTGACTGCTCGATCGACAATATCATCATCAGCACTTTGACCTTTCGATCAGCAACAACATCTTCAGCACTTTGACCTTTCGATCAGCAATAACATCTTCAACACTTTGACTTTTCGATTAGCAACATCATCATCATTAGCACTTTGACTTTTCGATCGGCAACATCATCATCATCATACTCTAATTGTTCGATCAGCAACATCATCCTCATACTTTGAACTTTCGATCATCATCATCATCATAATCATACTCTGATCTTTCGATCAGTACATCATCATCATCATCATACTCTGATCTTTCGATCAGTACGTCATCATCATCACACTCTGATCTTTCGATCAGTACATCATCATCATCATATTTTGATCTATCGATCAGTAACATCATCATCAGCAACAACCTGCAATCCACAACACGAAGACGAAAGTCTTCGGATCACTTTTGGACCTAAGTCCAAGGATGATACAATCCTACAACATTCTCAGGGACCGAAGCCTCTGGATACCCTTTCTGAACCAAGGTTCAAGGATGATGCAATCCTGCCACATTTTTGTGGACCGAAGCCTCTGGATACCTTTCTAAACCGAAGTTCAAGGATGATGCAACCCTACCACATTCTCAGGGACCAAAGCCTCCGAATACCTTTCTGAACCGAAGTTCAAGGATGATGCAATCCTACCACATTCTCGGGGACCGAAGCCTCCAGATACCTTTCTGAACCGAAGTTCAAGGATGATGCAATCCTACCACACTCTCGGGGATCGAAGCCTCCGAATACCTTTTTGAACCGAAGTTCAAGAATGATGCAATCCTACCACATTCTCGGGGACCGAAGCCTCCGGATACCTTTCTGGACCGAAGTTCAAGGATGATGCAATCCTACCACATTCTCGAGGACCGAAGTCACCGGATCCATTCTGGACAAATGTCCCGGGATGATACAATCCCTCTTCATTCTCAAGGACCGAAGTCACCAGATCACTTTAGGACATGTGTCCAGGGATGATACAATCCCACTGCATTCTCGAGGACCGAAGTCACCCAATCCATTCTGGACAAATGTCCCAGGTGTTGCAGCTGCAACGTTTTCCCAAAATTCTAAAATTTTTAGGACCCTCTACTTTGATTTAGTTGGTTTTTCTGCTCGGTTTTGGTCTATGGATTTTTGGAATGTTTTATAGCACTTTGAATTGCTATCAATCGATCTGTTTTTCTCCTTTAATGCTTAAATAATCCCACCCAGAATCAAGCTCATCGTTGTTTTTTTTTTTGGATACCTTCAAAGCCTTGCTGAATCGCGAGTTTATCCAGTTTCATATCCCGCTGTTGCAGGTGATTTTCGGTTCTCTGACTGTTGCGGATAATTTTTGATTCTTCACTGTTGCGGGCGCCTTGGGTTTTCTTCATCCGAAGGGATAAGTATTCCCCCGACCGCCGTTGCGGGCGGATCTTCGATTCTGCCCTCCGATGTTGCGGACCATCTCGGGTTGTGACTTTCTTTTTCGCTCCGACGTGTGTTTTGGTTTTCTTCCGGCTTTGTATCGGAGCGCTTTTCTTTTGCTCCCTCCTCCGTTGCGGACGGTGTCGTATTTTGAAAGTCCGCCGTTACGGAGGGTCTCAAGATGTTGGGCTCCCGAGTCGAAAGCCCGCCGTTGCGGAGGAGTCCGAGTGGTTGGCTTCCGATCTCGGTCCCTGCCGACGCCCGATCATCGTTATTTTTTTTTACGCGCTGCGGATGAGTTGAGGATGGTAACTGTCCGCCGTTGCGGAAGGTCTGGGGTTCTCGCCGCCCGACTCAGATCCGTTTCCCGCCTGATGCGTCTTGTCACACGTGCGACTTTTTTTATATATACGGGGACGGGATTTGGATTTTTCTATTGTTGTTTTGGGCCCGAGCTGTCGTTTTCCCCTCCGCGCTGTCGATTCCTCTACCCCCGTGGACTATCGTGCCGGTGTTTGCGTCCAGGTGTCAATTGGAAGCTCAACCGTCCTCGCCCCGTCAGCTTCACGTCGTTACCAGGTAGGCCATTCTTGCCATGCTTTGTGCCTTTCAGGATTTGTATGCTGCGGTTAGATGTTTTAGGAAAACCCCGTTTTACATTCGTACAAGGGTTCACCGCCGTTTTGGTTTGCCGTAGTCGTTTTCCTTGCCCACCCGACGTTTTGCACCCGCGTATTGAGATTTGCCGTTAGTTTGCGTTTTGGGAAGGGGGGCGTTTTCTTTAAGACTCGCATTTTAATCATGGTTGACCTCGGCCTGTTTTTTTCGCCCCGCGCGCAATGTATGAAGGCGCGGTGCAGGCGGCCGTTATGCCGCTTGCACCTAGCGTCCCCCTTACGATGCTTAGGCCCAAAGAAGTTTTACGGTGGTTTTCTTATGGTCGAATGTTTCCTCCGCTGGTGATTTTCCTGTTTACCCGGTTTCGAACCCCAACCTCTGCCCACGCCGTCTCGTGCAGTTCGTCGCTTTTGGCTGTCTGAAACCCTAGGTGGCTATGAGGGCTGTGTCGCTGTAGTGTTTGCATTTTGAAGGTAGCGTGTACAGTGGTTCCGATGAGAGCGTCGTTACCAAAAAATAATGTTGATGCCCGCAGTATATAGCCGCACTGATGTAACTATCTTCCCGCGAGCAGCATAGGCTATTGCAGTTTTACTCTTGATAAAGTCATGTCGTCGAAATGTTTGATATTGGGAAAGATACATTTGCACCTTGCGTTTAAGATTCATACTTGTGCTTTATGAGTTGTTATCGTGAAAAAATGGCATACTGGGAAATAGTGTAGATTTAATGCCAGCCAAATTATGATTGATCAAGTTTTAGTATCATACAGCAGAAGGACATTGCTCATTATATTGCAGTAGTGGACTGAGTCTATTTCGGGCTGGTAGTTCTGATAGTCAGGACATGGCTGGGTTGTGCATACATGTGTTGGTTTCTTTTCTTGCTTGCACATTAACATAGGATAATAGCACATTGCACAGTATTGCATACTAGTTCAATTCTTCAGCCTGAAGGGCTTATGTCTTAATTTCATTACAGTCATGATACACTTGAGAAAGAATAAACTGCTGCACAATGTTCGCAAATTCGAATTGCTTAATGTCATAATGTTATACATGGCAGGAAGAACTTACAATGTCCAAAAGGCAGAAAAAGAAGGCCTCTATGGTCGAAGAACAATCAGCAATAGAGGTCGTCGCACAGACAGAATATATATATGAGGACACCCAATGTGTCTCTGGTGTTGAGCCTGAGTATAAATGGGGTGAGATATACAGACTGATTTCCCGCAGGGAAGTCCCTGACATGGGTCTCGAAGAAGAACCCATTTATGCCAACATAGAAAAATCCGCCATCATGAAGGTGGCTACCAGACCAGAGCTGTTCCCATGCTCTGATGTAATGAGATGGATTCTGCCCCATACAAACAACAACACAATGCTTATAGGAAATGTCGAAGGTCAGGGCTACGCTGCATTTAGCCCTGGATATGTGGCGTTGGCTTACCACCTGCCAGAACCTCAAGTCTTTCTATCTAATGATTGGCTGGATAACCTCAGGATGGATTTGGTGGAGACCCTGAGGAGAATGCTCTTGCCGGGAAAGCTCTATCGACACAGAACAACCGAGGATTATGATACAACGAGTTTAAGAGCTCCTTACAGATTTATAGCTCTGATGCTAAATAGGATCTTTGGTAGAACCAATGGCAAACTTTTCAAATTTGAGTGGATACCCCTTATATTCCATGTGGCGACAGAAGGAACAGTCTTCAACTGGGCCAGCCTAGTATCAAGTAGTCTCTCTTCTTGCGTAGCTGCAGCCTTGGGAGGAGGAGAAGCCCGTAAATAATCTGAATTCTATATGAGTTCAATTTTGATAGATTGCATACTATGCAACCAGCCTTTCCCCGGGCTCAAGTGTGTCTGGGATAGGGAAAGAATGCCTGTATATGCAGCTTACAAACCGCTATGGGCTCATCAGTACCACAGTTATTACAGAGAGGTCTGTGAGCATTTCATTATGCCGCTATACACGCTTATCTTCCAGAAGGAATGTAATTGCATGTCGGAAGATGCTATGCAGGTGATAGAGGAACATGGAGATTATTTCTTGACAGACAATGGTATGTATCTTAGAATGTATGGAGGGTCGAAGACACCTTATCTGATGCCAAAGTATGCAACGGATTATATAATCCATAAAGAGGCGGTCAGGCAGGTGTTCATTGACGGAATTGGTAATTTCTTGTTCCAGCACAAGAAGACTGCATATCCCCCTTTACCATTCAAGCTGGGTAGCTGTAAATTCACCAATGTGAAACAAGCTGCCGAATTCATAGAGGAACTAGGGAAGTTCCATTTTGGGGAAATGCCTTTCCGGAGAAATGACACTCATGGTAAAGTAGCTGAGCACTGTAAGAAGCACAAGGTGTTTTTCGAGTACACCCATCATTTCGATAGTGAAGAATCTGTCTTCAGGAATGCCCCAAACATGACGACACTTAGCAGAAGATTCAAACCAAAGAACCCCACCAAAGGTGGAAAAGGGGCAGAGCAGGCTGAAGCTGAACAAGCCAGAGCTGAAGAAGGAGCCAAAAGGATAAGGGAGGAAGCTCAGAGGCTGGAAAATGAGGCTGCAGAATGGCTGCAGAAGGGAGAAGAAGAGAAAAGGAAAGCTGCCCAGGAAGCAACTGAACTAGCAAAAGAAGCAGCCAGAGAAACAGAAGAGGCAGCTAGGCAAGCAGCCGAAGAAGCACAGAGAAAACTAAATGAAGAGCTCCAAGGGCAGGAGGCTGAAAAGATAAAGTTAACACAACAGTCAGCCTCTGAAACACCAACAGGGCAGAGTTAGGAAGAGGAAAACCCTGAGGTGCAAATCCTTCAAGTACCTACTGCTAGCACTCCTATAACCCCTATGCTCCAAATAGTGCCTTTCGTCCAGAAGAAGGGGGAAGAAGTCCCTGATTTCAGTACTGTATATTATGACAGGACCACTAAAAGAATAATGAGGAGGACAGAAAAGAAGGTGGAGACGAAAGATCTATCAGGGAAGATGGTCACAGATACAGCAGTCATGCTAGGGACAGACAAAGATCCTATGTTCACGATAAGAGCCGGGGCTGCACTAATTGATGCCTCCGTTGATAACATAAACAAGGTGATGATTGAATTAGAGTCAGCTAAGAAGACCACTGCTCAGCTAAAAGACACACTGAGACGAGAAAGAGGAGAGGGTAGCAGACTTAAGAGGAAGTATGAACACGTGCTAAGGGAAATGGAATCCACAAAGGGTGAAATCCATGTCCTTCAGGTGGAGATACAAGCCAAGGGAACAGCACAAGAGGCTCTAGAAAATGCGCAACAGGAAGTTCAAGATCTGAAGAATGAGAAGGAACAATTAAGGGCAAAGGTGGAGGACCTAGAGGCACAGCAGAGTATCATCTATGAGTCCAATACTGAATACACCAAAGAACTGAAAGAGTAGCTGGCTTCTCTGACTGCTGAACTGGAGACAGCAAAGGAACAACAAGTCGATCTGCAGCCATTTAAAGAATATATCCTAGCGCAAAAGGCTCAAATGATGCAGCTGCAGACTGCTCTAGAAGAAGAAAGATGCAAAGTTCTTCAAATGGACAGCAGGTTAGAGGAGATCATAGAAACTTCCTCCTATTTCGTAGATAGGTCCCAAGATGTTCTTGAGGTCTTGAACGCCAGAATGGCAAGACCAGAAGATGATACCGAGATTCCAGGAGAACTACCAGCCAAAGATCATCAAACCCTCAGGAGAGATCACAGCCTAGTAGAGTTTGCCATCAGCACTGCTGAAGACTTTAAGAAGGCTGTCCGAAGGACACAGGGAGCATGCTCAGAATATTTTAAAAGGTTCCTTAATGCATACAACCGCTGCCAGACAGAGGCTAAGCTTAGGTTTGAAGAGTTCCCGGATCATGAGACCTTGGTGGACATATTGCAGAAAAGGCATCAAGATGCAGAGGCCAGGACGCAGCAGATTCAATCCATTGATGCCATAGTACTGAAGAACGAGGTGGGCCACACAGCCGTTAGTATACAGATTCTAGAAGACCAGCTTCGGTTGAGCCCAGCAAGGATCGAGGCCATTAGGAACCAAGTTGACAAGTTTGAAATTAACATCCAGTTCCTAGAGCTGTGCGCTTTTGAAGGCCTCGCTGCTGAAGCAGCAGCGTGGAAAAAATTCTTTGAAAACCAAGCAGGACCCTCCTCATAGAGGACCGGTCAACTTTTTATTAATTTAATATTTTTGTAAAAGTTTTGAGAAATGAAGCGTTGGGAAAGCAAAAGGTTGGGAAGCCCAAAGGTCACTTTGGGCAGCCCAACCATTTTGACCTTTGTATAAAAGTAGGAAGCGTAGAAGCAAGAGGGGATTTTTTCCCCAAT
The DNA here is from genome assembly GCA_001517045.1 of Pseudotsuga menziesii. Lineage (NCBI taxonomy): Eukaryota > Viridiplantae > Streptophyta > Pinopsida > Pinales > Pinaceae > Pseudotsuga > Pseudotsuga menziesii. Next base: position 13,092 of record LPNX010603539.1, read on the forward strand.
AAGACTGGAAGGTTGTTGTAAGAAGAACTACTTCCTTTTGCAATAAAAATTACAGTTTGCCTGTTGAAAGAAGATCGGTGGGATTTCAAATGTTTTGCCATGGATAGTCGAAAGATGAACTACTTTGTTTTTCAGCATTGTATCCGTGAATCGTGAGATCGTACTAACTTTATGACCTATGTCTTTGTTTAATGATTTCTGATTTATTTTATGAAATAACCACCATGAGTAATGTATGCTGATCATAAACAATTAGCTATCTGGTTGTGAAATATTTTTCATTGTTCATACGTGTAAAAGTTAATGTCAGCTATCTGTAATTGCTTTTATTATGTGTGCACATCCACATTACTTATACATATTAATTACAAGCTGGCTCCCCGGGGATAGATAGATAGATGGATAGGTAAATAGGTAGGCATATAGATAGGTAGTCATTTTATCTCATTCCTGCATATGTGATTCAGATGCATGGCGAGCCTAAGACGAGAGGTAAGAACCTGCGCGTCACATTGTGAATGCTCTTTGCATCCTTCACCATCCTGCATGATTAGTTAGATACTTGCATTTCATATTTAAGTCAAAAATACAAATTCCGGTGGACCGGGCCGCAACCGGTAAACCCTTGTTGTTACTTTGACCTACGGTAGCCGGACCATAAAATCGGACGGATTCCCTATACCAAACAGTCAACAGGCTAGTTGGGAACGTTGATTGGGGAGAATCCCTTACTGTTGTCGCCTACGAATTTCCAGGCCTCAACACCAAGAGGATACAATCTCTCTTCATTCTCTAGGACTGAAGTCGCCGGATCACTTTAGGACAAGTGTCCAAGGATGATACAATCCCACTGCAACATCATTGCTCCCCCTTTGGAGGAAGGTCTTTTCGAACAACACCAAGATTGTCTCGAAAGTGTTTGAACTTTACTCGAGACTGATACTTTGTCAACACATCAGTGTTGAATCATCATCTTGTAACATCATCATCTGAACCATCATCATCTACATCTAAACTATCATCATCTTTATCTCCAGTATGTGAATACTGAACTATCATCATCTGTATCTCCAGTATGTGAATACTGAAAGCATCATCATCTATATCTTCAGTATAGAAATACTGAAAGCATCATCATCTCTATCTTCAGTATAGAAACACTGAATCACCATCATCTGCATCTACAGTATGTAAATACTGAAACATCATCTATATCTTCAGTATGGGAATATTGAAACATCATCATCTGCATATTATCTCGTATGTAGAAATACCGGATTTCTATGTGCTTCGATGGAACACAGGGTTCTCTGTCATCTTTATACAACTCTGGTTATCACATGGAATCACTGTAGTATCCATCTCCAGGTCAAAGAGACCCTAAGTCACCGTGTTCGGCGGTTTTCTGCCTTCAAGTTCGAAAATTGCCGATTTTTTTATCACCCCGAATTTGTTCGATGAAAATCGCCGAACCTAAATGCGTTTTCGAATTTTTTATGAGGGCGAACTTCAAGGCGATTAAATTCGCCATAAATTCGGCGAATTTAATAAAAAACGCCAAAAAACGTGTTGAAAATCGTTCAGGGTTTTTTAAGGGAAAACCTAGCTCGCGGGTTTTTGTTTCGTGTTTTAACTTTTGCACAGCATTGTTGCTGGCCGCCGGCGATAGACATTGGACAGCGGACAGTGAAGACCTCCCTTTCGCTTGCAGTTGCATCCATCGATCGCCAAGAAACTGCAAACAGTAGACTCTTCTCTTTCACGGCGGATAGAGGACCAGTGGAGATTTCCTTTCGTGGCGGACTCTTCTCTTTAGCGGCGGACAGAGGACGGCAGCCTGCAAGGTTTTTCCTATCGCCGGCTACTTGTTCAAACTTAACAATGAAGAGACAACTTAAAAGTTCTAGATGAAATGGCACATGAAAATGTAGATTTGGACTTGAATATTTAAACAAAGTGATGTAAGGCCTTGGAGGACATGTTTTCTTTTAAAGGTCGATGTTCTTTATACGATGCAAATCAATGTTAAAAAAATATTGGTACAGAATACAAGCATTAAAAAAAATAGAAAATAAATTTTAATTGTATTAAAAATATTAAAAATAAATTTAAATTTATTTTTTTCAATTTGGTAAACATAAAACAATATCATATGATTATATATTCAAAGGTAAACAATCAATACAAAATATATAAAATCTATAAAAACATTTTATAATTACGAGGTATCTAAAACCACAAATCTAGTAAAAGAGGATGTCAAGGCAGTGACCTAGCAATTATTTTCTTATAAAAGACTAATACATACATAATTATTGATAACAATGTACCATAATAAATCATAAATGTTTTTTTTACAATAAACTATTTTCTTTGTTGTTATTTAAAAAGTAAAAAACATTGAAGAAAAGCGTGTCCAGAATATCACGAAAACCTATCGAATAGGCAAGCTCGTATTATGTAGCAAGAAAAATAAAACGTGTAAAGTAGAATGGTGATAAGGAAGTGAGTTGATGATAAGAGGGGTTTGCTTCATTATTAATAAATTTATTACTGAGATGACAAACTTCACTCCCATTGCTGGAGGTTGGAGCTTGGCCGTGACATGTCAAGGAGTTTCTTGTCCATCAGTCCTCATCTTCAGCTAGCCAAAGTGGAAGCCCATCTTTTGTGTAGCTCACCATCTATAAGTTTCTTGTCCTTTTATTAAAGTCCATCAACATTATGTCTCCTTTCCACAACACACACACGGAATTGACTTGAATTGAAATTTAGAAAGATGGCTAGTACACCAACTAGCCAAACCAGCCTACGGGACATAAAGGATTACATCTGATGCCGCATTTCATCCTATAAAGGAAAGACAAAATAAATGTAAGGAGACAAAATATAGTGTTGTACAAAGAGAGAGAGCTCGAGTTTCATATCTAGGTTCCCCCTAAAATGTTGTCATGTTCATTATTTCTATGATTCTATGACTACCATGTTCATTGTTGATGTGTTTAATGTTCATAGTTTAATGAGCATAAAGAATTTTATTGAAAATTTTCATATATTTTAGTCATTCGAACTTAATGCCGAATTTTATGCCAATTTTTATCGCCAAAATTCTAAGTGCCGAATTTTTGCTGAATTTTAAGGTTGCTGAATTCGAACACGAACTCGAACCAGGTGACTTAGAAGAGACCTGACATCAGCTTCCAAAGCCATATGGATTCACAACTAGTAGAGCAAGCTGCTATGTATTTTGCTTCAGCCGTGCTAAGAGAAACACTGGTCTGTTTCCTGCTAAACCATGAAATCATAGCAGACCCCATACAAAAGCATCCACCTGAAGTGCTTTTCCTGTCTGAGACACTTCTAGCCCAATCTGCATCTGTATAGCCATACAATCTGTAGTATAGACCAAAGTCTATAGTCCCTTTTAGATATCTCATCACATGTTTTGCAGCTATTAGGTGAACACATCTAGGTTGAACTAGATAAGGTGTTCACAGCAAAATAAATGTCTGGTCTGGTATTTGTTAGATACATCAACGGCCCAATAATCTGTCTGTATTGAGTCACATCGACCAACTCTGACGAGTCATCAGCTAACAACTTTAGGTTGGAATCCATTGGTGTGGCCATGGATTTACATTCCAACATATCAGATCTTTTCAAAACATCCATTGCATACTTTCCCTGGTTGAGAAATATTTCTACTAAACTTTGCCATACTTTCGGACCTAGGAAATAATGCATTAACCCAAGGTCTTTCATCTCAAATTTTTCAGCAAACTTCTTCTTGCATTCTACAATCTGTTTCTCATTCCTTGTCAGAAATAGATCATCCACATACAGTACTAGTATGATAGGTTCATCTTCTACAACCTTGTAGTAAAGGTTAGGATCGGCTTTACTCTTGGCAAAGCCCATGCTCGTTAGGAAACTATCTATTCTTCCATACCAAGCTCTGGGAGCTTGCTTCAGGCCATACAGGGCCTTCTTCAACTTGCATACGTGAGTCTTTCTGTCTTCAACTTCAAATCCTTGTGGTTGATCTATGTATACTTCTTCTTTAATCACACCATTCAGGAAAGCTGTATTCACATCCATCTGGTGTAAGTCCCACTTCATCATAGATGCAAGTACCATGATAGTTCTGAAGGAAGTGTATCTTGCTTTCTGGAGCAAGTGTCTCTTCATAACTAATTTCCTTTCTCTGAGAGAATCTTCTAGCCACAAATCTTGCCTTCCATCAACAACATGTTTTGTCTTGCAATTCCACTTGGAAGATACCACGCTCTTGCTTTCCGGTTTGGTTACTATATCCCAAACATCATTCTGGTATTCTTCCATCATTCTGTTAGGTCATCAACATATCCTAGTCTTCTGCATTCAACCTTGAAGGTTTGAACCCACTTTACTTTTGGTAAAGTCTTGGTCTATCAAGAAGCTGTCCATCATGTCGTACCATGTCGAACTCAGAGATCTTCTATAGTCACTCCCCCTGAAGTGGAGTATCATCTTTCCTCTTCATTCTGTACAGGTGGTTCTATGCTTGATATATACTTCTAGTGGGTCTGGTCAATAGAGTATTTCATGTCAATCTATTCATTCTGAGGCAAATCACGAACCTTGCTTTGTACACTTGTTCTTGTAGATCCATATGGAAGATACTATGGACTTCCCTTTAGGTCTCGAGACCATATCGTAGACATCATTCCCCATGATCAACTGTTACTCTTTGATCATAGCTTCTTTCATAGCTGGAAAGGTTAGCATCAATGATGTCACCTAACTATGTTACACAACTAGAGTGTGTCCAAGGCCTCTTACTTTGGTTTGGAAGTCTCGCCATTCTTTTCTCCATCTTGAGTTATATCTTGTACCCATGGTGGTCTTCATCCTTCGAGGTGGATTTACCGCTCTTTGAAGCTCTTTCTTCCGTCACGGTGTCTCTGACCCTAGGAGCTTTAGATTCATGTTTATTGGAGTGAATCTTGAATTTTCATCACTTGTTTTTCGGAACAAGTTTCATCCTTCTTTTCTTGTAGGCGGTTGTACAGGACCTTTCCTATAATTCAAATGCACCAATAGCATGGTTAGAACCATTTCATAGAACATATGCATAACGACGCATCATTCAATTGTTTAGCCAATACAACATTTATCCATATCTCATAGAAACTTTCTAGATGACATCATTGAGATTGTGCACTAATCCAATATGTCAGCAAGGAGGTTTCATTCTAGATAAGTAGCAATGGAGAGGTGTACAGCACCATGAGCTACTTACTCATCACATGCATACTGTCATTAATGTAAACATTCTATCATGCATAATACATCAACTGAATATAAAACAATATCATGAAATGACAATTGAATACTTATCTTTTATTCGTTTCGTGGGTAGACTCCTTCTTGATCCTTCTGCTTCATCATCTGAATATTCATTCATGACATCATCATTTCTTATCCAAATGATAAGATGGATAAGAGTTTCTTCAAGAATTGAGTTCTTCATATTCCTCATCGCTTGAGGGATCTTCTTTGAATCATGAGCGCTTGATCTTTAGTTGCTCCCATCTTCTCTTCTCTTATTATGAGTCGATTTTCTTCTTGTGTAAGGCTTTAGCCTCATTTCCCTTTGGAACTGGAACCTCTCCACTTATGTAGGTGTCCAATTCATTTTTCTTCAAGAACCAGAAAAATCCTATGTTTCCATGCTTGGAAGTTTTTAGCTTCACCAAGCTTGTCATCAAGCTGAGGTGCTAGGTCAATTTGAAATAAGAACCTCAAATGCAAATGGCAAAAGATTAGATCTTACCAGTTTGAGATGTTCGTCCTGGTTCCAGATTTTGCTAATGTAGGGTTTGTCCGAGAAACCTTAATTTTCAAAACTTGGAATCTTTCATATCTTATTGGATAGAAAGATAGACCTCTTCAAGGCAAGCTGTCCAATGTACTCATTTTCTGAAAACAATGGAGGGAAGCTCCCAAAACAAGAAGCCCTAGTTTACCAATTTCTTTTGCAGAAATGCATGATACTGTTTCTATGGTATCTCTGAAAGTACTGCTCCTCTGTGTCTGAAATTTCGTACTGACGTAGCCTCGTCGGTCCTTGTTCCAACACCACAAGTTTCATCAGAATTGGTTTCACCAATTGGGACATATGAGTGTTTTCCCAAGGTGGCCTGTTTCAGGACTGTTCAGCATAGCGAAGTTGTACGAATTGCCACGTGTCACTGTTTCATATTTGGGGTCTAAAACTTGTACCAAAGAAAGTAAAGTCCATGCCCTTCCTGGAACATCTTGAGAAATTTCATTTGGACCTTCGTAGCCCGAGACATAGCAATTCTCCCTATGTGTCCTGTTTAGGGATGAATCTTGGAAGAGGCTGGAACCCTAACTTGGAGGAATCATATCTCCTAGAATATAGCGAATTTGAGGCTGAAACTTGGACACAGTGTACATAAAGAATTTATCTTCGACCTATGAAAGTTTTGGCCCCTGAGACTTCTTCAATCCCGAGATATAGCGAATGTACCAAAACTTATTAGTTTTAGTATTTAGGGTTTTTCAGGCCCGGTGTCAAACTAGGGTTTGACTTTCCCGGAGTTTCACCCAACCAAAAATCTTGACCCAGGTCTCTAAACTTCGATTTTGATGAGGAGAGTAATCCTATGTTAGGATCACTCAAAAATTCCTTTTCCTTTAAAAAGCCCTAATTTCCCGCAGCAAAAACTGAAAATGTCCGGAATCAAATTCTGCTTCGACAGAAAGATGTGCCATTCAATGGAGAGTCAGCCTAGCCTTCTTTTGCTGATGGATTGTGGAGAGAGACACAAAAAGTAAGCAGCCCTAGCTTCTGTAGCACAATGTCTTCTTTCAGGGTGGCTCTGATACCACGTTGAATTTTAATGGTTATATTAGATCTTAAAACATTTAGCATCATAACAGCATAACCATAAGCCAAAAGATCACTGAAAGATAGACAAGCACAACCACACAAAAAAGAACACAAGGATTTATCCTGGGAAAACCCTAATGGGAAAAACCTAGCAAAAGCTTCCTCAATATAGATGCCCCAAAAAGATAAAAGGTAAAACCCAAAAGACTGATTGTCCTTCTTCTCCAGCCACAGCTCTTTCTCTCTCTCTCTCTCATGCGCTACACAAGTGAGTGTGAGTGTGTTCAAATTAGAAGCACCTCACATCTATTTATATTCTTTCGTTCACTTAATAATTAATTCAGTTATGTAGGCTCGAGTAATCCTAATTTAATCTTGTAGGCTCAAGTAACCACGACTGGGGTACTAATGACCCGACATACAACGGAGGGGAATTCCTCATGCCTCTTATTAGTTCTCCCGATTAGAAACATCGGGGCGTAAAGAAATACAAGTGATTCTTCCGGTAGGAACATCGGGGACCACTAAAAATACATATAGAATATTCTTCGAAGTTACAATAATTCAACATTAATAAATAAGTCCTAAGAAGCCAAACCTTTTACATAAAGTCATCATGCTAACTCATTTCATTACAATTCCCCATGGGTTATGAACATGTTAAAATTTTTTTTAAAAGGGCCTAGGAAGGCCTACAAAGACTTCTGAACTTTTCAACTACCTCAGCCACACCAGAAGACCTCCAAGGGTCAAGATTCATCATGACATCACCTATGGGATAGCTAGGTCTTCTCCTGGGGTACCATGACACCATTAGAGCATGAGTGACCACAGAATGGGTCATTAGGAAAATCACTTTAACAGATTTGGCTTCCAGTTTAATGGTTCTCTAGCATGCAATGCTAGAAGACCTTCCTTGTTGTTGCTTTCTCACAGACTTGAGATAGGGTACCAATGGTCAAAACATCATACAAGATAAAACAATAAAGTTAAGTCATCATAACAAAGAGGGTTAAGGTCATTGAAGAGGGGGTGCTATAATTAGGACCAACAAGAGGTTCACACAAGACCACAAGTCAGCAAGAGGGGTCACAACAAAATGGGAAGACAACCCCTTTACTCACAAGACCAAGGTGTACTAACAACGTGGGGAAACAACCCTTTTACCCATAAGATCAAGGTGTACCAACATGGTGGGGAAACAACCAGGCTTTTATCTTTCTCTCTCAAGGGATATTGTCCACAAGTGTTCCATAGAATAATTGGAAGTTTTACCATCACCATATAAGGGAGGTCCAAACTGGATGATGTGATCCTCTGGTCCTCTGGACTGATCCTAAAGGTCAAGTACTAGTGACATCATCAACGGGTGGCTAGTCCATTGAGAAACAACCTAGCTTGATCATTTAGGAGAGGAGGACATCACACATCATCATCTTGGTCAGCTGACCAAGATCCACTTGGTTAATTGACCAGGTATGTACCTGCAGGAACTGCTTGGTTCCAGACCAGGAAGTCTTTGTCTCAGCCTGCAGGATCTTCTTGGTCCTTGTGACCAAGAACTATCTAGTCCCATACCATAATACCCTAAAGACATATAGAGGCCCTAGCCACATGCTAAGGACTTTTCCATGGCTTCAACCTGCTTGGTCCCAGACCAAGAACCCCAGGAGACTGCTGGAGGTCCTACGGTACCTTCTAGGCACTTACTTTGCATGTTTAACTGATCAGGAACCCTAGTTAACTGACTAGGGTGCCATTCTTCCTGAGAATGGGTCTCACAACTGCATTATCTTTAACCCCAAGTAAAACAATAACACCTCTCGAAGGAGGTACAACAATAATACAATAAAAGAACAATACAAATATATTCCGAAGTTACACAAACTACAATAGCCTACTCTATCACTTCATTCTCACTCTCTTATACACTTGGCAATTTGCCCCCTCACTTGCCATTTCCCTTCTTTTGGAGACTCATGCCCTCTTTGCCTATTTAACCAATGCACCCCTCTCATGCTAGTGATGGTAGGAGTGTGGAACCTCTGCTTAAGCTGTGAGTTGCTACTGTAATCTTATTGTGATTGCAATAAGAAAGACTTTGGAGGTCTATGGTGGTGTACAAATCGTGTGGATGATCATTGTTATGTGTGTATGAGGTTACTGTAGCCTAGTTTACTGCTTAATTTATTTTACTTGGCCTTTGAAAGATTGCTATCAATCCGTAAGATAAAAGTAAGTTTGGTTGCTTATTCCATTTTATTATATATTTATGTATGGAGATCTAAGATGTATGTGTTTCATTATGTTATAGGCATGTTACCTATATCTCTCAAATAGGTAGGACCAGGTATTTTGACAATTTTGTTGCAAGTTTCTCCAAGTTGCAGGTTTGTTATCTTGAATAGGTAGTTGAGCTTGGTTACTTCTTCCACTTGCTTCAACATTCTCTGAAAGACAGTCCCTCAGCACTCCACCAACAAAATCCATTGTTCAATATTTCCAAGTCTTAAGCTGTTTTCTCTCTCTCTCCTTCTCATAAATTCTAAAAATTTATTCTTGGTTACTCTATGCATGCTAGATCTAATTTGTTCATTCTCATGGTTAAATCAGAAGGTTATTTATCATTGTATGAAATTTTGAAAATTAGATCTAATTGTTCTCTAAAAGGTTTTATTTGTTCAAGTAGATCTAACTTCTAGAACCTTACCTTTAACTTAGTGTAAAAGTGAATCTGTTAGCACTAAATGTTAGGAATTTTTCTGAGCTTTTATTTGATTAATCTGACATTTCTAGTGCTTTGTTGATGGTTGTTTTTTCCTTTTTAACGGATAGGTAGGAGGAGACTTTGCCCAAATTTTGAAGATTTGGACCATCCAGGACCCCAGGGAGCTTTCTATCTTTCTTCTGAAGTAAAAAATTTCTAAAAAATTGTAAGTTGTTGGTCCTGATTCTTTAAAGGATTACAAACATTCCCAATAAATCTTGTAAACCATAATAAGATCAGTGGGTACCCTACACCCAATCCTAATCCCCCTAGGGGGATCTGCGTCATTTGTGTGATTATTTATTATATTTAATCTTTTACTTTCAGTTACTAACCCAAGCATAAAATGAAAAGTGCACCGCAAAACTATTAAGTTTCTAGATTAGTTAGAGAAGTTATTTCATTTTTTGTTTAAGAGTAACGAACATTGTGTTAGCACTATGTTTAAATTTTTGAATTATAGACTTGGAAGGTTGAAAATGATCTTATTTGAGGAATTCCGCGACAGCACCTTTCAGGTTATCTGGTTAGCAAGTTTTTCCATCAGGAGCCGTCGGATAGAAAGTGCATCTCGATCTACGGAGGTAGATCATTCTATGGATTGAAGCATGCAACATCGGGATAGGCATAAAATGTGCCGAGCTTCAACGGTCCAGATGCAAGGTGATGAAGATCGACGGTGGAAAGATAGTCTGCTAGTGGGAGATGTGAGGTAAGATTCGGTCTTTGGATTTATGAAGGCGGTTAAAGAAGAGAAATGTTGGAAGGACGAGATTAACGCAGAGCCAGATCGACGGCCCTAAAAGATTCCGCTCGATGAACATGCGCGAAGGGAGAAGCTTTTCCAAATCGCGGAATATGTTAAAAGGAGAAAGGATCGAACGATTGAGATAAAGGCGAAGATAGATCTACGGTCGTATTCAATTCCACGATTTGAACTAGCGCGGGCGAAGTCAAGATCTCAATTCGCGAAAAGTGGTATAGGTCGCGAAGATTTACGATCAAGAACAAGAGGTCAGGAGGATCGATGGGTGAGAAGCGTTCCGCGATAAGAAGTTGCACAGACTATCAAATGAGAAATGATCAGCGGAGCGCTCAGGTTCTCATGGTTGGACGGTCCTGATGAAAACTGATCATGGATCAACGACTGAGGTCGATCTCCCCTAATCAAGCCGTACACGTTGATGTTGTAGAAATTTGATATGAAGAGCTGTTTATCGATGGCTTGGATTTAAAGACACGTGGACGACGGATGTGAAAGGTGTCCAGATCGAATGGTTGAGAAAATCTCAGGACCGTAAGTGTCGCGTTAAGGTCGATCTTACAGTAGAGGGGAGAGCTGCAAAGAAGGCTGAGCAAGGAGGGGACACAAACTGCCTTGCCGGTTTGTGCCCATGCAGAAAGGTGCCTTTGAGCACGGAGGTGACACAAAGGGAGAGGTAGAAAAACACGTTGCTGACTCGACAAGCTGACAGATGTTTCGAACCCAGTCAGTGATGACCCACCTGAAGAGAAACCTGAAGATGTTGTTCTCAAGATCAGCAGGCTCAACAATAGAAACGTCGTGCTGCCATCCAGACCAAGCACGCACACTAACCCCATAATGTCTGTTTAAATATATGTAAACCGTGTCATAAGTACCACACTCTAGTTGTTAGTTTTGATGGTGATTGTAAATAGTGCAGGTCCGATTTCGAGGACTAGCCTCGGGGATCTGAGATATGATAAATAGGCTCTCCTCAGAGGGGAGAAGGGTTGGGAATTTTCAATAGTAGGGGCTTTCCATTGTAATATGTTTCAGTTTCCCAGAGTTGAATAAAATTGCAGAGGCAGAATGATAAACTCTCATGGCAGAGATTCCTGTGCCATCTCTTTCTTCAATAAGTAACTTTCTTTACGTGACTGTTTATCCTGTTTTCATTTCAGTTTGTATTTGCTTTCATGTTTGGGCATTAGTTTATATGGGCCAGAATTCATCTCGCATGCTCTAGGTCCATTGTTCAAGCATTTTTAAACATTTTCTTCTAAAGTCTTGCAGAATTCACCCTAGTTAGGTGCTCTGTTTGATAGTCTGTCTCCCTTTGTCCGCTAATCCACCTACTAATACCTCCAGATTGAAGAAACGGTGTCCATCTTGCCTCTGTCCACAAACCTTCAGACTTCTTACCTCCTGCAACTTGTTTCAAATCTGATAGTTGACTCCATGGCCCAATGGTCTCCCCCACGATTGTCCCACCCAACTTTATAAAAACAAACTTGTCCTATTAAAAAATCTGACCTTCTAACTGTCTTTGATTGAATATTTTGAGTATGAAAACTTTGTAAATAGTGAGAGATCCCTCTCTGACCGTATAAGGTCAGAAATACAGTCTAAAGCGGTTTTATTGTTACCTCGGGATTCACCTTTCACAAACTGGGTTTTGAGTGCTAACAAATTGGCGCCATTGCTGGGGAACGAAGCTTCAAATCTTCCCTGGGTATGAACGACATAGTTTCAGATTTGATTGTTGATGGTGAACAACAGTCAGACATCAAGAAGCTTGTGCATCTTTCACCTGGCGACTCCATTCTCAAAGAATCTAGTTTTCGGTGACTCTATTGGTGATATGGTCCAGAGATCAAGCTTTCAAAGAAAGCTGGCAGGCTCTACTGGGGAAGTGAGCTCATTGAAAAATTATAGAAATTCATGATCAAAGGATAAGGTACTCAAGTTTCAGTTTCCTCTTAGATGGCTTGTCCTTCTTTGTAAATCTTTTACTATCTATTCCTAAGCTTGTCAAAATAGTTTTTCATTATGCATTACACTCACAACAGAGCCATGAATTTACTCTTGTATATCCTTCTTTACGAAATGAAAGTTTTCCATCACCTTGTATGTTTGATTTTGATCGAGATCTTTCATTCGAACCACATGCCCTCAAAGGCCACCCTTGTGGGCCTCATGAAACCTGTTATCACATATATAGTAGCCAGGCTACCATATTCTATTATTCAGACACAGTACATTTTTCAGCCAGATCTCTTACATATGAGGTGCTGAGACGAGCAGTTTTTTATGGATCATTATTATTAGTGGACTATTGTACTCTCCCATGTCAGGACTGAGTCTCAAGACACTCAGATTTGAGGACCAATGTAGCCATTTACGTCATTACAGAGCAGTCATTGATGCCCAGTTTTATGTCAGTTCTTTCTCATTGGACAGATGGTGTCACAGATGGATTATATTGCATGATTATGACTCAGCTTTTTATATTGTGTTATGGTTATCATTGCTCTTATACTGATTTTTGTGACATGTATTAACTTGTGGTATCATGATCTGACGATCATAATTATATGCACTTGAATGTATTTTGTACTATGTATTGATGTCCCTACTCTGACTTTGAAGTTCCTGATCTATACTATTGGTTTTACCCTCAGGGAGAATAGAGGTAGTCATTCCCACCATTGTTTTGGCTTGCTAGTGTTGGCTCCATCATTCATTGTCTTCACTGATCCATTACCTTCCAGTTTAGTTTTCAACCCGACTGACTTCTTGACTTATGGCATGGAGGACCTTTTTCCCTGCTAGAACTTTTGTTGGACAAGCCTACCTGTTTATATTGTATCTCGGCTTTGAGTTGGTGACAAAACTTGCCTTTGGTAAGTTGGATTGTATGCCTAAATCATTCTGGTCGGTTGTCTCGATGTTTGGCACTGTGCAAAACTCCCCTTGGTCACTTGAGATGTTGTTGGCTAAAATTGAAAGCTCATGTACTACCTGTATTGAAAATATTGAATATGTGGCCATGGAAAATGAAAATTATAAAACTGTGTTTCTTAACATATGTAAAGAGGGCAAGAGCAATGAAGTGCTAAAATACTCCTTGAAGAGTATAAGAAAAGGCCCAAAAAAGCAATGGTTAAAAATATGCTATATCCAGGGATTGCTGACCTTATAAAAATAAATATGTCTCGGATGAGAGCTGCGATTAGCTGTGCTTTTAAGCACTGGTGAAGTCCCAAAGGGTTATAGAGGCCAAAAAGGCCATGGAATAAAATGATGATCCTAATGAACTTGGATCAATCTTGATGTAGTCATGATGCCCAAGTTGAATAAGCACTCTCTAAACAACTCACCCATTTGTGAGGCACTGCCATTCCTTGTGTTGTTGTTTGTCCGACATTGGTTATAGTGAGTATTCCCTTTCCATTATCCAAAGTGTTATGATGTTGAGTAGGAAGTCATCCTTTGCCTTAGCCTTGTCAATTTCATCCTTCACCCTTAACTAGCAAATTTACTACAACTATGAAGTGAGTATAGTCTTGAAAGTCTAAGTCTGAGTAATAATAAATAAAGCCTTATATATGTATTGGTTCATGTACCACCAGTGAAATGAATGCTACTTATTGTGATTGTTGCTTGAATGAGTTGTAGAGCATGTCTTATCCTTTTAACACTTGCAGCAGATGGATGATAGTCTGAGTTATTATTGGTGTCTGATCATTTACAGATGGTTATATTGTTTATTGGATATGGTTGATGATCAGACAGAGACCTAAGAGGGGTATGAGTATACACCCTAGATGGATTTGGACTCTCTGAGTTTAATGAGACAGTTTATTTTCAGTTCCGGGCACTTGCAGAGATGATCAGGCTCATTTTACCTTTCTGATGCAGTTTTGCTTCATAGGATGATGTGTTTGAGTAGGGAGATGTTTTATTTGGATCTCCTAAGGTGTTGTATGGAACATAGGGGTGTAACCACTTGTTTGTACCATAGCACCCCCATCCCAAAGATCCTGATGGGCACAGTTTGACAACACAGGCACCCTAGGAGGCTGTTTTGGCAGGATCACGTTTCCCGAGGCAGATTAAATTTTTTTTAAATGGCTATTGAAGAAATTGATTTGGGCTACTGAGGCAAGGAAATGACATGGGATGAGTCACAATGATGAGAGTGATGTCCTCCACACCTTCTCCAGCAGTTGCAGCACTTGATTGGGCCCACACCTATTTTTGGGCATTTTTATATTATTTTCTGGAGCTTTTGGGAGGCTCACGATTTTCTCAAGGAGGCACAAAGTCCAAGAATTAAATTATTATATTATTTTATTGTGCCATGGGGACACCCAGAGGGAGTTAGTCAAACACTCCTTGGACCCACCATGTGCTTCATTTATTTCTTATTGAGTGGGTTACCCTCTTTATGGGTGTTTTAGTCCACTTTGGTACTTTATGGTTATATTGATTCATGTATTGTATGTTGTGCTCATCTCAACCATTGATTACAACATTTCATCTTTTAATCTTAGCCACTCGTTTTGAAAGTGGTTAGGATTCGGTTATGATTGTGATTCTCTCATTTCTATTTAAAAAAGAGAGCTTCTCATTTGTAAGGGGTCTTTGGCTCTTGGATCTGAATAATAGAAAGACTTTTTTTGTGGATATTTTCTAGATGTACTTTGCATCTGATGTTCTCAAATAGTGATTGGATAATCTTCAGCTTCCTAGCATTGTGGAAATTCTTGTGAGATCTATATTTTTTTGCTATCATTGTTTTGCCTACAGGAGGGCGTTTTGGCTAGAGCGTTTTTGCAGGGGGAGCTCAACTCGCTTGGTTTTCTTCGTCTTGGATCAGGGGGTTTTCATTAGTTTCATTGTGATCTATGATTACTTCGTTTTACTTTCTTGTAACATTTGGTTTCTTTATCTCGTATTGGCAAATCTGATATTGTTGACATTTGCTCATGCAGGATAGGGGGCGCATTGGTGGCTTGTGGCTTGCATCATTCATAGAAATCACTTGGATCTTCCAGAATTGATCGGGATAGCAAAGATAATCAATGTTAAAGACTTCTACAAGCATTTCCAGGTAAGATCTAACAGGTAAGTCTCTTCTCTTCAGATCTTATTCCATTGTACCTTGCTTTACTTCACTTTTTCTGAAAAAACTCCTAAATACTAAAAACCCTAAAAAGCAATAAATTTGGGAATCATCCGATCTTTGGCCAAACCATTTGTGGGTTTCATAGATCGGGCCTCCCTTTCACTAAATCTACTGCAACGCTGGTCAAACTCCTGTTGGTTTGACCTAGATCTGATTTTTAGCCAAAAAACTACATAACCCCCCCACTGAAAATTTGACCTGCTAGGGTTTTGATTTTTTTTGAATTATGACTTCACAAACAGATAGATCAGGTCCCACACAGTCCAAATCAACCCCAACGCTATCCAAATTCTTGGCAGTTTGACCTAGATTTGAGTTTTTGACTGAAACAACCCTAGCGCCCTCACTGAAAACTGGACTTTTCCGAATTTGACTTTTTTCTGAAATTTGACAAGATAGGATGATAGATTAGGGCTTAAGCACTCTAGAACACCCCCAACGCTGAGCTAGTTCTTTCCGATTTTCCCTAGATCTGAAAAATTGGTTTTCAACCCCCCTAGCCGCCCTCATCAGATTTTGACTTTTCTAGATCTGATTTTTTTGCTGATTTTCTGATTGGGGTTTGTAGATCAGGTTACCCTGACCTCATTTCTCCTTCAACGCTGAGTTGTTAGCCTCCAGGTGACCCTAGAACTTCAGATCTATTTCTCCAAGCCCTAGCGCTAGCCCTCCATTAAGCTGGTTTTCCTGTAACCTGACTTTTCCAGGATAACTCCTTTCTGGGTTCATAGATCAAGGTATATCCCAGGTGGGTTCACTGAAACATTGGGTTGATGCTGACTCCATTGCCCAATGCACATAAGGCACTGATCTCCTAGCTAGCGCTAGCCTTAACTTGACCTCACTCTCATTCCCTTTGCCAACACTCATTGATAACTCAAGTTACCTACCTTTCACTGAGTCTGTCTCCTTGGTACTAGACAATACCAACTTTGTCCTTGCTTACCCTGTCACAATTACGTTTCTCAAGACAGTGGTCATCTCCATCAGTTGCTAGCACCTAAACCCTAGAGCTAGGGTTTCCATCTACCTTGCACCTTACATACTTTAAAGCCCCTTTTGATCTATTCTGGTGTCTAGGTCTGATCTCTCCTGTCGGGAGCAGATCTAGGTCTCCCCCATTGTTGTCTTGGACTAGGATAAGATAAAGTGAAGGCTGCCTTGATTGGCATGACAACCATCCATTTGGGAGTCTAGGCAGTCGTGGTTCCACCCCTTAGTTGCTTGCCCCTCTATCATCCATCCTGGATCCATTTCACACCGGCAACTACAAGGTGGTTGATAACAAAACCACAGCTAACAATACTCCCATTCCACATAGCTCTGTTTCTTCCGATATCGCAAACCGATACCGACCACTCCACCTACCTCATATTCTTCATAATTTCCCTACAAAGCACTACAAGTACCTCCCTAAGTTTGATGGAGAATCCAAGAACCTTACAGTTGAAAAACATGTACAAGCCTTTGAGCATTTCCTTGACCTTTTTGAAGTAGAACATGTTTGTGTCTGCATGAGGGCTTTTTCCCAGTCTTTGCAAGGAGATGCTACAGAATAGTTTAAGCATTTGCAGCCTGGATCCGTCAGTACATGGGAAGAACTTTTTGACATCTTTTTGGAATTTTGGGGTAAGAGAAGGCCCTTTGACCAAATACTTTCAGAATCCTATTCCCTGAAAAAACAAGAGAATGAAACCATGTCTAGTTTTAACAAGAGATTTGCAAACTTTTACTATAACATGCCAAAAGGGGTCCAACCTCTTGAAAATGCTGCTAAGCTTCACTATGCAGCTTCCTTTCAGCCTGAAATGTCATTGCTCCTTCTGGAGAGAAAGTCAGTCACACTGCAGCACATGTTTATTGATTATTTGGAGGTTGAAGATAATCTTAGGATGTTTAAAAGATTTTTAGACCAAGATAGGGGTGATAAAATGGAAAAGAAATTGGACTTGGTTGAACAACATAAACAAAAAGAGACATTCTCTGTACATCTCGAACCCTCTCTTAGCAAACAGATTTTTTTTATGATCATCTCGAGGAGGTAAAAGAAAATGACTCTACTAATCTGTTTTTTGAAGGTTGCAATCAACCCGTTTCAAATTCTGTTAGTGGTGACTTCAAAAAGGATTTCAGAATGCCCATATATGATGAATATGAAGATGAATGCCTAGAAGTTATACCTAAAAAACCATCTATAAAGTCGAGGTCTGCTAGTTAAGAGAAGCTGATTGTAATCCAAAATCGAAAGGCTAAAAAAATAGGAAGCCATGAGTGTGCTGAAGGGGACAGTTTATCTTTGTGTTATTCTTCGTTTGAGCTGATAAGACAGAGACTCAAAGCCTCTAAACAGAAACAAAAAGTTGAAGATATGGTACATTTCATGAACTTGTTTGAAATAGAAGATGATGAGGGTGGACAATCATCCAGTGTATCTTAGATAATGGATGAATCAGTGGTTTGCAATGCTGTATTGGATCACAAAGCAAGAGGTGAGGGTTCCAAAATTGATGCTTCTTTAAGTCCTTCACATTCAAAAATTTCATCGTGTAAAGAAGGATTGTGTTGGCCCAATTCTGTTGGAAAGAAGAATAACATTTTTGTTGAAGCATGTAAGGAAGGGGAAGTTTCAAATTCATAAATTTTGAATGAAACTGTGGATATCTCATTTGAAATCAGGCCTTAGGGTTCCTTTCAAAGTTCTGTTGGAGATCAGTTTGACAGTATGCTAGAGGAGTTACATTTCGGATAGCTCTCCTATGGTAGGCAAAAGACAGAGTATGTTGAGAGCTGTCATGTTTTCTATGATCCAGTGGCAGAATACATGGAGATGATGGATAATAGTAATGACTAGTTATATCTCTACTGTAAAGATCAATTTCTTTATTATAACTTTCTTCCATTATGTTTGTCATCTCTGTTTTTAATCAAGCATGAAGGAGAAATAGAATTACTGGATAAATTGCTTGATTGGCTTCATTGGAAGTCAGAGTTTACTTGATTGGGCATTTGTGCTCAGTTAAATAGGGTAGGTAGGTATGAATAAGCTCGAGACAGGGCGAACATTTCCTTTAGTAGTTTTTCAGTTATAAGTTCAGGTTTGTAGTTACAGTCATTTTCAGTTTTTAGAGTATGGCCAAGTGACAGTTTATAGGTCGATAGGAACTTGCTTACAGAGCGGTTCAAGTTTGTGTTTCAGCTCAGAGCAGATTGAGGGTTCTAGAGAAAGACTGAAAGCATCCCAATGGACCTGGCACCTGGTCTACGGGGTTCTTTTCTACCTCGCTGGGAGGATAGCATCCCTAATGGAGCCAGCTGTTAGCACTATGTTTAAATTTTTGAATTATAGACTTGGAAGGTTGAAAATGATCTTATTTGAGGAATTTCGCGGGAGCGCCTTTCAGGTTATCTGGTTAGCAAGTTTCGCCATCAGTAGCCGTCGGATAGAAAGTGGATCTCGATCTACGGAGTTAGATCATTCTATGGATTGAAGCATGCAGCGGTGGGATAGGCATAAAATGTGTCAAGCTTCAACGGTCTAGATGCAAGGTGATGATGATCGACGGTGGAAAGACATTCTGCCAGTGGGAGATGCGAGGTAAGATTTGGTCTTTAGATTTGCGAAGGCGGTTAAAGAAGAGAAGTGTTGGAAGGACGAGATTAACGCACAGCTAGATCGACGGCCCTAAAAGATTCTGCTCGATGAACATGCGCGAAGGGAGAAGCTTTTCCAAATCGTGGAATATGTTAAAAGTAGAAAGGATTGGATGACTAAGATAAAGGCAGAGATAGATATGCGGTCGAGTCAATTCCGCGATATGAACTAGCGCGGGTGAAGTCAAGATCTCAATTCGCGAAAAGTGGTAGGGGCCGTGAAGATCTACGATCAAGAACAAGAGGTCGGGAGGATCGACGGGTGAGAAGCGTTCCACTATTAGAAGTTGCACAAACGATCAAATAAGAAATGATCAGCGGAGCGCTAAGGTTCTCATCGTTGGACGGTCCCGATGAAAACTGATCATGGATCAACGATTGAGGTTGATCTCCCCTAATCAAGCTGTACACGTTGATGTTGTAGAAATTTGATATGAAGAGCTGTTTATCGACGACTTGGATTTAAAGACATGTGGACAACGGATGTGAAAGATGTCCAGCCCGAATGGTTGAGAAAATCTTAGGACCGTAAGGGTCGCGTTAAGGTCGATTTGACAGTAGAGGGGAGAGCTACGAAGAAGGCTGAGCAAGGAGGGGACACAAACTACCTTGCCAGTTTGCGCCCATGCAGAAAGGTGCCTTTGAGCACGGAGGTGACACAAAGGGAGAGGTAGAAAAACACGTTGCTGACTCGACAAGCTGACAGATGTTTCAAACCCAGTCAGTGATGACCCACCTGATGAGCAACCTAAAGACGTCGTTATCAAGATCAGCAGGCTCAGCAATAGAAATGTCGTGCTGCCATCCAGACCGAGCACGCGCACTAACTCCATAATCTCTGTTTAAATATATGTAAACCGTGGCTTAAGTACCACACTCTAGTTGTTAGTTTTGATGGTGACTATAAACAGTCCAGGTCTGATTTCGAGGACTAGCCTCGAGGATCTAAGATATTATAAATAGGCTCTCCTTAGAGGGGAGAAGGGTTGGTAATTTTCAAGAGCAGGGGCTCTCCATTGTAATATGTTTCAGTTTCCCAGAGTTGAATAAAATTGCAGAGGCAGAATGATAAACTCTCATGGCAGAGATTCATGTGCCATCTCTTTCTTCAATAAGTAACTTTCTTTACGTGACTGTTTATCCTGTTTTCATTTCAGATTGTATTTGCTTTCATGTTTGGGTATTAGTGTATATGGGCCAGAATTCATCTCGCATGCTCTAGGTCTGTTGTTCAAGCATTTTTAAACATTTTCTTCTAAAGTCTTGCAGAATTCACCCTAGTTAGGTGCTCTGTTTGATGGGCTGTCTTCCTCTGTCCGCTAATCCACCTGCTAATACCTCCAGATTGAAGAAACGGTGTCTATCTTGCCTCTGTCCACAAACCTTCATACTTTTTACCTCCTACAACTTGTTTCAAATCTGATAGTTGACTCCATGGTCCAATGGTCTCCCCCATGATTGTCCCACCCAACTTTATAAAAACAAACTTGTCCTATTCAGAAATCTGACCTTTTGACTGTCTTTGATTGAATATTTTGAGTATGAAAACTTTGTAAATAGTGAGAGATCCCTCTCTGATTGTATTAGGTCAGAAATACAGTCTAAAGCGGTTTTGTTGTTACCTCGGGATTTACCTTTCACAACCTAGGTATGTTCTGAGTGCTAACACATTGATTGTGTCCTCTAGTATGCTCTTGTGACCATTGCGGCCTTTCCTGACCTGTGGTTACAATCTGAAGAGGGACATCTAGTGGCTAGCATATTAGGGAAATCCATCATTTGTTATTGTTCACTCATGTCTATGTTGCATGTAAGCGCCCCCCCTTCGTCCCTGCTCCCGAAGCTCACTTCTGAAGGAAACTTCCAGGAATCACACTTTCAAAATGCTTTTCAAGAAGCTCACTTCCTTGCAAAAAAAAATGCTTCCTCGTTTTTTTCAATTTTTCTTAAAAAAAACCAAAAAAGTTAAGTGATGGGTTAGTGGGGACTAACCCTAGGTCCATACTAATGCTATATAAAGGAGGAAAAACCTACTCTAATAGCAAAAATCCTAACCTTAGTAATCATCATTAGCATTAACTGGTAATATTAAATTCTTAAAGTAAAAGTTGACATTCTCCTTATCTTTCATTTTCTAGTTGACATTCTCCTTATCTTTCATAGAAAAACATTCTCCTTATCTTTCATTTTCTAGTTGACATTCTCCTTATCTTTCATTTTCTATCCTTTTACTTAAATTTTTAACATTACCATTAATTGTTTCAGGATGTTTGAGAGTGGTTCCAACCTCATCAGACTTCAAATGCAAAAAGTAGAATTTTTTATCCCATTCAAAATTCATCGGGCTTAAATGTTTTTTAAGATTTCAAGATTGCCATGTTTCCATTGGGGTCTATCATGTATGAGGGTTTGGGATTGGCATTTAATCAAATACATCAATCCCTCTATGTACTTTGATGTTGGTGGTGTTGATTGTTCAGAGTGATGTTGGTGGCCTCAAAACTTGTTTTTGAAGAATCCATAGTTTATAGCCTATTTATTGGTGGCTTCAAAACTAGTTTTTGAAGAATCCCTAGTTTATAGCCTATTTACATATTGAAAATTTGAAGCTTTAAGGTTGATGTTATCGATACTGGAACTATGGTTGACGAATTCATTACTAGATGATTGATGATTGATGAATGATGTTATATGTTATTATTGTTTACTTCATGTTTTTATGCTTTTCACAACTAATTCAACATTCTACATGCATTTGTTGACATATATGCATCAAACTATATAAAAAATATATATTATATAAAAAATGCTTCCAAACCGAAAGCTTTTGAAAATTTCACTTTTCGCTCCCGTTCCCGCTTCTGCTTCTCACTTTCGCTTCCACTCCCAAGTAACCTTCATTGAACCTGTGTGTGAAGTCAGGGAGATACTCATTGAGATTCGCTCTCTCACCGTTGGACCTCTGATATTGATCTCTACACTTACTTGGAGGATAACATTTAGTGGGTCAAACAAGATTAGATTAGATTTCTTTCTTGCATCTACATGCATTGGTGTGTTCCCTAATAAATCCATTAAAAAACTCACAATAATAAACTAAAACTGTCAAGAGCATTATATCACATTCTTCAGCAGCATTTACTGTATTTCAACATTTGTCTACAATTTGTTCAATCATTTGCTTCAAAGTATTTTACTTATATGCCATGATGTTTTTACAATTCATATGCAGCTAAACTGATTTTGCTTATTGCTCTTGCTTCAGTGTAAACTCCTAGATTTTATTTCGTGCTGTAGCTTACTTAGCCTTAGTTTTTTTTTCTTAGGGACCACCCCCCTTGGCTTCCCTAGGAGTTGGCCTAGACAAAGGATTCAAGTGTTGAGTGACAGTAACTCGACATAAGGCTTTCCCCCAAGGACACACCCAGTAGATTGAAGATTTCAACAATGTTACTTGAGGTGTGTATAAAGGCGGCAACAGAACCCATAAGTAGGTCGAAGAGCTGCAGTGGCATGATACTTCCTTTTGTCCTAAGCCAAAGTCAGTGCGATAAAACTTATTAATAATTTCATATGCATTGCTTAAACTTCTACACTCACACTTGTCATTATAATTGAATTTTCTTGGTAGCCACACACACACACAGATTAAACACTCTTAATGTTATCTTGAACTTCATCAAGCTAGGGGATTTATATCTCAATTCCCAATTTGAACAAACCCTTGGCTTATTTTTCACCCCATAGTGTGCCACATTTAACACCTTTTTAATCATCTCAGGCATACTATCTTCCCATAAATCAATCAAGCTGGTACTTGAGAAAGCTGGATAACCTCTGGCAAGTATCCGGGAAAGCTTGATTGGGGACATTTCCCGTGGTTAGTCTAGTTTTACTTAGATGGACTTAGGGGACCTAAAGAGAGAGGATTCTGCCTGTATGACACTTAGGGGTAGTGTCCTGTGGTTTTGCCAGGTTAGCACCCGATTAATGCTTGCAATCTCGAGGCTGCTGGGTTCTGCAACAACAGGGCGCTAACTGGTTTCAGCAGAGTTTTGGTCATAGCCAACGAGATTTGGTGATCACATAAAGATTCTGATAAATAAGTCTTCTACTTTATAATATTGTACATCTTGAAGTTGACTCTGATTTACTTAGCAGAGGTTGAACTTTTAGTCATTCTATTGTATAACAGATGAAATATGGTTGTAAATGCCAAATCTGTCAGGTCTGTCTTCTTAAAGTTGTTGAACATACATAACTTGAAGTGTCATATAAGCCCACAAGCTACATAGCTTAATAATGGCTCCAAAATGATAAAATCAGCAGGTTTGTAGTCTTCAACAAAATGGTTGAAAAGTTTGCAGGGTATTTGGAAGGGGATATAATGGCCTTGATAATCTGAACTAGGATTCCTTTGAATTGGAATAGGAATGAAACAAGCATTTGAAAGCTATGAGCATAAGCAGATGCACTGTTATTGCCTTTCTAAAAAAGCATTGAATTCCTCTTAGAATGAACTTTTAAAGAATTTGAAGTTATTCTGCGTTCAAGAAATGATTTCTGTTGTTTTGAACTTTGAAGTTCTTAATGTATATACTCTATCTGAGATTGTGCAAGTAAGTGGATTTTGCTACAGAGACTGGGTAGACAGCCTGTGTTGAGCTCTTTCGAAGGCCTACATCATGATGAACAAAAGGATTGTATGAAAAAACATGTGAAATTTAAAGAATCTGCTTGGAAGTGTTTATATTTCTTGTCAGTGTCATTTTTCGCTTTGGCAGTGATTTATAAGGAGTCATGGTTCACAAACACACAAATGTTTTGGGTTGGACCTGGTGAGCAGGTGTGGCCTGATCAAAAAGTAAAGTAAGTCTCACTATTATAAAGAGAAACTCCAGATATTCAGATGTTACAAAAGTTGGCTGCATACAGAGCATAGTCCCATTCAGTCACCTTAAAGCTTGCAGTTGACCTTATTTATATTTCATACAATGGATGGCAGGACAAAGTTAAAGACATTGTACATATACACAGCAGGTTTCTATATGTACAGTATTTTAGCCATACTGTTCTGGGAGACAAGGAGATCAGACTTTGTGGTAACTGTGATGCATCATGTGACAACAGTAGTGCTCATTATGTTAGCATATGGGCTAAGGTTGGTGATTGATAAAAGTTTTTTCTATTAATCTTTAAGATTTCATGTCTGTTGTCCTTATGTTGCATGTATTAGTCAGAAATGAAAGCATTAATTTCTGTGCATTTAGAATTTTCATAGTTCAATTCATTGTTAAAACTGGAAAATATCTGTTACAGTAAATTGTTTTTGTGAATACAAGCTGCAGTTGTGTGGTTTGTTCAAATCTAAAGGGGACTCTAATATAATGAAGGTACAACATTGGCTTCATTTGCACTCTGATTTGTATCAAATATTGCACCGAGCTATCTTTTGACATTTTAGACAGAGCTTAGCTTTAGTGTCATATGCTTGTTCAACATTCTTGCTTTAGTAGTAGAACATTTGGCTGTCACTCACAGAGTTATCACTAATATGTGGTACTGATCGGTAAAATTGTGAATGCATATATACAGACTTGAGTTTGGTTCTTTAGGAATATTATGTTTAATTTCAAGGTACACAACAGTAGGCTGATGTGTTTTGTGACTCTCTCATATAGGTTTGTAGGAAAAACTTGATATCTATTTCTAGTAAGAACTAAAAAGAAGCTGGGTTGAAAGTATGATTCTGCTCTGGAAGTACATTTCTCAATTTCTTACATGATATCAAAAACATAATGAGAATAGCTGCAAATTCGTGCTGGAATGTCTTTAAAGCATGATACTTTGGAAATATTTCCTTTATCCATTTCTATGGTTGGAATTAGACCTGTTTACATTCCAACTATGGTATGAAACTCATAAACATCTGATGTTTCTTAACTATCTCTAGTTTCTAAGATAACAATTTTCAAAGTTCTAGGAACTGTGGAAATGTCTCTATGTGTGTGTGTGTGTGTACACACATACATACAATCTAGTATGACCCTGAGATAGGTTTACCATGATGGCATTTCTTGTTGTTGTAAAAGATACTTATATACTTGTTGCCTCCTTTCACACGCTTGGGGGGACGTAGCAGAAATCTTCAAGCCACTCGGTGTGTCCTTGGGGGCAAGTCTCAAGTCAAGGCTGTCACCTTGTTCTTGACTCCTCCGTTTAGGCCAACTCCTAGTGAAGCCAAGAGGAGACCCTATTAAATTGCTAAGGTTGTTGAGACTTAGTGAGATGGTGAAGAATGAGTTATTGAGGAGTTTGATAAACAAAACTAACACAAGATATTGCAACAGAATTAAAACACAACAGCATAAAGATCAATATATGATATATAAAGCATGTGGAAACAGATGATTATATCAAGTAAAGAACTAGTGCCAAAATGGAGTCCACAAATAAAGTGTTGTTGTATTGCTGAAAGAAAAATGTTGCAAGTGCTCTTGGTCAGTTTTAGATTAGCGTGGAGATGAGTTGACTAACTTAAGGGGAAGAGGGAACTCCAAATATATCCGAAGGTACGAGGAGTATGTCCAAAAACTTTATCTGATGCGGCTCCTTGCAAGGAATATGTGGGCTGGTTGGAATCTCTGAGATGTGTTCAACACTACACCAACAAGGGTGTAGCCTAACGGTGTCTCGAGGTCACTACCCAGTTGTTCCCGCTTCCTTTGTGGATTTTGCCACCAAAATGGATTAATTCGAGGCATTGGATTTTCTCCTTGGGAGGTTAATTCAAATGTGAGACTAATTAAACTAGTCACCCATGTTGCTTTTGGTGCAACCAACTGATCGGTCAAACTGCAACGGTCCAGAGCATACACAAACGGAGCCTCGGTAAATTTTAAGGATTTTAAACTTGTAGTGTGTTTGTTTATTAAATCCCCAAGAGTCTCTTTCAGGTTATAAACTCTAATCGGGAGAGCAAGAGGAGTAAATTACTAAAAATAGATAAAAGCAGTACAAACACAAGGTTTTTTAATTAATCCTACCATGCATCTTTTTCCCCTTTCGGGTAACTTGGGAAGTCGTGGGGTTAGTATTTGTATTACTTTGCAATAAATCTGAAACTTTGAAAAAACAAAGTATACTAGTCTATAAAACAAAACTACACTAACAAAAGCAAAACCGTGAAAAAAGTGCACTGACGCAAAACCCCCCAGGAGAGATGGGGAGTGGGCTCTGAAGGAGCCTACTCAAAATATTTATTACGGTATTTACAATGCTTGAGGTGGATGCCAATGGTCCTTACATATCTGGATCCAGAGGCTTACAGGTTTTATGAGTAAGACAAGATCAAGAGTGGTGCTCCGAGAGGTGTTTGAGCAACTTAGATCTTTGATTTTTTGGCATCATTTCTCTTTGTCCTGTCAATAAAAGTAAAAAACCACTCACCTGTAATGCACTAAATGTGCCAAATAAAGCATTAAAAACATAATAATATTAAGTACCGAAAGATTGAAAATATGCACAAGTATTTAATAAAAACTAGTTTTGCTTTGAAAATATTACTTTATGTTTCTAGATCTAGATACATGTTTAAATAGACCAGCTTTTAGATATTCCTTGAAAGAGAAACTAAACTACTTAAGCATGTGAGTAACCGTAACCAAGAAAGATTTAATTTAGAAGTGAAGGAAAGAGAAAAGAGGAGATAGCTCCAAGCTTGGGAATCCTTTGAGCCTTTGAGTTTGTTGGTGGAAAGCAGAGGGACTATGCTCCTTGGAAGTGCTCGAAAATTTGAGGAGTCAAACAAGATCAACCAAACGTTCGAGCCTAGATACGTGTATCAATTCATCAATTCTTGCACAAAGACATGGTTAAGCGCAAGGGTGTTAACTACAAAAGAAACCCGAAAAACATGCATTAAACAAAAATAACATATACGTCCAGGAGATTTAATGCAACTAATCAGTAAGAAATAGTCAAGCTAGAAATTTCTTACCCTACTGAGATTACTTCTCTTTGTAGGCCCACAACAAACCATAAAAATACAACAAAAATGAATGATACAGATTACCTCATGAATTATGCAATGTTTATCCACACACTTGAGCCATACACCACATGAGACCTCCAAAGTCTTTTTATTATTCCAAAGAGTATTATAATTACAATACAACACTTGAGCATTCCTTTGGTACTTTGACCATGCCAAAATGAGGAAAGGAGCCCTGCTTAAATAGCAAAAAATGACATAGGGGGGTGCTATCAACACTGAAGATAAACCTGGAGTTATCTGAGTTACAGTGAGCTTGGACTGAGTGGAACTACAGAGGTGACTAACACATCTCTCACTTAACTCACCATCATCTTGCCACCACAACATGCATTAACCACCAACCAAAATTTGGCGTCAATCTCCACACATGTGACTCATGAAGTAGGTAGGAAAGTTGTTGGCATCACCCATGTTTACCATACTCGCTATCTCCCATAGTTTTAAACAACAACAAAAAACAACGAAGCTAAAAGGGGAGGGGTCCACCCCCTCCATTCGCTAGCCTCTACCATACACTAGCGTGGAGTCTCCATGACGTCACTCATCTCACGCGAGCTTCATGGTTGATGTGTGAAGTGGTGATGTCACTTACATGATATGCGCCAAGCCATCAAACCTTATGTAGCCAAGGTTTACAACCAACCTGTTGCCGCCTAATTCACACTTTAAGATGCAGGAAAGTCACAACCTGCTATGTGTGTCCTTGGGGGCAAGTGAGAGCTGGGGACCACTGTCACCACAGTCCACAACTCCTCCGTTTAGGCAAGATCCCAACAGAGCCAAGGGGGGTAGTCCCTATGGGAAAACTAAGTTCCATATTTATTAATTAATTACAGATTAATTAAAGGGATCGTTTAATAAGAAATGAGGCTAGGACTCTAAGAGATGACAATCAGACTGATGCAATATGCAAGATTTAAATGACAGTCAACCTTTTACTTTAAACCAGTGCCTAGATAATGGAGTCAAGAGATAGATTAACACTTTACAAGTTTACAAAATAAGTTAGAGATTTAAGCTATGATTAAACTACAGCTTAAGTGTTTAAAACTGAGATAAACGAATGATATAATTATAAATGACAATGAACCAAAATATTAAGCAATGCACAGATAGTTTATCAATGTATACAATGTGAACAAGATTTTCAATATGGCAGAGAAGTGCTTTGAGTGAAAATGATTGAACCAACCGTAAATTAAATGATGGAAAGACTTTAAGCAAATAAGCATTCACCACATAACGATTGCGAAAATGAAAATAAATGTAACTGAAAACGTAAAGTGCTGGAAGTAAAAATTGTAGTGCAATGTTGGAGTGAAAGAGTGCTTGAAATAGGAGAGTGTTTGTAGAACCGGTTTTGAAATGTCTCTTGGTTTATTTTAGTTGATTTTATTAAAGTTTTTCTTCTTGGATTAAGTTTTAGAATCGGTGGTGTGACTACCCCGATCTAGTTTTTCTCAAATCGAAGAGGGAGTGCTGTTGCGCTCAACAAAGTGGGAACAAGCCCACCCGTAGCTCACAGGTCAAACCCCAATGGCCTGGTGCTCAACAAGGAGGACGTCAAAGCGCCTAGAGACCCCCCACAGTTTACTACTCCAAGTCGCCTCCAAGGTCACTGTTTTTAATCAAACGGAAAATCACTAGATGGATGCCTATTAAACTAAGACTTCTCTGTCCCCTGGTCGTATCTTGGAGTACCCCGAAGGGTGATAACCGAGTAGAGGAGCAGGATGTGGGAAGTTGTTGTTGGTAAGTTTTAAGATTTAATTTTATCTGGGTGATTAGCATGTAAGGTTTATTTTAAAGCGATCAACAAGATCAACCAAGCTGTATCCCTTATGGGAGGTGCCGGTATTTGATCTTGGACTTGGAAAATAAAATGTTTGATTGTAGTACAAGAAAAGAAAGTTATTTTAATTACCTAAGCCCCCACTTCCCTTGTTTTTCATATCCAGCTTGAAGTCCCTAAAGGGAGATGACAAGCGGATCGAGGATACACAGGTTTAATGGGTTGTATGATTACTTTTAAACAAAAAATGAAATTGCATAAATAGAAATTTGAACCAACTATTATCCTACTTCCTACTCTACTTCCTAATCTATCTACTTATGGATTACAAAAGCTTATAAGCTTTGAAGAATACCCCAAGAGAAACTCTCGTTGGGGTTTACAATAAATCAGGAAAATTTGAGAGAGAGAGTTGAGGGTTTGAACCCCTTTTTGACCGATTGAAGGTTGAGGAAATCCTGGGCTTATTCGGGCAGCAACTCTCCTTCACTTGTGCATAACCTGTCATAAACCAGCAAGCTATCTTCGCTGGAAATCACAGAAAACACTAAAAATTTGTTGTTAGAAAATTAGTACAAAATTTACAAATTTACATAAAAATCTGAGTGTGAAATATTGCAGAAATAAGAGATTTAGAGGGCTGGAAAATGAGTTTCCAGCCACCTAAACAATGTTAAAATAGCAGAAATAAAAGCCCTAACTAATATATAATAGGTTGGGGCCCTAAAACAAGGGTTATATTCACTATACAGTGAATAAAACCCTTTTTCAGGAAGGCTGGAAGTCAATGGCCGAATTTAAAATATGCTGGAATGAGATTCTTGGAGGGATCTCCTTGCTTGGACAACCTGCAAATAAATCTATGTTTGCAAAAATCGTAATCTTAGTGATGAATATCTAACAGTTCCTGCAAAATACTTTGAAAGACGATGTTAGATCATTCACAAAAGAAAGCAAAAACACTTTTACTCTCTAATCTCTCCACAAAACACTTTGTGGAGAGCTAACTAGAATAATACGAAATGCAAAATAGAAAAATACAAGTTACCTTACAAAGATTTGGATCATGAAAGAATTTGCAGCATAGTGTCCCTCCAAAGAAATTTTTATTAAATGGCCCAACTAGGGCAAAGCTTCAATACAAAGTGTAGCAAGAAAATATGAGAGCAAGAAGAAATTTCCGGCAGCATAACAATAGCATGAGAGATCATGTTTAATGAGGGAGTGAGACCCTCATTATATAGTTGAGGCAAACCCCCAACCCTTTGAAGCTCAATGGTTGAGATTAGATTTAGATCTAGGGTTTAATCTCCACCACTAGATCTAGGTATTTGACTTTCTATTCTTCTCAATTAATCCATACCCTTAGATTAATTTTTAATCAATGGCCCAGAGGCTTGATCCATGTCTCAAGTAATATTTACTTTTAGATCTAGGTTTTTGACTAAAACTCACCCTTAGATGAGCTTTTAGGTTTTTTGAAAAAATCATGGGCCCAAGGTAGGCGCCCTCCTCTAAATTTAGTGGCTTCCTCCAAGTATGGCGCTATCCTTTAGCATGTAAAACGTGGGCCCAAAATAGCTAGCGCCCATCTAAGTGGTAGCGCTCCACTAAAATACAATAGCGCCCATTAAAATAGCGCCTCCACTAAATAATGGCGCCTTCTCCACTAAGTATGGCGGCCTCCCTTAAACATTAGCGCCTCCATCATGGCATTAGCGCCTCCATTAAACTAGCATGCGCCCCCTTTCAATTTGATAGCGCCCTCTAAAATGGTGGAGATTCTTCCATATGGTAGCGCCCCATCTCCAAGTTTGGCTAGCGCCTCCATTATTTAAGTGTGCACTTTACCCTAGCGCCTCCATTTTTGGTTGGACGCCCCACTTAATATGCATGCGCCCTCCTCTAATTTGGTGTAGCGCCCCTTTAAAATGGGTTTTTTAAACTTGGACGTGGTATTTAGAGAGGGTTTAGCCATGACTTGTTTCCTTTAGTGGTGGTTTGGCCACTCACATAACTTTAGGCTTAGACTTTAGCCTTTTGTTCCAAATATATTTTAACCTTGGACTTTAGGCTAAAAATAAACTTCACCTTAGATTTAAAAATTTTCAATTAAATTTAAAAATTTTCCCAATATTGACTTAGGAAGAATTAAAAATAACTTGAAAAAATTATATCTTGGCCATGGGAGGGTGGAAAACTTTGGAATAAATTTTCCTAGGCTTAGGAACCCCCAAACCAAATTACCATGGCATTTTTTTGATTTTTTACTTCAAAATCAAAAAATGTGAATTTTGACTTAGGGAAATTAATTAATTCCCTAGGAAAAATAGACCTTGCTTAGACAAAAATGGTCTATCTCCTCAACCACTTGTCAGAATGACGTGGGACTCGAAGCAGTGGCTTAGGAGGTTTCATAGCAATTAACTTTGCATTCATAGCCCCTATTACAAAATGCCATGCTTGAGCAATTACATTATTACATCAAAAGCTGAGTTAATTAATCACCAAGGGGTGAAATTAATTAACTTGAAAAAGTAATTAAAAATACAACAACACAACGAAACTCTGCAAGACTCTATACAGATGCCTAGCATGGTCATGAATCACACTTTAAAGCCTTAGCCACCTCATGGACTTGACTGGTAGAACGCCCGTCACCACTTTGGAGGATTTTGAGTGAAAACCAAACCGATTAAACTTGTTTACACAAGAAGGTCAATTGGAAAGGGAAAAACACTCGATGAGGGGACTTCCTTAACAACCAGTTCCATGGTGTGGCATCCGTATCATATGACCCACACTAGCACATAAATTTACATTAATTTTCCCACGCAGGGGAGCGGACATTTCGTTTTACAAAGGGGCAATAGCCCTGCAGAAGAGAAAAATCCTCAGATTTTTCTGAGGTACAATTATGTACATCCTCATGTACATGGAGTTGCCACCTAGTCGAAATAGGTGGGCAACACAACCATTAATTAAATAATGAATGGGTGGACCCCTAACTCCCTCACGCAAGTTTCATGTGATGTGAAGGGAGGTTGACTTCATTGTAATGTTATAACTTGGTCCTTTTTTAAACCAAAGTTTGATTTGTATACAAGCCCAAAAAGAATTGCATGGCATGGGGGACCCATGCCATGTCATTTCTCCACTTTAAAGAAATAAATTTTGACGTTTAAAACTTTTTACTTTAGTGCCAAAATGTCATAATTTAGCATTAAAATGCTATCTTGATGCACTTTTAGTTGAATAATGCTCCACGGGGTGTTTCGGTCGCTCGATTGATATGAGAAGTGGTCCCCGAGGTAAAGAGAATGCTCTGATTGTGAAAACAAGTTTCTCCACGTTAGAAATAGACTTCGTATCTGACTTTTATTACATTTCGAAGTTTTTTAATTAAACCATTGAAAATTACCGAATTTTACGGAAAAATAAATTTTTCTCGAAAAAGGACGAAACTCTAGGGGGACCTAGCACATGTCCATATGACTCAATTTCAATCCCTAGCATGTTGAAAAATACTGACACGAAGGCTCTAATAACTTCCTAAGGTCGAAACACCAAGAAGACTACCCCAACCTTGGAGGTGTGTGTGAAAAACTCAGAAATTATTAGTCGTTTGTTCAACAACCAATAATAACCAAGGGAAAAAAAAATCCGGGCTAGTCGGCTTGATGCTTAAGTCAGGGAAGCCGAGCCTGTTATAAAAAATTAAATGCTAGGACATTTTTTACAATTTTCCCAAGGGGGTATGAACATGTGTTACAAAACATTTCGAAAGACTCCCAGAAAAAGGCTGGCGAACTTCTGAACTTTGATCATGAACAAGTGTACTTGTTCTACTTTGCCGGCTTGCTTGAAAAAATCCACCAAGTACAACTTAGGTGGTAACAATACTAAGTCACAAGATTCGTCGAATCTTAACTTACAGGTTCGAAATCGCTGAACCTAAACCGAAAACTGAAATTTGTCCCAATTAGCTCAAGAAATTGGCCTCGATTCTTCCACTGCGTTTGCTTTCCATTTACTGACGCAACTCGGCTGGGTCGTTCTTTGTCGGAAGAATAAGAACATTTCTTTGTGCGTCTAGTCTTCTTCATTTCGTCTGTTGCCGCCCCTGACTGGCGTGCATGTGTCAAAGCCCAAAAGTAGGCACACCGACCCGATGGAAATTACGAAAAGAGCAACCACTGTCACCACACTCCTCTCTTCCCCGCTTAAGGTTGGCTCTTTTCCAACTCAAGGGGGGCTTCCCTAAGGTTAGGATCACTAAGGCAGATGCAATAACTGACCAGGTGAAACGAAGAGGCTGCCTTAGAGAAATAGTTGTAGTATAAGTATAAATTGAATGAGTGATGGGAAAGAGGGAAAGATCAATCCTCACAAATAGACCAGTGCCAGTGCATCAAAGGGATAAATGGATTCAAAAGGAGAACTCACGAGGGCTTTGTGTCATATGTGACTAAGGGGAAGAGCTCGCATAATTGAGCAAACTCTTATTAGTCAATGGCGTGGCTACTAGATTTACTTCCTCCTAATTGCAAGAGATGCACTGTGCATGCAAAGGATCAATACTACACAATCAAGCTAGATTAAATGTAAACATCAATGCCAGTGTATGCACGCTTACAAAGGAAAAATGCTAGCAACTGCTGAGGATTTTCACTTTCCAATAGGATGATAGCATCTGTTTATGGTCTCTAACGCAAACATAGAAAATAAAATTAACTTCTAGCAACAATCACCCATTCATTGAAGCTCCACAAGTTCACGTCACACACTAGATGAGTGCTCAATTACACATCCATGAAAACCCATAATGATATTTTTTCTATTAAGTTCGGGGGGAATTCCTCCCAGTTTTTTCTATCCTTGCAATGAAAAAGACAAGTCCTCTTATAGACCAAAAATGCCTCTCATATTCTTTTTCTAAAAAAGAAAATAATAGAATAAAGAAAATGATAGAGAAAAAGTGTGATCCTAGATCCATTTTTTCTACACTAAAGTTTAAGAAAACTTTATTACACCATGAATGAAACACTAAAGTGGACCTCTCTTTGACTAGAAGATGACACACCAAAACACCCATATTGAGAGTCGACTTTTCTTGAGGTGGAACTCGCATAAAACACCTGCCATCCAGAGAATGATTAGTGGATCAAGAAACTAACACCACTGACCCATGAACTGTTCCAGAAGACCCCCGAGCAGCTGCTAATGCGTGGCAAGTGTGTCAATAGATGGCATTGAACTCTTGTTTGCTACTGAAAGAAAATATTTCCACGATTCTGTGGTATCCTCAGTGTCATGTATTGAAGTGGCGACCTGTTAAACGCCGACCTCCATTCACCAAAAAAAATTTCCTTTTAAAAATTGCTCAGAGATTATTGCCCGTCTCAATCTTGATGACTCATTGCGCCGAGAGGCGCTCTACAGCCCAGTATATAATAGTGATAGTGTATATTATGGGAGAGATGTTGTCACATGATGTAACGTTAGTAACGTTTGTAACATGTTGGCAAAACATAATAGTGATAGTGAATATTATGGGAGAGATCTTGTAATGTGATGTAACGTTTGTAACATGTCCGCAAAAAATAATAGTGATAAGAACATTTGTAATGCTTGTAATATTGAACTAACTAATGTAAAAAGTGGTAAATATTTTGTTAAAAAGTTGATTAGGGTTGTTGGAAGTACTAGCGACCGAGCTTTTATATTCGGAAACTTAAATTTTAAATTCTCCAACAAAAAGATTTTATATTCTGTGAATTTCTATCCTCATGGCTGAATACTGTAGGCAAATCATAGAACTGATAAATCCAACTCTCTGAATTCATCAAGCCAACGCGAATATTAATATCTGCTAGAAATATCAGGCCTCCTGAAACCAGCCAGCCATCTCCTCAAATTCCCCCAAAGATGTTCACCTTTGCAAATCCGCTTGCACTTGTCTACCCAGAGCAACCATTAAAAGATAGGTATATTAAGAGCCCTTCTGCATTATAAAGCAACGCCTTACATTAATTCACAAGAATGTCTCAGGGCATTCACTTTAAGTGACATTATATCACGATTCTAGAAATTTTAGAATCCAAAAAGCCCAAAATTTGGCAAAATGCTAGTAACCAGAGTTACAGAAAGCTAAAAGAGCTATGGTATGCAGATGCTATAAACTATTTAACAACATCTTGAAGGCTATTGGCGTTAGGAATGGAGTCATTTATATCCTCCCTTGGTGGCTGCGAATTTGTTGACGAGAGTGAGCGCATTACTGATCAATTTACACACATTCTGTCGGCGGCTCGTAACCATGGCTGTGACCTTCCCGTCGATGTTCAGATCCTGAAAACCATTGAGGAAGGAGTCCTGGTCTGTGAATTTTTCTGTCCGAACCAGTGGCTTTCGAGTAACCCGACTTAGTCAATTTGTTAGGTCGAATGCATTTCTTTTGATGACTTGGCACGAAGAAGAACCATTGTCCATCCCCAACATCATGTACCAAACCTGCAATAGATTAATTAACACTGTCTGGACATAATTTCTAATTTAAATTAGTGAAGCAGGAGAGAGTGAAGTGTACCAGGTAATTCCCAGGGCCCATACTGATACAAGTCTACCGGAATGATTTTATTGAAGTTGAATGGGTAGCCTGCTAATTGTATCCTTTTCTTCAGATAGAACCCAGCAGCTCCTCTATGGTGGGCTGGGAAAGTGCATTAACTCTCCCTGTACTACCCCATTGTCGCATACTTTTTCCGACATGGCAATATGATATATTTATTTATGAAGAACCGCTCATACAAAATACCACACACAGAAGTGCCACTAGATATAATCTTATATATACCCAAACAAGCTTCTCTAACAAGTTTCTCTATGTCTCTGTGTCTATATATTTAGAAATATGTTGAACTGAAGATAGATTGAGAATTCAAGAGGATTATATTCAGCTGGAGGAGAGAACGATGAACACGCTATAGAGCGAGTGAAGAATGCCATATCCTCAAAATTTCCTCTCACATTTATCACCGACCATAGATTTATTATATATATTTGATTCTATGGCTTCCTCTATTCTATCCTGAGTGATGGATTTCTGCTTTAGCTTGGTAGTCAATCGTTTAATATCATGATTATTTTATTTAAGATATTAATAAAACGTGAAATATAATTTCTTTTATTGAAGCAAATTTATTTTAATGTTTAATTAAACAAATTTATTTTAAATATTCATTTAGTAAGTTTTACATGTTAAAAAAATTATTTTTTTTAAAATGTTTGCATCTGAATAGATTTTAAATTTTTTAATGGCTTAATAAATCTATAGCAAAATTGATCTATACTAATGTAAATCTTTAATTTTACATTATATGTCGGCCATAAATAATTTTAAATATTAATAATAAAAATATTATATGTCGACCTTAAATAAAAAGATGTGTCTTTTGGTTTAAATAAAATCAATGGATATATATAGGACAAACCAAAGTTGATAGCTCCTTGAGTGCAATACTTAAGAAGATATACTTAAGAAAATGTTTGATTCTTGAGAGAATTGATCCCTCTTGGCGCTTGATAGAGCCTGGGATTTGGATCTATGCTGGTTTAAAGCTGCCATCAGTGCGTGATGACTCATCGCAACTACCAATCCAGTGATACGATAATCCGTAGGTGGATGGGCAAAATGGACCGCCACATGTGAGCTCGACTTGATCCATTAGCTGCCAATCGAAAGATGGAGATGCCGCCAATAAAAAGATGGTGATGCTGCCAATTACTCTTGAATCGCTCCAAGACTCCACGTGATTGGTGAAGCCAACCCCACTCGACTTCTAAACGATGGAAATCCTTGTAACTTGCTCGGTTGCCAAAGGAAACTGTGATGCAACCTTTGAAAGGTGAAAAACCCCTGGAAACTAGATGCTCCAAGACGCCAATGAATGTAATCATCATCCTTCAATACCCAAGTAGATGCTTCCAGGTGTATGGTAGACATCAGCAACATGGTGACGTTGGAAATGGGCGGTGTAACAACTGATAGCTTTAATAAGCGTAACCTTTGCCCAACTGTCAAAAGTTCCATCTGTCCAAACACAAAACGGTTGCCAATGGAAATGCGGGTCCAAGCTCCACGTCATAGTTTATACAGACTAGTTTAAAAACGAGCCTGTTGGTGGCTCCATCATGATTTCAATCAGTCGTAAAAGATAATGGGTCCGAGATTCTGATTTTTGTAATTGGCTTCTAACTGAAATGTGGATCAAGTTCCACGATTTGGCTGCCAACAAAAGCTTAGGTTCAAAATGCTAATTCTCGGATTGAAGTTTATGCCATAATTTTAACTCGCGGGCCAATTTGGAGTGGCAAATTAGACTGCTAAGCTGCTGAAACGAATCGAATTCCACTTCGGAGAGAAAGAAATATGGCGTGCTCTGTCAGCTGCAACAACTACGGGATGGTTTGTTCAGCTTGTTGTCGTGGCATTCCTCTCCATCCGTATCTATGGAACTCGTGATCTCTGATTTAAACTTTGCCACATGCTTATGTCTTCAGGATTGATTGTGGAGACCCTCGTCGATATGCTGGCTGTAATTATAAATCCAATCTTCAACAACTATTTGAATCATTGTTGGGTTTGTCGCTTTGAGAAGTTTTAAGATACCCTTCTGTAAATATCTTGAAACAAAAACGTCATCAACACCGACAGCTGAAACTTCAGTGAGTTGAGGAGTAGATGGCTCTTGTGCTGACGAAAAAGAAAAATCTCTTCATTTAAATCAGGTTTGCGAACCTTCTTATTAGGTGTGCAGGCTGCCTCTGTAACAGGTGATGGAAACATATTCTGACTCAATATGACGTCCAGAATGATCATCCAAAATATGAATAGAAGAATAATCTCTTGCTTTATCTTTACCAATGTTTGACTGCAGTCATTGAAAAGGTAATTCACCTTCTGAGAATACGTCCTCACACCCAAACAACAAATGACTGGACATGCATAGTGCAATTGGCAATGGAGGACTAGGCTTGTAATAATTGTAGAAGGGAACCTCAAGCCGTGAAAAAATTACACTTCGACACCCCTGTCAAAAATAGGGGTAACATCGTCCACTTGAATTATACCAAATTTAATGTGGCATATCCACTAAAGTTGCATTTAAGTGGATTTCTAGTGAACCGTTGAAGTTGTGAACAAACCACTTGTTCAGTTCTCAGTGCTTAGAAGTTCCATGTTTCATCAGGGTCATCTTTGAGCCCCTTTTTTAATAATTACATGTTCATACCCCTTGGGGATATTGTTATAAATGTTCTAGCATGGAAAACTTTTTGTAAAGGACTGGGCTTTCTAGGACTCATACGTCAATCCGATCATTCCAAGGTGTTTTTACCCTTGTCAATTATGCAATGTTGAATAAGCAATGCATTATTTTCGAGTTTTTAACTGCTCCTCCAAATTTGGAATGGTCGTCTTGGTGGTTAGGCTTTAGGAGGTTATTAAAGTTCACGTGTTAATGTATATAAGCATGCTAGACATTGTTTTGAGTCATTATGAACATGTACTAGGTCCCCCTAGGTTTATTTTTAATTTCCGAAAAAAAAAAATTTCCCGCAAACTTAGGCCATTTTTTAATGGTTTAAATGGAAAATTTCAAATTGTAATAAATGTTAAATTCAATTAAGCATAGGATCATCAACCTGCATGAATTCAAATGAGAAGAGAAAACTGCAGAAGAGAGAAGAATTTAGCATAGACTGATCAATTACTCATGGAAAAATTGTACACAGAGACACAAAATTGGAATAATATGATTATATTCATGAATCAGTAATTAACTAAGTCACCTGACACGAAGACACGGGATACGGAGGACACGGAAAAACGAGTATCCGACACGGACACGGCGACCCCCGGAATCAGGACACGGAGGACACGTTATATATAATATTAAAAATATATATATA
>LPNX010603539.1:55733-123733 GCA_001517045.1 Pseudotsuga menziesii
TCTATCAAGCTTTGCAACCACGGTTTCTCTCACAGCTGGGCGTCGAGCATGGAAAATGGAGCATTCAGGATGTCACGGGGAGATATAAACAGGAAAAAACCCCCAAATTTCATCACTTTTTACAGGACACGTGTCCTAAAATCGAGACACGTTGCAAGATGGTGTTGGACACGAGTTGACCACGTGTCCCAGGATCAAGACACGGTTTGACCACGTGTCGGACACGTACCGTAGCGTGTCTTCACGTGGACACCGCGGGTACGGACACGTGGGCCAGTATGGACGTGTCAGGTAACGTAGGTAATTAATATGTAATACAATGGTTATACATATAGGATAATTCAAATATCTAAGATAGGATTCAAATCTACCAACTTGGACCGACTCCGAAGCTAACTCAGTGTGGGAAAATCACCACTGGAGCTCACTAATGCAACTCCAGATAACTAACTTATTGTACAATCAATTAACTGATGAGGGTAGGTGAACAAAAGCGCCCACACTCCCTTCAATCATGCAAACTAGTGCTAGGCTAACTGATTGTGATCTGATTGATGGTAACTAGAGCATCACTGAACATAACTAATTACCTACCAAGGTCAACTGAAGGAGACTGCTGGTGCCACTTAGAGTGGGTTCCAAAATTATAGGGATTGGTCCCTGTGGCACCTAAACTCATGCAATTAGGTGTAGTAAGTGGCAGATGCCCCCTAGGTGTGTCCCCCATGCACTAATGGAGTGATGAAGACCTCCTAATCTAGGTAAATAGACAACCATACTATGTGGTCAAAGGGAGGATTATTATTAATCCCAACACCCCCCTTTAATCCTGACTTTGGACAATCTGGGCCCTGACAACTAACACCAAAGGTCACCCATACAATCTAAATGCAAAAAAAATAATAATGGCTTAATAAAATTGAGGAAATGGGGAAAACATAATGGGAACTCCCCCCCTCCCCTCTCTCAAAATAAGAATGAAAATTAGGATCAAGCTTTCATATCAAGAGAAAATTTCTTCTTGAATAAAAAACTTGTGAAAACATTTCTGCAACCCTTGCATCTTTGTGGTGCAATGAAGCAGTGTATGATGATCCTTGTGTGCACTAGTATCCTGGGACTGTGCATGTGAACCTCTCCATCTTCTTCCAATCCGATGATAGACAGGAGAAGGAATGTTGCCTTTGTCTCTTCTTTCTGGAGGAAGAGTGACATAATCCAATTTGTTCTTTAGTGAGTAGAATTGTTGAGCAGTCCTTACCATCATGTAGCATCTCGTTGGGAGCTTGTTGCACCTCTCTGAAGGAAGTGAATTTGCTTTACATAGCGCAAGGTTCTCTTTTTGAAACTGGGATCTTGTTCTCCTCATGTCAGATGGCTCTCTAATCATGTTCCCAGCTGC
Source organism: Pseudotsuga menziesii (assembly GCA_001517045.1). Taxonomy (NCBI): domain Eukaryota; kingdom Viridiplantae; phylum Streptophyta; class Pinopsida; order Pinales; family Pinaceae; genus Pseudotsuga; species Pseudotsuga menziesii. Next base: position 57,136 of record LPNX010603539.1, read on the forward strand.
CTCAATAACCTTTTGTGCCCATTTAGGCCTAGTATTGGGAGTAGGGACTGGATTTGGATTTGGATCACTATGAACTTCATCTTCAATTTCATAAACTAATTCAACTAGGCCCTCTACTTTGGATTCTGAATTTGAAACACTAATGGAGATATTATCACATGTAAAAGGTGTAGGTAGAATGGTTTTACCTCCCCTTTCAAATGGCAGCTGAGACTGTACTGGATTTGAGTATGGCAGAAAGTGTGAGAATTCATATGCCTTGGAGGCATGGTTTGCAACTCCCTTCGCTATAATCTTTGTAGTTCAGATATCTGAGATCTTTGTTACCACCTAAGTTGTACTTGGTGGTTTTTTCAAGCAAGCTGGCAAAGTAGAACAAGTACATGTATCAGAGTTCAGAAGTTTGGCAACCTTTTTCTGGGAGTCTGTTCGGAAATTTTTGTAACACATGTTCATACCCCCTTGGGGAAATTGTAAAAAATGTCCTAGTATTTAAATTTTTATAAAAGGCTCGGCTTCCCAAACTTAAGCATCAAGCCGACTAGTGCAGAGTGTTTTTTCCCTTGGTTATTATTAGTTGTTGAAAAAATGATTAATAATTTCTGAGTTTTTCACTCACACCTCCAAAGTTGGGGTAGTCGTCTTGGTGTTTCGGCCTTAGGAGGTTCTTAGAGCCTTCGTGTCAGTGTTTTTCAACATGCTAGGCATTGAACTTGAGTTGTGTGGACATGTGCTAGGCCCCCCTAGAGTTTTGTCATTTTCCGAATATATATATATTTTCCGTTTTTTAAGCTATTTTTTAATGGTTTAATTAAAAAACTTCAAATGTAATAAAAGTCAGATACAGAATCTGTTTTTGGCGTGGGGATGCTCGTTTTCACACTCAGAGCGTCCTCTTTACCCCAAAGACCACTTTTCATATAGCTCGGGCGGCCAAAACACCTCGTGGAGCATTATTCAGCTAAAAGTGCACCAAGATGGCATTTTAATGCTAAATTATGACATTTTGGCACAAAGTGACAAAGTTGAAAAAAGTCAAAATTCATTTAAAAAGTATTGAAATGACATGGCATGATGTCACCATAAAGCATGCGATCTTTTATCAAATGCTAAAAACTAAAACTTTGGTTAAAGTTTAAGTGGTGAATATGTTTTTAAAGGAAGTGACGTCAACCTCATGGAGAAAATGCCAAACATATAGTGGATTGCGATAACTTGTTGTGGTGGACTCCCTCATCCATGATTTAGCCTTTTAAACTTTGGATATGTTATGAATTGAAATCACAAGCAATATGGGTGACGCCATATGGTGGTTTGGTGAGGGTAACGTCAACTATCATAAAGATTCATGCCAACTCCATTAAAGATTCACGCTAGCTCCATAAAAATTGCGATGGCATATGGTGGACCCTGTTACCACCTAAGTTGTACTTGGTGGTTTTTTCAAGCGAGCCAGAAAAGCAGAACAAGTATACTTGTTCATTCTTCAAGGTTGAGAAGTCCGCCAGGCTTTTTCTGGGAGTCTGTTATTTTTGTTTTGTAACACATGTTCATACCCCCTTGGGGAAATTGTAAAAAATGTCTTAGCATTTAATTTTTTATAAAAGGCTCGGTTTCCCAAACTTGAGCATCAAGCCGACTAGCTTAGAGTGTTTTTTCCCTTGGTTATTATTGGTTGTTGAACACACGACTAATAATTTTTGAGTTTTTCACTCACACCTCTAAAGCTAGGGTAGTCGTCTTGGTGTTTCGGCCTTAGGTGGTTATTAGAGCCTTCGTGTGAGTGTTTTTCATCATGTTAGCAATTTGAATTGAGTCGTATGGACATGTACTAGGTCCCTTTCCGAGAAAAATAAATTTTTTTCTTCGTTTTTAAGCCATTTTTTAATGGTTTAATTAAAAAATTTCAAAATATAATAAAACTTAGATACGGAGTCTGTTTCTGATGTGGGGACTCTCGTTTTCACACTCAGAGCATCCACTTTACCCCAGGGACCACTTTCCACATCAGTCAGGCAACTGTAACACCCCGCAGGGCATTATTCAATTAAAGATGCGTTGAAATGGCATTTTAATGCTAAATTATGACATTTTGGCACCATTGTCAAACTTTGGAAAATAAAAAAAATCAAAGTCAAATTAAAATATAATTGAATGGGGTGACATGTCATGGGTCCCCCTAAGGCTCACGTTCCTTTTTCAACTTGAGTTTATAAGCTTTGATTTAAAAGTTTGGTTTATGATTAAGGCTCACGTGAGACTCCACGCTAGTCTCTTAATGATAGCGAATGGGGAAAGGGGGGTGGACCCCTCCCCACTTGGATCTTCATTTTATTTTTGCTTAAAGCCTTGGTTTAACATATGAGTAACGAATCATGAGGAAAGGGTGACATCACCCTCACTTCACCAAACCTCACGTCAACCATGGAGGTCATGCGTGAGGGATGACGCCGAGCTAGCGAATGGTGTGTTGGCAAATGATTATGAGTGTTACCAACTATTTTGTACAATAGTTGAACTTCCTATTGAGCCACCAATTCTTGAACATGATGCATGTTCATTTGCAGAGTTCAGAGGTTCAGTTTGTTCCAGAGTTGGCCAGTTTTTGCTAGCCTTTTTTTGTTTGTTTGTCGAAATGACCATACCCCATGGGGTTTGTAATAAAGTGTGCTAGTAGCGCGGTCTTGAGTGGCTCGGTTCCCTTAGACTTAACAATCAAATAAGGTATTCCAAGGAGTTTTTCCCTTGTCGATTATTTCTTTTCCTTTAGTCGAGTAATAATCGATGAGTTTTTCTCCTGCTACCTCCAAAGCTGGAGTGCCCGAATTTGGTGGTTAGGCTGTGGGGGGTTATTAGAGTCCAACATTAAAATATGAACCTACTAGACACAATTGGTATGTTCTGTGGTCATTTCCTAGGTCCCGGGATGTGTTAAAACATTGTCCGAAGGACGTCCTCGTATTTTAAATATTTAGACTATTGAAAAATAATTAAACTTTTCAATTTATTAAACCATTTTTCCTATGGTTTAATTGAAAATTTTCAAAGTGTAATAATTAAGTGGTATGGGGGTAGATTTTGACAAATAAATACTTGTTTTCTAAGCCAAAACACTCATTTAACCCCTAGACCCACTTATCCTAAGTTTTAGATGATTATTTTGCACTTAATTGAATATTTACTCAAAATCAATAAATGAGGAATATTTAATTAAAATAATCAGAAAAATCTTAAATGGAGATAAATAAAAAACTCTCCAAAATAAACCAAATTGAATAAAGTAAAGGGCTATTTAACTCGGCAAAGAGCATCTTGGAAGATTCCAATCACCACTGAACTGATCTGAGTCAGTATCAGAGCTCGATAGTTAACTCCTCCTTGGGATTTGCGCCTCCTCTCCTTGCATGGGAGAATTCATCTTGATGGCTTCTGTTGGTTGGTTGGTTGATAATTACAAGAAAGAGGGTGGGCGTCTTGCCTAGGTGGAGGCCACCTCACCCCCTGCCATAACTCCCAAGCTCCAGTTCAACTCCAAATCAACTACTGAAGCTCAATCTACGTAGGGTTGCGCCCTCTCCTTCAATACTTGCGCTAGGGTTAGATGGCTCTTCTCTTTTTTGTATAAATGAGGGGTCTCTGCCCCATCTTTAAGGTGGATAATTTTGGCAGAGAACCTTTGGTGAGATTTTGTAATGCTTATTGCTTTCATGCAACCATTGGAACAAAAGAAAGGCTTTGGAGGCTCATGTGGTGTGATTTTGTGGATGCTTGTACTTGATGGATGAGGTTATATTATTTTGATTTTCTCTTGCTTTGTCAATTTGAGATTATGAATCTATGCTTTAGAAGGCTTTTTTCAAGCACATAAGACTAGATATTTGTAGTTTCAATTTATCTGTTTATTGATTTACTCTTAGAGATTTAAAAGGGCATTGTTTTATTCAGTTATATTTCATGCTGCTTTTAATTTCGATTTGTGAACAATACATGATCTAATCTTTTTATTGGCAAGTTTATGAGTTTTTGTTTGTAGGTCACTCTATCCTCCCAAGTAAAAGGTTGAGCTAAGTTGCATCATCTTTTCTTGGAGCTAAGTACAAGGTTAAACAATTTTTTGCTACATAAAATCCAAGTTTGTTCAAAAGATCCAAAGGTTTAACAGGTTCATCTTTTGAAGTAAAGTTTTTTAAAAATGTCTTAGTTTTGGTTTGGCAAGGTTTGGGCTTCAAGCTTCGTAATTTTCACCAAACTGTGTGCCCTTGTTGGCTTCCCTCTTTTGCTAGTTTGCAGCCTCTTTTTCCTTAGTTTGCAGCCTCTTTCTTCCTTAGTTTGCTGCCCTCTTTTTGCCTTTTTCTCCTTCATTTCATAGCTTCTGTTTTTGTTTGATTTCCTCTGTTTCATCTTAGAAACCTAGTTTTTTTAGACTTAGTTTTTAGATATTTATTTATCTTTTATTTTTGGACTAACTTTTAACAAGTTAGTGCTCAAAGCTCTTGTTTTCAGGAAAGTAAAAAAAAGCCCAAAGGCTATAAGCGAACAAAGGAGCAAACAAAGAGCAAAAAAGGACAAAGAAACACTTCCCTCTTCCTTCATTCCCCTTCTCACCTTGTTCTTTCAAGAAGAGAAAAAACACCAAAAGCATTGTAAAAGAAGTTAATAAAAAGCGAGTGGGATAAAGGCTCCCACACCCCACTTCCCCCATTTGGGGGAAGAAGCCTGTATCGTCCCTTGTTTCTTGTCTTTGATTCATACATGCATAATGATTGTTTAGAGTAGATTAGTCTTTTGCTTGATAAAAAACTTTGTTATTATAGTTTTATTTCATTCTTTTGCCTTTATTTTGCTAAAAGAAAAAGAAAGAATCCAAAGCCTCTTGAATCTCACTGAAAAGTGGATCAAGAGCACTCTCTATCGGAGAGGTTTTATTTTTTGTCTTAGATTAGTTTTACTGCTTTCTTTATCAATTTGCTTAAAGAAAAAAAAAGAACACAAAATCTCTTGAATCTCACCGAAAGGTGGATCAAGGGTGCTCTTTGTCGGAGAGTTCACTGCTTAGTTTATTTCTTTTTACATTAGCAGTTGTTTCTTGTTTTCCATAAATCTCTTGAATCTCGCCATAAGGTGGATCAAGAGTGCTCTCTGTCGGAGGGTTATTGCAATGGCTCTTTTTTATCATTAAAATTGGAATAAACCAATTTACTACGCTGTGTATGCTCTACCCGGTTGGGATATCTAGAAGCAGTGTAGAATATTTAAATCCTCACATTCCTAATCCAAAGTCACATTAATAAAGTTTACCAACTTCCCCAGGCGAAAATCCAACGCCTAGATTTAAGCCGTTGCGGTGGCAAATTACCCAAAGAAAGCAGAAACAACTGGTCAGTGACCTCGAGGTATAGCTAGGATACACCCTTGCGGTGTAGTGTTGAACAACGCCTCCGAGACTCCAGACTAGCCTACATATTCATTGCGGGTAGCCGTATCGGTTAAGGGTTTTGGACATATCTCCAGTACCAAAAGGTATATCTTGGAGATCCCCCTCCCATTTAATAAACAACTTCACCCTTTAAAATTTACAGTAAAATTTACCAAGAAGCACTTGCAAAACAATCCCAAGCACTCCATTTGGCACTGGTCCTATTTATTTGCTTATTATTTGTCTAAAGCATTGTTCTTTATTTATTTTCCATATCATGAATGCTTTACTTTAATTGTGCAATTGTCGAATGGTTGTTTATTTCTAACTTTTCTTGCAAATGCTTACTTGATTCCGTTTATTGTAAATCTTTATCAAAAACTCCTAAAAAACACCCATCCACATCACGCACCTAAATAATCTTTAAAACCTTTGAGCCTTAGAAACTCTTTGTAGGGACTACCCCCCTTGGATTCGTTAGGAGTTTGCCTAAACAGAGGAGTCGGGATGAGGTGACAACACCCGACTCTTTGCTTGCCCCCAAGGTCACACCTCTCCCTTTTGCCGGGAGACAACCATTTGAAAGATTTCTGGCTGACAATGTGCTTTACTTATTTTCCATATCATGAATGCTTTACTTTAATTGTGCAATTGTCGAATGGTTGTTTATTCCTAACTTTTCTTGCAAATGCTTACTTGATTTCGTTTATTGTAAATCTTTATCAAAAACTTCTAAAAAATACCCATCCACATCACGCACCTGAATAATCTTTAAAACCTTTGAGCCTTAGAAACTCTTTGTAGGGACTACCCCCCTTGGCTTCGTTAGGAGTTTGCCTAAACAGAGGAGTCGGAATGAGGTGACAACACCTGACTCTTTGCTTGCCCCCAAGGTCACACCTCTCCCTTTTGCCAGGAGACAGCCATTTGAAAGATTTCTGGCTGACAGTGTGCACATCGGCGGGCAACATTTTTGGCGCTGTTGCCGGGGACAAATCTTTTGTTCCTTGACGACTTTTTATCTTTGTTTTTTCTTAGTTTTTACCTTGTCTTTTGCTAGCTTTAGCTTGAACAATTCTGATTTTAGACTTAAATCCATCTGGCAACTCCATTGTCATTAAACACACCAAGGTATTCAACGAGAAGAAACTATGTAGGCCTACTTAATTTCATCCCTAAATCTGAATAGGTTTATAGGAGGAGACTAAATAGGTTTGGTTCTCATAGAATCCTTGAGAATCTTGGATTTGAGTCTATTTCGGACATCCATAGTCTTTTTGTTGAGAATAATAATTGTTTTTCTGATACAATGATTGAATATTTCAGTCCCCTTAACATCACTCAGATAGCAGGTCAACCTCACACTCTACCAGATAAAGCTGTCGACAAACTACCTAGGTTCACTGGCACCGATGCCATCAATGCAAGTCTTCATCTAAAAAACTTCTCCAGATGTATTAGCGCGTATATCAATGATCCTACACATAGACACGAAGATGTGTATATGAAACTCTTTGCTCTTTCCTTGGACGGAGATGCTGGTGATTAGTTCAACAACTTGCCAGATAACTCCTTCACAACTCTGGCAACTTTCAAAACTGCATTCACCAACAAGTTTGGTGAAACGAAAGAGCCTCGTCATTAGTTAGCTGCTTTAACCACCATAAAAAGAAGCGAAAATGAAACAATGGATGAATTCAACAAGAAATTCACGGATCTGACGAATGCCATCCATACCGACTACAAGCCTACTGCTCAGTCCATCTTAGTCTACTACATTGAAGCTCTTAGTGGGGAAATGCAGTATCAACTTATAGATAAAGACCCTACCACTCTTTTGATGGCCCAGGAAATGTCTATTAAAATTGACAGGAATATGCAATCTTCTGGTAAGTCAAACATTCCTGGGTACACAAGGGCCGTTATCCCTCCTAAACAACAGGAAATTAAAGTTAAGGATTCCACAAGCCACATGCAGGAGACTTATGATAAGAAAATGAAGGAAATGAATGATAGGATGGAAGCCTTACAATCCGACTATGCAAATCAACTAAAACTTAATCAGAATCGGGTAATAAACATGGAAAGGGCTCAAACTAGTTAGAAAAAATTTCCTCCTAAGGGAAATTGGGTTAAAAAAAAAGCCCCGCAAGATAAAAGGCCTCCTAATCAATTAGATCCCATCAACATGGTTGAGGAAGTCATCCCCTATTGCAGAGCCTGTGAGGCTCTTCATGAAGAGTCTTCCTGCTACATGGCCCGTCAAATCTTAGAGCATGGTCTTCCAAAGTCGAGTGATAGTGAACAGTATTCAAGCGAGCCCAAGTACATCAACACAATAGGACAACTCCACCTTGTTACTAGTGAAACCTGGAGTCAAGCGAGAGAGTACAGTCAACAATTGGACAATCTTACTAAGAACTTTGGTACTAAGCCTTCGAATGAACAAATTAAAGAAATGCCTAAGTTCAAAGGCATCACCTACCAAAGAAGGGATAGTCCTGGAACTTCAACTGAGTAAACAATATCTTCCGAAGGTAACCACTTCCCCTGTTGCAGATGATGTAGGTCTTGATTTGGGAACTTGGTGGTCAAAAGCTAAAGTGTCAGTCCTTGCAAGTGAACTAGCTAAAATTCATGAACAAAGAGAAAAGTTGTTAAAAGCCTTAAATTCTCCACCTCCTAAAAAGATAAAGTTTAAAGAACCCTTAGAATAATCTCAGCCAAATCTAAATAATGTCCAAGAAGATCCGATTGTAATATTGCATACTATGGATATAAGAAAAGAAGATCATCCCCCTTTCTATGTATCATTGATGATGGGTGATCTTCTTCTACATAACTATATGCTTGATTCAGGATCTGCCTCTAATATAATGACTAGGAAAGCAATGGAACAGTTGAACCTGAAAACAACTAGGCCTTATCGAAATGTCTGTGCCATGAATTCCAGAGAGGTAGATGTATTAGGAATCATCCTAAATCATCAGGTAAGACTCGCTAAGTACCCATACATTCACATAGCCATGGAAATTCTTGTGATTGATGTGTTGGATAAATGGGGGATGTTGTTGCTCAGGAAATGGGCTACCACTTTGGGAAGTTGGATCCAAATGGACTGGACTTATGCTACGATACCCGCATTAGAAGATTCATAGGTAAAGTTGCGTAATGAAAAGGAGAAGAAGTACCATGTTGAAAATCCTAAGAAACCCTTAAATGAGTATGTTTGCAATACTGATGATATTGGAACCTATACTTGCTACTCTACCTATTTGGCTCCCCTTAAAGAAAAAATAAAAGATGAAAAGGTAGATGAGATATGGAGGATGAACTTCGACGATGCTCATTCTAGAGCGGGGAAGGGTGCAGGTGTAGTCATCACTTCACCTAAAGGGAAAGTCTTTAACTTTGCTTATAGATTGGAGTTTGAGGCGACTAATAGTGTAGCCCAGTATGAAGCACTTTTACTTGGTTTGGAAACAACAAAATATATGGAGATAAAAATGTTAAGCATAAGTGGCGACTCTGATTTGATAATCCTCCAGTTCAAGAATGAATTTGCTTGTAAGTGTAAAAGGTTGAAAAAATATAAAAATGTAGTCTGGGACACAATGGAATATTTTGATGCCTTGAACTTAACTTCAATCCCTAGAGATGAAAACAACTTAGCGGACAAGTTAGCAGTAGCAGCCTCAACCCTCCATCCTTCTGAGGAATTGTTGAATGGTGATGGTAAATTAGAGATAAACTTTAGACCATCTGTTCCAGACAACATGGAACATTGGCAGGTTTTCCAAAGTGATGAACAAATTCTGAAGTTCCTTCATAATATGGATGAATTTTTCAACTTTAGTGTCAACTTTTAGGAAGAGGGTAAAGAGTATCAGGGAGAAGGTGATCAGTTTGACAATCCAATACCTCGTGGTTTTGTTGGACTTGAGCAAATCTTTGACAGACATGATGGTAGAAAGAATAATTGTGATTCAATGAAACTTGGAGATTACGTAGTGTTGCCCACCTATATCGACTAGGTGGCAACGTCATGTACATTGTAGATGTACATATTGTACAATTTGCACCATGGAAAAATCCTAGGGGATTTTCACTCAGCAGAGAAATTCTACCCCTTTTGTATACGAAATGTCCGCTCCCTTGCGTGGGATAATTAATGTAACTTTATATGTCAACATGGGTCATTCCTCTAAGGATGTCACCATGGACTTTATTATCAGGGAAGTCCTCTTCACCGAGTGTTTTTTTCCCCTTCTAGTTAATTTTGTTAATTAACAATTTTAATTGGTTGGGTTTTTCACTCACCAATCCTCCAAAGTGGTGACTTGACGTTCTGATAATCAATCCCATGAGGTGGCTAAGGTTTCAAGTTGTTGTCCATAACTATGCTAGCAATATCTTGTAGTCTTGCGGAATTTTGTTAGGATTTTAATTTTAATTTTGATTTTTTCCTAATTAATTAACTTTACCAATTGGTGGTTAATTAATTAAGTTTTGATGTAATAATGTAATCTCTTGAACCTTGGCATTTTGTAACAGGAGATATGAATGCAAATGAAAATGCTATGACACCCCCTAAGCCATTGGTTCAAGTCCCATGTCATTTTGACAAGGGTAAGAAGTTAGACCAATTTTGGTTAAGATAAGGATTTTTTTTTCCTAGAAAATTAATTTAATTTCCTAGGGTGAAAAATTAAATTATTTGATTTTGAAGGAAAAAATCAAATAAGGCCATGGTAATTAAATTTGGGGGGTGGCTAAGCATAGTCAAAATTTCATTTAAAAAAACTCCCTCCATGGTCAAAATAATTTTTTGAAGATCTCCTAAGTGGGGCGCCCCTCTTGTCTTAATAAAAGATTTAAAATAAAAGATAAAAAATAAAAGAAAAAGAATAAAAAATCAAAAAATCAAAATTTGAGTCAAAGGAGGCCCCAGATAAAAAATAAAAAATAAAAAATAAAAGATAAAAAAAATAAGAGATAGAAATAAAAGATTAAAAATAAAAGAATACAAAGATTAAAAATAAAAGATAAGATAAGAGATTAAAATAAAAGATAAGAAATAATAAAAGATAAAAAATAAAAGATTAAAAAATAAAAAATAAAAAATAAAAGATTAAAAATAAAAAATAAAATAAAAGATAAAAGATAAAAGATTAAAATAAAAGATTAAAAAATAAAAATAATAAAAATCAAAATTTGAGTCATGGAAACCCTAGATCTAAGGGTTAAGCTTTATTGTGACATGGATCTATCTTTTTGACCATTGATTTGAAGAGGCACCCTTGGCTTATGATTGGTGAATGGTTCGCAAAGTCAACAAACCTAGATCTAAGGGTGGAGGAGAGTTAGAGTTTAGATCTATGTTTTGGACCCTTGATTTGGGAATGGGTTTGGAATCTTTTCTAAAGGGTCATACAAGAAGAGATTTAAGGTTAAAGGCCGTCAGATATTGCATCACTCAGGAAGGACTGGGTTGGATAAACCCAGATGGAGTGATCCTTAGATGTGTTAATGAGCAAGAGTCTAAGCAGCTCTTGACTGAGTTCCATTTAGGATTTTGTGGTGGGCATTATGCAGCAGATATGACAGCCCACAAAATCCTTAGAGTAGGTTACTATTGGCCCTCCCTATTTGCAGACGTTCATAAGATGGTCAGGGGTTGTCAGCAGTGCCAGCTATTCACTGGGAAGCCTAGGTTGAAAGCCTTACCTTTGCAACCAGTTGTGGTTCAAGCCGCTTTCCAGCAGTGGGGGCTTGATTTCATTGGTAAATTCAAAGACAACTCTAGCAATGGTTATTGTTGGATTTTAACAGCTACCGATTATTTCACCAAGTGGGTGGAGGCTATCCCCACTAAAAAGGCTACTGATAAAGTTGTTATGGATTTCTTAGAAAGTAACATCATTACTAGAATTGGTGCTCCAACCAAAATAACAACTGATAATGCCAAAGGTTTTAGTTCTGCAGAGTTCACCAGCTTCTGTTTCAATTATGGCATTATCTTATCCCATTCTTCCAATTATTACCCTCAGGGTAATGGTCTTGCAAAGTCCAGCAATAAGAACTTAATGACTATCTTTAAGAAAACAGTTGGAAATAATAAGAAGTCATGGGATGGTAAAATTAAGTATGCACTTTGGGCTGATCAAATAACTAAGAAAAGTGCAACCGGGAAAACCCCTTTTGAACTTGTTTCATTTCCCATCTACCTTCAGTTACCCGCCACGAAGATGCTCCAGGAGTATGAAATGGAATAAGACTCCATGCCTAACAGGATTAATCAGATCATTGAGCTACATGAGAATCGAAGGAAGGCCCTTGGCCATAGTATCAGAAATCAAGATAAGATCACAAGAACCTTCGATAAGTTAGCCAGGCCAAGACCTTTTCAGATTGGGGATACGGTTCTTCTTTCGGATAAAAGAAGAGAGAAGCTGGGAAAGCATGGAAAGTTTGATAGCTTATGGTTGGGTCCATACATTATATATGACGTGGCCTGCACAAATTCATTTCTCCTCAACACTATGGAAGGAGAAAGGGTGCTCTTAGCAGTGAATGGGAAACAGTTAAAAGTGTTCTTCAACAATGACATCTGATGCCCATGGGAGCATTCTAAGGGTTTTTCTAAACCCCATATCTTTTCCTTTCAGTTTTTTTTTTGCACCATAGTTTTGTACTATATTTTTGTTCCATATTTAATTTTTGTATATGATGCATGTACCATAGATTGTTTTCCTTATGCATAGTTGTTGTTTCATTTTTGGGTTTTTATATATATGTGGTACTTATGCACTTTAATTTTGTGTAGGAACTAGAGATTCTGGGCCGCTCGCACACTCTTTTTGAATGGAAATCAAACAAGTGCACGTCTCACAGTTGGAGCCAGATGTTACCAACTATTTTGTACAATAGTTGAACTTCCTATTGAGCCGCCAGTTATTGAACATGATGCATGTTCATTTCCAGAGTTCAGAGGTTCAGTTTGTTCTAGAGTTAGTCAGTTTTGGCTAGCCTTTTTTTATTTTTTGTCTCAAGACCTTGCCCCATGGGGTTTGTAATAAAGTGTGCTAGTAGGGGGGTCTTGAGTGGCTCGGTTCCCTTAGACTTAACAATCCAATAGGGTATTCCAAGGAGTTTTTTTCCTTTGTCGATTATTCTTTGCCTTTAGCCGAGTAATAATCGATGAGTTTTTCTCTTGCTACCTCCAAAGCTTGAATGCCCAAATTTGGTGGTTAGTCCTTGGGGGGTTATTAGAGTCCAATATTAAAATATGAACTTACTAGACACTATTGGTATGTTCTGTGGTCATTTCCTAGGTCCCGGGATGTGTTAAAACATTATCCGAAATTGTTTTTAGCAGACGCCCTCGGATTTTTTATTTTTTATTTTTAGACTATTGAAAAATAATTAATTTTTTCAATTAATTAAACCATTTTTCCTATGCTTTAATTGAAAATTTTCAGACTGTAATAATTAAGTGGTCTGGGGGTGGATTTTGGAAAATAAATACTTGTTTTCTAAGCCAAAACACTCATTTAACCCCTAGACCCACTTATCCTAAGTTTCAGATGATTATTTTGCACTTAATTGAATATTTCCTCAAAATCAATAAATGAGGAATATTTAATTAAAATAATCATAAAAATACTAAATGGAGATAAATAAAAAACTCTCCAAAATAAGCCAAATTGAATAAAGTAAAGGGCTATTTAACTTGGCAAAGAGCGTCTTGGAAGATTCCAATCATCACCAAACTGATTTGAGTCACTTTTCTTGCAAATGCTTACTTGAATCCGTTTATTGTAAATCTTTATCAAAAACTCCTAAAAAACACCCATCTGCATCACCTGTCACAAAACTTCAAGTCTTGACGGAAGGGTATCACGAAGCTTGACAGATAGAGAAAGAAAGGCAAGAAAAAATCCACGAAGTGTTGTCAGTGGGATGAAATCCTTTGTTCAAGAGTTACTTGGAGTAAAAGTAGAGCTCACATGCTCATCCAAAACTCCATCTTAAGCAACCTGTAAAAGAAATCTACAAAACTTGCAAATGGAGAATAAATGTCAGTGTTTATCCAATACTGAATGCTCAATAAAAATATGAAATCAAACTAGAATCATAATCTCATAAGCATTCTACAATAATCAGTAATCACAGGAGTATTATTTCTTATCTTATCAGGAAAAAAAATTATCTTCAAAGCCAACAAATCCCGAACACATACAAGCTTGCGAAAATCCACAAGTTACCCCAATATTACCAATGAAAACACATCCAAACACCATAGACCACACTTGCTTCAGCCTCCAAAGCCTTTCATTAACTCAATAATCAATATTACATATCACAGGAGCAAAGGTTCAATGCCCAAATCATTTGTGCGGAATGAGGAGGGGTTGCCTTGCTTAAATAGGAAAACTAGCAAGGAAAGGGGGGCGCACCTCTCAAGGATTTTCTAGCTTGCACAGAGGTGGAGTTGAGTGGTTTAGGGTTGGCATTGGGAGTTAGCGAGTAGAAACATCACTTCCCAAAGGAAGCACTTGCCCAAAGATGAGTTTTTTCCCAAAGCATGAAGCTTTTCCAACTTACCTTGCGTCCCCACAAGGAGAGTTGCGGCCCTCTCGGGGAGGAAAATTCCAAACTTCACAAAACTCACACAAATGGCAACGGCAAGCTTGTCCCCCTTTCCCTGGCACTTGCCAAAATGATTTGCCACGTCGCCTAACTCTTTTTTGGCAATTATCTTGTTATTTTTTAATTGCCGAATTTTTTAATATTTCATTTTTTCTTACGTTTTTGGGTTTTTTGAGTAATTATTAATTTTGGGGTTGAATAATTACTCGAAAACTTAGGAAAGTGGGTATAGGGGTTAAGTGGGTGCTCTGAGTTAGAAAATGAGCACCCCATGGCAAAAACAACCTCCTAGCCACATGTTTATGACTTTTTACATTTTTACAATTTAACTTATTAAAAATAAGCTTGTAAAAACGGAAAAATAAATTTTTTCGGAAATTAAAAAAAAACTACGGGGGACTTAGGACATGTTCATAATGACTCAAAATAATGATTAGCATGGTAATATACATCGACACATAGGTTTTAATAACCTCTTAAGGCTTAATTAATAATGCGATTATTCCAGCTTTGGAGGTTTGGGTGAAAAACCCAAAAATTATTTATCGCTTAAAACCAATAAATAATTAACAAGGAAAAAACACCCTAGAATAATGCATTAATAAATACATCCTAAGAAGCCAAACCTTTTACATAAGGTCATCATGATAACTCATTTATTACAATTCCCCATGGGGTATGAACATGTTAAAAATAAAAATAAAGGGCCTAAGAAGGCCTGCAAGGACTTTTGAACTTTGAATTTTGAACAAGTGATTGTTCAGCTTTAGCGGCTTGTTTAGAAATCCAACTTAGTGCAACTTAGTTGGTAACATCTGGCTCCAACTGTGGGACGTGTGATTGATCCGAACTTTGTGAAAATTGATCATGCGAGAAACCTCGAATCTCTGGTTCCTGCACAAAACTAAGATAAGTCAGTCACATGTGTATATATAACCAAATGAAATAACAAGTTGCAAATTGTAATATAAGATAATGTACAACTAAAGAATTTACATGTAAACAATCTATTATACAAAAATTAAGCTAGGAAATAAAATGCAGAGGAAGGGTTAGAAATTCATGATACAAAGATGCCCTCATGGGAATTAGATGTTGTCACTGAAGAATAACTTCAGAAGCTGCTTGTTCACTGGCAAATTTTGCTTTTCACCATCCATGTCACTTAAATGAAATGAATTAACACCCGCTATATGATGAATGATATAGGGACCCATCCATAAATTGTCAAACTTTCCATGTTTGCCAGGCTTGTCTCTCTGCTTGTCCCATAGCAATACTGTATCTCCCTTCTGAAAAGTTCTAGGCCTAGATAATTTGTCAAAATTTCTTTTGACTTTGTCCTAACTTTTGATATTCTGATCAACTGCCCTTCTTTTGACTTCATCCAACTCTACCAACTCATGAATCCTGCTTTGATAATCATCTTGATCTGATCCTGATTCTTGTAGAACCTGATACACTGGTAACTTAAGATGAATCGGTAAGGTCACATAAACATTCATGCCGTATACTAATTCAAAAGGAGACTTTCCAGTTGCACTTTTCTTGGTGATTCTATCTGCCCAAAGTGCAAACTTGATTTTACTATCCCAAGACTTCTTATTATCACCAATAATCTTTTTAATGATGGTCATCAAGTTTTTGTTGCTTGATTCAGCAAGACCATTTCCCTGGGGATAGTAATTCGAGGAATGGGATAGAATAATACCATACTTGAAACAGAAAGATGACATGGCTAATGAGCTGAAAGCTTTGGCATTATCAATGGTTATCTTGGTTGGCACCCTAAATCTAGTAATGGTTTTATCTTCAAGTAAATCCATTACTACCTTCTCGGTTGCTGCTTTAGTAGGTATGGCGTCTACCCACTTGGTAAAATAATCGATTGCGGTCAAAATCCAAGTGTAACCATTACTTGAATTATCCTTAAACTTACCAATGAAATCAAGACCCCATTGCTGAAAAGGGGCTTGGACTACTACTGGCTTTAAAGGTAGTACGGCAAGTTTCTGTTTTCCTGTGAATAGTTGACATTTTTGGCAATTCCTAACAGACTTGTGCACATCAGTGAATAAGGTGGGCCAATAGTATCCTGCTCTAAGAATTTTGTGGGCTGTAGTTTTAGCTGTAAAGTGACCACCACAAAATCCTGAGTGAAATTCTTCTAAGAGCTTTTTAGACTCTTCTTCATCTACACACCTAAGTATGAGACCATCCGGGTTTTTCCAACCCAAACCATCTTGAGTAAGAAAATACTTAGTGGCTTGTAGTCTTAACGACCTTCTTTTGTGGCCGACTAGATGTTCAGGACAAGTTAGGTTGAAGAGATAGAAAATTATATTTGAATACCACTGTTGTTGTTGAAGACATTGAAGCTCTGTTGAACTGGATGAGGTTGATGAACTGTTCTAACAAATCATACCTAAGGCCTGCTCATTTCCCTCTGTCATCATCTTAGCAAGACCTTGACCCTTGATTAACTTGGTGGGTTTAATCTCTAAGTCATATTCTTGGATCTTTGATACCCACCTTCCCCTTATACCAAGGCAATCTTGCTGTGATAGGATGTCTTTTACTGTTGAATGGGGAAAATAACCAACTACTTTAGAGTACCCAACATAAGTTCTAAAATGTTTCAGGGACTTGACAAGGGCATAGGCATGTTTTTCCATTATAGTGTACTTTAGCTTTGAATTCTGTAAGGACCTACTCATAAAGGCAATTGGTTGTTCCTGGCCCTCTTTGTTCTTTTGCAACAAGACACCGACAATAGTATCTTCTGAGGCAAAGGAAAAAATATGGAACTCTTGGAATGATCTGGGCTAGTCGGGACTGGGGACCTTGCTATGCAATCCTTGATGCTTCTAAAGGCTTCTTTTCCTTCACTATCACACTCAAACTTAGCATCTTTTTTAAGTAACTTCTGCATGGGTTTCATTAACTCAGTTAAGTTCGGTATGAATCTTCTTATAAAATTGATTTGACCATTAAAAGACTGTAAGGATTTCTTGTTATGAGGCAAGGGAACCTTCTTGATTGCTTCAACTCTTTCAGGGTCTATCTTAACACCATCTTTGGAAATAATGTGTCCAAGCAACTTGCGCTCATCTATACCCAAAACTGACTTGGCAGGATTTAAAGAAATGCCAAACTTTCTGCATCTTTCAAAAACTTTCCTGAGATGGCCTATATGATCAGATCTTTCTTTGGAGAACACAGTAAGCTAATCTTGATAGATTTCAATTATCTTTCCAATTAACTCATTGAAAGCATAATCCATAGCTCTTTGGAAAGTTGCACCCGCATTCAGAAGACCAAAGGGCATCCTTAAATATTCAAACGTTCCCCAAAGTGAAGTGAAAGTAGTCTTATATCGATCTTCTTTCTTAACCAAGACTTGGTTATACCCAGAGAACCCGTCAAGCATAGACATCATACTTGACCCCGTCACCCTTTGCAATAAGGTTTCCATATCTGGCAAAGGATAGTTATCTTTTATGCATGAGATGTTCAGATTCTGGAAATCAATGCATATCCTCAACTGCCCATTCTTTTTTCTAACCACCACCAAGTTTGTGCACCATGATGAATGTCTTGTTGGAGCAATGATGCCTACTGCCAACATTTTCTGTAACTCTTGTTGGACCATGTGAGCCAACTTGGGGTTTATTCTTCTGAGCTTTTGTCGAAAGGGTTTGGAATCTGGCTTTAATGGGATTGTATGCTGAAACACATTGTATCGATAAGCTTTTAGTTCATCATATGTAAAAGCAAACACATCCCTAAACTCCTTTACCAACTCAATCAAATCTTTTCTCTCTTTCTCAGAACTACCTTTTCCAATTTTTATTTTCCTTGGCTCATCTTCAGTGCCAATGTTTATTTCTATGTAATCCTCCAGTTTTCTGGTCTCCTTATTCTTACACCTATCCTACCTATCAAAGGCTCTTTCCCATTCCACCACCTTCTTGGGAATAGGATTGCTAGGCTGCTCATCTTTTTCTTGGTAGGATTCTTCCTCTTGAAAACTGACTTGAAAGTTTGAAAACTCTTTCATGCTATTGATGAAGTTTATGATCTGTTTGTCATCTTTAAACACCTGCCAATGATTTAAGTTATCTGGGATAGAGGGCCTAAAATTTATTTCAAATTTCCCATTTCCTTCTATCAACTCTTCAGTGAACTCTAAGGTGGAAGTTTCCATTGCTAGTTTGTCTGCCTCACTGTTTTCTAGACGAGGCACTGCCACGAGGTCTAAAGCATTGAAATACTCCATGGTGTCCCACACAACATTTCTATACTTTTTTAGTCTTCCACATTTACAAGCAAACAACTTCTTGACTTGCGAAACAATTAAATCTGAATCACCTTTGATACTTAACACCTTGAGGCCCATGTCCTTCGCAATCTCAAGTCCTAGCAGAAGTGCTTCATACTCAACCACATTATTAGATGCATCAAATTCAAGTCTATAGGAAAAGTTAAATTTTTGGTTTGATGGTGAAGTTAAGACAATCCTTGCCCCTTTTCCTGACTTGGAAAAATTTCCATCAAAACTCATCCTCCATAGTTCATCTACTTCTTCATTCTTGGCTTTCTCTCTGATGGGTATAAGGTAGTTAGAATAGATGGCATGGTTTCCCAGACTATCCGTCTCGCAGATGAATTCATTATCAGGCTCATTAGGATCTTTAACATGATACTTCCTTTCCTTTTCTGTATACAGTTTGACATGTGCATCTTTAGAAGTTGGAATCATGGCATAGGTCCAATCCATTTGGATAATCCGCCAAGAGAGGCAGCCCACTTCCTAGACAAAAGCATTCACCATATATCAGGTACATCTATGACTACAATGTCCATGGTCACACCAATATCTTGGTAGGCTGCTAACTTGACTGGGAAATTCAAAATTATACCCACAACATCAATTTCCCTTGAGTCCATGGCACACACATTTTGATACGGTCTTGTTATCTTTAGACCCATTTTCTCCATAACCTTCTTGGTAATGATGTTAGAGGATGCACCCGAATCAAGCATACAATTGTCCAGCAGCCTATCATTTGCAATCAAAGAAATGTAAAAAGGAGGATGATCTTCTTTGTTGGGATCTCTACTATGCAAAACAATAGGAGTATATTCATTGAAATTATTTTGTTTCTTAGTAGGATTCTCAACCGGTTTGTTCACAGTTGTCTCTTTTTCCTTGTTAGATACCTTTTCCTTAGTCTTTTCAATAATTGCTTCTTTAGGTTTCTCAACATTCTTTTCCTTAGGTTCCTCTAAGGTTTTCATGAAAATATCCTTTTGACTAGGAATTTTCAAGATCTTAATTACTGGGACAGGGATTTTAGCACTAGACGACCAATTACCCAAATCAATATTCAGATCTACATGGGGAGAGTTTTTTACCTTTGGCATGTGCTGATCTGACTTGGTTGGGATGACATTCCTTATTTTCTGATAGACCATGCCTTTGTATTCTCAATGATTTGCTTAGAAATAGGTTTCTCACCAAAAATATTTGTAGCATTATCCTTCTCTTGACTATACCCCCTTGCTTGTTTCCATTTTTCTTTGGAGATGGGATGGACAGTCCTGGTATTATTTATGTACTCAAGATATCTAGGATAACCTACAAAATTGCTTGTCTCCATCTGTTCCTGTTCCATGATGTAGCAAAAATTTGGACAGGTAGATTCTTCATGGAATTCTTCACAAGGTCTGCAATAGGGAGGAACCTCATCAACCATGTTGTTTGTTTCAAGTTGGGTAGGAGGTCTCTGCTTTTGGGGAGGATACTTCTTCTTCCACTCTTGGTTTGGCCTTAGTTGAAAACTTCTTTAATTTTGAGCAATGTGAGTTTTCTCCATGGTCATCAATCTATTTTGGAAAGCATTCAGTTGTGAAGTGTGGCTGACCATCATCTGTTTCATCAATTTTGTTATTTTCTTGATGGAGTCCTTCATCTGATCTTTACCTTTTGTCTCAACTGCTTTTCCCTTGGAATCATGCGATTTTGAAATGGAAACACTACTTCTAGAAAACCCAGGTAGATTGGATTTTCCCGATGCTTGCATGTTTCTATCTATATTTTTAGTGGTTTGCATAGCACCATGAAGGGTTGTTGCCTCCTTATCTCTAAGCTAGTATCTCATTTCTCCTTCAAAGGCTACTATGTAGTAGATGAGAATTGATGCATCGGGAGGTTTAATATCTTTATGCAACCTTGAAACCAAATCATTGAACTTCTTATTAAACTCCTCAATTGTTTTATTTTCTTTGTTCTTAGTTTCAGTCACGGTAGCTAACAAGTGTCGGTTTTCTTTCTTGTCACCCCATCTTGAATTGAAGGCTATTTCAAACTTTGTGAAGGTTTTGATGCTAATATTGGTCAAATTGGAGAACCATTCAAATGCACCAGCTTCTAAAGATAAGGCAAAAAGCCTTATCTTTACATCTTCAAAATTTACATTATGGCACCACTTGGCATAACACTGTGCAAAAAATAACAGATGAGACTTAGCAGTGGTAGCATCATTACCATGAAAAGAGGGAACCTTCTCAATGGATTTATCAGGGATTTGATGAGGATAACCAGTAATGGCAGTAAAGTCCAAGGGTTTAAAAAGATAACCCATGCTGGTAGGTGAATCACTTGATTGAGGATCAACAAACAAAAGGTGAATGTCAAGGATTGACTCAGATCTAAGATTTTCAAGGATCCTATGAGAAGCTTGTTGGCAAATTTGGGTTATAGTTGTCATTGATGTCAAAGGTGTTCATGAA
The DNA here is from genome assembly GCA_001517045.1 of Pseudotsuga menziesii. Classification (NCBI taxonomy): domain Eukaryota; kingdom Viridiplantae; phylum Streptophyta; class Pinopsida; order Pinales; family Pinaceae; genus Pseudotsuga; species Pseudotsuga menziesii. The sequence continues at coordinate 77,999 of LPNX010603539.1, forward strand.
TGACAAAGGAATAACCAGTGGATATGATGGCAGGACAAACTCAGTAAAAGACTAAAGTAGTGATAACATGGCATGATGATGAGGCGGCATAGTTATCTGCATGAGATTCGATGAATGAGGATCAGTTTTTGTATAATCCGCAAAGACAAAATGCAGATCCGCATTAGTTCTAGAATGGACGGTTAGGGAGCGACCCACACTAGATCTAATGGTGAAGATCAAGTTTACATAAGTTAGGCGGAAAAGCCAAAGTTCCGCAAGAGATCAAGATGGACGGTCAGAGGTAAACCCACAAGGAAATCAACGGTCCAGGAAAATGCGGAAACAAAAGTGCGGGAGTCCAAAATAGGAAAGTGTGATTCCGCATCCCGCGATCCGCAATGTGGAAACAACGTTGCGGAAGTCCAAAATAGGAAAGTGTGATTTTGCATCCCTCATCCCGCTATCTGCAAGATCAACGGTCAGGAAAGACTCCGCAAAAGATCGACGGTGCAGAAGAAAAATTGCGGAAAGGAGCTTGTGGAAAGTCGAAATGTTATGTTTCCGCATCCTGCAGTATGGAGAGATTGGACGACTGACGTTAGTTTCGCTAAAACAGATCAATGATGTGGAAGCAGGCTTGTGGAAAGAAGCTTGTGGAAAAAAGTTTGCGGGAAGGCAAAAATGGACAATTGACATCCCGCATCCTGCATTTCGCAATCTGGAGATTGACGGTCAGGAAAACGCCCGACGAAGATCAACGGTAGGAAATCGCTGGAACAAAATCTTGGTGCGGAAAGGCGATTTTAAGGCAGAAATTTATGGTTAGATTGACGGTCCGGATTGACTTAGAGATAAGATCAACGAATCTGATTGGATCAGGAAGTTGATCCTACCGAAAGAAGTTTGGCAGTGCGGAAGCACTTGCAAACGTTGGACAGAGGTGCGGAAATGGTTTCCAAGCTGCGGAAACGATCTCTGAGGTGCAGGATCAATGGAAGAACGTGAAACGACGTTCTGAAAGGTGTGATCTTCAGATTTGAAAGGGCGCAACAGTGAAAGGTATGTTTGTTCAGTTTGAAGAGACACAACTGTTGAAAGATGCTTAAACGATGAGAAGTATTTAAGGAATGGCCTGAGTAAGAAGGAAGATGTCTCTGCAGTTCGAATTGCATGATCAGAATCAGAGACCAGTGGGTGTGACAGAACTCAGTGGGAGAGAAATTGTGAGAAACATATCACGGTGGCAAGGCGGCGCTAAGTTAGGCAACAAGCCTGCAGGGGGTTGTTGCCTCCTTTCAGTTGTAGCTGATAAACCAGGGGGTTGTAGTTACCTTCCAATTGGCATTGGTAAATAGGGTGTTGTAGCATCCTTTCAGTCGAAGCTGATAAACCAGGGGATCGTAGCCTCCTTCCAATTGGCATTGGTAAATAGGGTGTTGTAGCATCCTTTCAGTCGTGGCTATTAAACCAGGGGGTCGTAGCCTCCTTCCAATTGGTATTGGTAAACAAGGTGTAATACCATCCTTGTCTGTAGTAGCAGGCAAAACTATTTGTAAATAACAATTTTGTAGTAATAGGACGTATTGGTGGTTTACCTTATTGGGATTCTACGTTAAAATTGTGTTTTGTGTATTCTTGTTGTTATGTGTTTCTAATGATAGATTTAAAAGTGGTTAAAATAGTAAAAAGATAACAATACTGATTCACCCCCCCCCCTCTCAGTATTGACCAATAAACAAACAATTGGTGTCAGAGTGGGTTCCTTCACTACAGTTTAACCACCAGAAGGAAGATCCCATGAAAACCACTATGGATCAGCAAGAAGGCATGGCCACTAACAGACTTCCACTATTTATAGGAGAAGACTATGCATATTAGAGTGTCAGAATGAGATGCCATCTGATGTCCCTTGGATGGAAGGTTTGGGCTGCAACTGAAAAGGAGGTTCCTGTGGGAAACCAGTACCCTACAGACACAGTTGAACTAGGTGAATATGAAGGCAATGCCAAATCCCTAAATGCAATCTTGAGTGGATTAACAAACAATGTGTTTACCAAGGTTATGCAATGCACATCTGCCAAACAAGCCTGGGATAAATTGAAGATTATCTATGAAGGAGCATCTAAGGTCAAAGAATCCAAACTGCAGACATATAAAGGTCAATTTGAAAGCCTCAAAATGAGAGAAAAAGAGAATATTGGGGAATACTTTCTTCGTGTAGATGAGGTGGTTAATGCTATTAGAGGTCTTGGAGGAAAATTGAAAGAAAAAGAAGTGGTAAGCAAGATCCTATGAACATTACCAATGAAATATGACGCAAAGGTTTCCACCCTAGAGGAACGGGATGACCTTAAAAAGGTAACAGGAGATGAGCTGGATGGAATTCTCACTGCTTATGAGATGAGAACTGGACAGGATAAAAACTCGAAGAAAGAAGCAACGTTTAAAGTCACTTCCAAAAATCAATCAGAAAATCTAGATGATGAGGAAGCCCTCTTTGTAAGTAGACTTAATAAAGGCATTGGGAAATACAAAGGTAAACTGCCTTTGAAATGTTTTAACTGTGGAAGGATTGGACATTTTGCCCATAAGTGTTCCTACCCAAAACAAGAGGAGAGTGACCATGAAGAATCTTGCTGTCATAAGGGTAAGAAGAAGTTTAAAGAAAAAGGAAGAACTTCTATTCCAAGGAAGAAAGTGAAGATGAGGAGATGAGTGTGTTATCACATATATAGTAGCCAGCCTACCATATTCTATTTTTCAGATTCCAGTACATTTTTCAGCCAGTTCCCCTACATATGAGATGATTAGATGAGCATCTATGATCTATGATGGATCATGATTTGATTGATGGACTATAGTACTATCCCATGCCATGACTGAGTCTCATGACACTCAAATTTGACGACTAATGTAGTCATTTTATCCATTTGCAGAACAGTTATTAGTGCCCAGAGTTGTATCAGTGCTTTATCAGTGGACAGATGTTGGTTCAGAAAGATTATTTACATGTTTATGACTCAGCTTGTATCATCTTGTATTATGGTTATCATTACTCTTATACTCATTCTTGTGACATGTATTAGCACTTAGTGTCATGATCTGGCGATCATATAAATATATGGACTTGGATGTATTGTTATTATGTATTGATGTCCCTACTCAGACCTGGAAGTTCTTGATCTATACTCATTGGTTTTACCCTCCTTAGGGAGAATAGAGGTAGTCATTCTCACCATACTTTGGCTTGCTAGTGTTGGTCTCATTATTCATTGTTTCCACCCATCCATTACCTTCCAATTATGTTTCTTACTCGACCTACTATTTTGACTTGTGGCATGGAGGACCTTTCCCCACTAGAGCCTCTATGGTTGGATAAGCTTCCCTGTTTATTTGTGTTTCGGCTCTGAGTTACCTAGGTTGTTTAGGCTAAACCTGAAACAAGTAGCGTTGCCATCAATACAATGTATTTGGAAATGAATATTTTATGAAAAAACCCCATTCATGAAAAGTAGTGTTTTTAAACATACATGAATGCAAGGAAAGCCTAATGAAATTGGCTTTGAAGTACAATGAAATGAATATCTTAGAACATTAATGAAAAGTAGTGTTTTTCAATATACATGAATGCGTAAAGCCTAAACTAATAAAAAATCTGTGAAATAAATACATGGACCAAGGCTATGAAAAATCAAAGGCCCTAAAAATGCAATGGTTCCTAAAGTTATATCTAAGGATTGCTGGCCTCACTTGTATTGGTTTGGATTGTGAGCATTTGTCAAGGTGAATAAACACCTCTGAAGTAACTCACCCATTTGTGAGGCACTGCCATCCCCTGTGTTGTTGCTTGTCCATCATATGCTAGAGTGAGTATTCCCTTTCCATATCCGAAGTGTCACAATGTCGAGTTAGTGGTCATCCTTTGCCCTAGCCTTCTGAATTTTTAGCCTTCACCTTTCACTAGCAAATTGATTACAACTATGAAGTGAGTATGATCTTGAAAGTCTGGATTGAGTTATAGTTAATAAATGTGAACCTTGTATATTTGGTTGATAGATCACTAGTGAAATGATTGCTACTTGTTATGATTATTACTTGAATGATTTGTAGAGCATGTTTTGATCTTTGAACACTTGCAGCAGATGGATGTCAGCCTGAGTTATATTATATGGTCATTTACAGATTATTATTTTGTCTATCTGGGTATATTGGATATTGTAGATGATCATGCAGATACCTATAGAGTGTATGAGTATACATCTTAGATGAATTTGGACTCTCTGAGTCTAGTGAGACAGCTTGTTTTCAGTTCCAGGCACTTGCAGAGATGATTTGGCTAAGTTTACCCTTCTGGTACAGTTTTACCATACTGGATGGCCTGTCTGAGTAGGGAGATATTTTTCTTGGATCTCGTAGGGCATTGTATGAGGCATGGGGGGTACAACCACTTGTTTGTACCATATTACGCCCCATCTAGAGAGCTTGGTGGGCTCAGTTTGATAACGCAGGCACCCTAGGAGGCAGTTTTTGGCATGTCACATTTTTCGAGGCAGATAAAAAATAATTAAAATGGCTACTAAAGAATTCGATTTGGGCTACTGAGGCAAGGAAATGGCATGGGATGAGTTCTGATGATGAGGGTGATGTCTTCCACTTCTTCTCCAGCAGCTGTAGCACTTGCATGGGCCCACATCTATTTTTCGGGCATATTATATTATTTTCTGGAGCTTTTGGAGGCTCACGATTTCCTCAAAGAGGCATTATTTTGTAATTTAAAAATTATATTATTTTTATTGTGCCATGGGGACATCCAAAGGCAGTTAGTTAACACTCCTTGGAACCACCATGTGCTTCATTTATTTTTTGTTGAGTGGGATCCCCTCTCCTAGGGTGATTTAGTCCACTTTTATATTATATTATTGTATTGATCCATGTATTGTATGTTGAGCTCATCTCAACCATTGATTAGAACATTTGTATCTTTTAATCCTAGCCACCCATTTGAAAAGTGGTTAGAATTTTGGTTCTCTCATTCCTATTTAAAGGAGAGAGCTTCTCATTTGTAAGGGGTCTTTGGCTCTTGGATCTAAATAATAGCAAATCTTTTCTTGTGGAAATTCTTGTATCTCCTTTGCATGTGGTGTTCTTAGATGGTGATTGGAAAATCTTTTGCTTTCTAGCATTTGGGTATTTGTTGTGAGATCTATATATTTTTTGGCAAACATTGTCTTGTCTACAGGAGGGCGACTTCAACTTGGACGTTTTTGCAGGGCTTTCTCAACTCGCTTGGCTTGGATGCATTTTGTATCAGGGGGTTTTCATTAACATCAATGCGATCTATGATTTCATCTTGCTATTTTTCTGTAGCATTTTTTTTTTCATGATGCAGCATATCTGATATGGTTGATGTTTGTTGTGCAGGAGAGAGGGCGCATTGGCTTCTTGGGGCAAAACGTTGGGCATAGAACTCACTCAAATTTTCTCAAATTGATCGGGATAGCAGACATAATCATCATCAAGGCATCTACAAGGTTTTCTAGGTAAGATCTACAGGTTAGTACTTCTCTTCTAGATCTCAATCCATTGGCACCTGTATTTCCATTTTCATCTTAAAACCCTAAACATTAAAAAACCAAAAAATATTATGGCTCAACTCGCTTGAGTTCTCGGGAAACCATTTCTGGGTTTTGTAGATCAGGTCATGCCCTAAGTGGGTCTTCCTCAACGCTGATCTAGAAGTGACCCTGTTGCCCTAGATCTGAAAAGCACTAATCTTCAAACCCTAGTGCTACCTTCCATGTCGCCCCCTTTTCTCGAAATTTGATCTTTTTCGGCAAAACCACTTTTTGGGTTTGTAGATCAGGTCTAAACCCAAGTGGGTCTTCTTCAACGTTGGGCAGAAAATGACTCCATTGCCCTAGATCTGAAAGGCACTGATCTCCAGCACTAGCGCTACCCCTTCTTCTGTGTTTTTTCCTTGCGTTTTGACCTTCTCCTGTTGACTCGGGTGCCTTGACACTGCCATACCTTCCTTCGAGTCTATCCCTTGGTACTAGATAGCCCCAATCTCGTTCTCACCTGTTCTGCATTGGTCACGTTTTCCAAGGCAGTGGATATCTTCACCTCTTACTAGTACCTTAACCCTAGATCTAGTATTTACCTCATAGGTCATCTGTGTCCCAACTTGGATAAAATCTCATATCTCCTAAACCCTGATCCAAAGCCTTGGTTCACCTAGTGACATCATCCATAGATTTGGGGTTTCCATCACCTTACACCTTACGTACCTCAAGTCCATTTGATCTGATCTGGTGTCTAGGTTTGATTTCTCCTGTCGGGAGTAGATCTGGGTCTCCCCCATTGTTGTCTTAGGCTAAGATAACATAAAGTGAAGATTGCCTTGATTGGCGTGACAACCATCCATTTGGGAGTCGAGGCAATTTTGGTTCCACCTCCTTAATTGCTTGTCCCTCTACCGTCCATTCTGGATCCATCTCACATAGGCAACTACAAGGTTGGTGATAACAGAGTGAAGATAATGAAATCCTGTTTTTACGAACAACAAACTCAGATGAGGAATCAAAAGTGGACATAGAAGCTGGATACATGGCTGTTGTAGATGAAATTGAAAGAAGTAGGAAAAGAAACAAAGTTTTGAAAGAGAAACTGTGTAAATACCAAGAAGAGACAAATTAGATTATTACTGATTTGAGAAACCAACTTCAAGAGGCCAAGAAGAGTGAGGAAGATCTAGTAGTTCTTCTCAGAAAGAGAATTCAAGATTCTGAAAAACTTGAGAAAGAAATTGCTCGACTTAGAGAATGGGTAGATGAAAAATTTATCAAATCTAAGTTTAAAAACAACTCAAAGATTTTGGATGACATTCTGAACAGTCAAAGATCATCCAGTGACAAATCTGGTTTAGGGTTCGTTAAAGAAAAGAAGTCAGAGAGTTTCCCACTCACTAATCAGAGAGGAAGTACAAAGAGCTATGCTGAAGTACTGAAGAGTCCTATTAAAAATGAAAAGTGCAAAGAATATGCTTTATCTTTTCATGACAAAGACAAAACTCATGAGGAGCTCAAGAGACAAGTAATAAATAGAAATCAGAAAATATTTCTGGGTCATTGTTATTCCTGTAATAATTCTGGTCATAAAGCCCTGAAATGCAAGGCTTATGAAAAAGTTCATGAGTACAAGAAGGATGCAATTAAAAAGCGAAAGTTAAGGAATCATAACCAGTTTGGACTTCTCCAAAGGTTTGATATAGAGTGTTACAAATGTAATAACTTTGGACACTTGGCTAGGAATTGTCAACTGAAATGTGATGCTCCAGTAGAAGTTCAGAGACAGTGGAAGAAAATGGCAGTTAGGAAACAGAGAGACCAAAGACCTCCTGTGGATAAAGAAAAATTTCATGGTTATTGTCATTACTGTCATAAGTTTGGTCACAAGGTAGCTGACTGCAGAGTCAAGGGAGAAAATCAAAGGATGAAAAGGGAAGATGACACCAACGCAGAGCATGGTGAAGGACAAGTAAATAGTACACCTCCTGAAAAGGTGTGGATGAAAGAATTAGAAGCTTCAGAAGAAACACAACTTTTAGTCATTAATGAAGTCTCTGTAGTTGATGTTGAGAATAATGAGGTCATAGATAAAAATGACACTCATCATGAGGAAAAGCGAGATGGAGATATAAAAGAATACACCGATAAAGATGAAGGTGATGAAGAAGGATGTAGTGATGACTGTGGGATCCTTTTCTAAAAAGGTCTCTCGTGATTTAAAGAAAACTCTGAGAATAACATTAAAAGGGAACTTATACTCAGGGGGAGTTAAAGTTAGAAAATTCCAATTGGTATCTAAAGAAAAAAAACTCAATTGGTGTCTAATGTTGAAGTATATTGAAATCTATCTTCTTCAAAGATGATAGGAGATCAAGGTTGGTGTTTGGATGGCATAAGAGAAAGTATGAAGTAATGCGAGAACAACAAAATGTGAGAGTCATGAAGACCATGATGTTTGCAATCAAATAGAAGATAAAGATGATTATGTTCACTTAGTATTTGAAGTCATGACACATAAATTGTTGACAGTACAAGAAAACTCAAGTCTAAAAATAAAAATTCAGTCTATTGATAAGGTAGCAGGATGAGTTCAACATTGACAAAGGAAAAAGGTTGAGGTTATGAGTCTTTGTGTCTGAGATAGTGAAACCAGAGAAACTATGTAATAAACTGAAGTAATCTCTGTGTTGAGAATTTGAAGTTATGGGTCCCTGGACAGTTGATAATATAGATCTAAAATCCAAAAGAATCCAGCAGAATATGCTAGGTCTTTATACGAAGATCTAAATGCACAGGCTTAATGGATTTTGGTAAAAGCGGAAGCCAGTTAACCTACAGGCAAAATAGACCATTAGACATGGCAGCAAGAATAGAGTTTAAAAAAAAACATGTATCCTAGAACAGAAAATGGAAGAGTGTTGAAAAAAATGCTGAGTGTAAACTTTGTCACAAAAATATTGACAAAGGAGAAGAAGTAAAGTGACATGGGGAGTCCATGGATCTATCAGTCAAGCTATCATTCAAAAACAGGAAATGTCAAGATAAATGATAATACATTGGTTAAATAACCAAGTTCAGTTAAATGGGAGATATGATGACAGGAAGAGTTGTCAAAAAGAAGAGAGACAGGAAATCCTATATCAAAATAGGTGCAGCATTAGCATAACAGGTTATCCTTTGTCCTTGTTGTCAAAGGGGGAGAATGTTTAGAGGTTGCCATCATTGCCAAAGGGGGAGATTGTTGGCAAAATTGGGTTATAGTTGTCATTGATGTCAAAGGTGTTCACGAATGACAAAGGAATAACTAGTGGATATGATGGCAGGACAAACTCAGTAAAAGACTAAGGTAGTGATGACATGGCACGATGATGAGGCGGCATAGTTATCTGCATGAGATCCGATGAATGAGGATCATTTTTTGTATAATCCGCAAAGACAGAGTGTAGATCCGCATTAGTTCTAGAATTGACGGTCAGGGAGCGACCCACACTAGATATGACGGTGAAGATCAAGTTTACATAAGTTAGGCGGAAAAGCCAAAGTTCCACAAAAGATCAAGATGGATGGTCAGGGGTAAACCTGCAAGGAAATCAATGGTCCAGGAAAATGTGGAAACAAAGTTGCGGAAGGAAATTGCGGAAGTCCAAAATAGGAAAGTGTAATTCCACGTCCCGCAATCCGCAATGCGGAAACAAAGTTGCGGAAGTCCAAAATAGTAAAGTGTGTTTCCGCATCCCTCATTCCGCAATCCGTAAGATCAATGGTTAGGAAAGACTCCGCAAAAGATCGACGGTGCGGAAGAAACATTGCGGAAAGGAGCTTGCGGAAAGTCAAAATGTTACGTTTCCGCATCCCGCATCCCGCAATCTGGAGAGATCGGATGGTTGACGTTAGTTCTGCTAAAACAGATCAACGATGTGGAAGAAGGATTGCGGAAAGAAGCTTGTGGAAAGGAGTTTGCAGAAAGGCAAAACCAGAAAGTCGATATCCCGCATCTCGCAATTTGGAGATTAACGGTCAGGAAAACGCCTGACAAAGATCAACGGTGGGAAATCGCTGAAACAAAATATTGGTGCGGAAAGGCGATTTTAAGGTGGAAATCTATGGTTAGATCGACGGTTCGGATTGACTTAGAGATAAGATCAACGACTCTAATTGGATCAGGAAGTTGATCCTGCGGAAAGAAGTTTGGCAGTGCAGAAGCACCTGCAAACGTTGGACAGAGGTGCGGAAATGGTTTCCAAGCTGCAGAAACGATCTCTGAGGTGCAGGATCAATGGAAGAACGTGAAAGGACGTTCTGAAAGGTGTGATCTTCAGATCTAAAAGGGCGCAACAGTGAAAGGTATGTTTGTTCAGTTTGAAGAGATGCAACTGTTGAAAGAAGCTTAAACGGTGAGAAGTATTTAAGCAGCGGCTTGAGTAAGAAGGAAGATGTCTCTGTAGTTCGAATTGCATGATCAGAATCAGAGACCAGTGGGTGTGATAGAATTCAGTGGGAGAGAAATTGTGAGAAACATATCACGGTGGCAGGGCGGCGCTAGGGAAGGCAATAGGCCTGCAGGGGGTTGTTGCCTCCTTTCAGTTGTAGTTGATAAACCAGGGGGTTGTAGCCTCCTTCTAATTGGCATTGGTAAATAGGGTGTTGTAGCATCATTTCAGTCGAAGCTGATAAATCAGGGGGTTGTAGCATCCTTCCAATTGGAATTGGTAAATAGGGTGTTGTAGCATCCTTTCAGTTGTAGCTGATAAACCAGGGGTTCGTAGCCTCCTTCCAATTGGTATTGGTAAACAGGGTGTAATACCATCCTTGTTTGTAGTAGCAGGAAAAACTATTTGTAAATAACAATTTTGTAGTAATAGGACGTATTGGTGGTTTACCCTATTGGGATTCCATGTTAAAATTGTGTTCTATGTATTCTTGTTGTTATGTGTTTCTAATGATAGATTTAAAAGTGGTTAAAATAGTAAAAAGATAACAATACTGATTCACCCCCCCCTCTCAGTATTGACCAATAAACCAACAAAGCTAGCTTGCTTTTTCCCCTATGATAGACCTGTTCAAGCTCAGAGATGAACTGAAGAAAGCCTTCAGAGTTTCTTCTTGTTGAATGCCTTGGTAAATTTAAAACCAGTGGAGTCGACAGATGATCTGTGTAAAATTATTCAAATTTTAACATTCATCAAACAAAGCACAAAACAGAAAGGAAAACTCAAAGTCGTATTCCAGGAATAAAAAAACTTATCCTCGCCAACGACGCCAAAATGTTTCTGCCTAATTTGTACCTCGGGTCACGTGGCAGAAATCTTCAAGCTACTGGGTGCAACCTTGGGGGCAAGCAAAAGTCAAGTGTTGTCACTTGATCTTGACTCTTCCGTCTAGGCTCTCTCCTAGCGAAGCCAAGCGGGGTGATCCCTAGTAAAATAAACTATGGTGTTTAATCTATAACAATATAACAACTAGTCTAGGAGATGAGATAAATAAAACCTTGGAACAAAGATAACTCCAAATGATTTAAATGACTAGCATGAATAACATTCCACAACACAATGATTAACTTAATCATAAAATAAACAAGATTGACAAAAAGGACCAGTGCCAATGGAGTGCTTAGGTAAAGGGTTGCTAGTGGAGTCTCGTGAAGAATTGCAGTTGTCTCAGTTGGTCAGTTTTAAGATTATTAAGTGAGTAATTAGGGAGTGGGTCAATTCTTGGTAAATTTTATTATTAATGTGGTAATGATCTTTCTTATGATGGGAAGATGGTATTCTAGATATACCCGGAGGTATGAGGAATGTGTCTGGATTTACCAAGAAGTGGCTCTCATAGTGACATGTGGGCTAGATAGAGTTGCAAGGGTGTGTTCAACACTACACCAAATGAGGGTGTAGCCTAACGGTAGCCTGCGGTCACTTTCTAGTGGTTCCCGCTTCACTTGCAGAATTTCCCTAGAACTTGGTAAAATCACCTAAGTGTCGGATTGTCACTTGTATGGATTAATCGATGTGTTTTACTAATTACTAGTCACTTCAATCCCTTTCTGATTGTTCCATTGATCTAGCCAAAGGCCTGCAGTGGTCACAAGAGCATACAGGGTCTTGAAGTCTTGGATATTTTAAGTTTTTTAAAGTTAAGTGTGAGTTTTTTTTTAATCTCAATGTCGATACTCTCGTTATCGAGAACACAACCGGATTGATTAATTTTACTTTAGGAACTTAAAACAAAGTGGAAAAATTAAAGATAAACTAAAAAAAATATAAAAATGAAGCAATGCGAATCCCCCCTGGGGGGATGGGGTGTGGGCACTTGGCTTCCCTCTTACTTCTCTTTTTACAATGATTAGAAGAAAGAAGTACTTGTGTTCCTTTGTAGAATAGGAAACAACAAGTTTTTACAATTACGGGCCTTTAAGAAGCGGCCAATGAAAGAAGTATGAGAAGAGGGTCTCCGGTTTGACTTGGATCTTTAAAATTTCGCCAAAGTGCCTATTTATCAGATCAATCTCCGCTGCAAAACAATGAACACATTTTTATTAAATATGATAGAAAATCAAATTAAAACATAAAAATTTGATAAATTTTTTTAAGTACTTTAAAGATAGCAAATTTTAGGAATTAAACTAGTCCTTGCTTGTAATCAAATCTTGTAAAATATAACTTTAATAATCAGATCTAAAACTTAAAACTTGCTTATGTAAATCAGAAAGCTAAGATATTCCAATACTTCAGTGAGATTTAAATATGCAAAATAAAAAGCCTAGTAACCAAAAGACTTGAAGTTTTGTGACAGAAGGGTATCACTAAGCTTGACAGATAGAGAAAGAAAGGCAAGAAAAAATCCACGAAGTGTTGCCGGTGGGATGAAATTCTCTCTTCAAGAGTTACTTGGAGTAAAAGTAGAGCTCACACACTCATCCAAAACTCCTGCTTAAGCAACCTGTAAAAGAAATCTACGAAACTTGCAAATGGGGATTAAATGCCGGTGTTTTTCCAATAATGAATGCTCAATGAAAATATGAAATCAAACTAGAATCATAAACTCATAAGCATTCTACAATAATCAGTAATCACAGGAGTATTATTTCTTATCTTATTAGAAATTTTTTTTATCTTCAAAGCCAACAAATCCCGAACACATACAAGCTTGCGAAAATCCACAGGTTACCTCAATATTACCAATGAAAACACATCCAAACACCATAGACCACACTTGCTTCAGCCTCCAAAGCCTTTTATTAACTCAATAATCAATATTACATATCATAGAAGTAGAGGTTCAATGCCCAAAATCATCCGTGAGGAATGAGGAGTGGTTGCCTTGCTTAAATAGGAAAACTGGCAAGCAAAGGGGGGTGCACCTCTCAAGGATTCGCTAGCTTGCACAGAGGTGGAAATGAGTGGTTGAGGGTTGGCATTGGGAGTTAGGGAGTAGCAACATCACTTCCCAAAGGAAGCACTTGCCCAAAGATGAGTTTTTTCCCAAAGCATGGAGCTTTTCCAACTTACCCTGCATCCCCACAAGGAGAGTTGCGCCCCTCTTGAGGACGAAAATTCCAGACTTCACAAAACTCACTCAAATGGAAACATCAAGCTTGTTCCCCTATCCCGGGTACTTGCCAAAATGCTTTTCCAAGTCACCCAACTCTATTTTGGCAATTATCTTATTATTTTTTAATTGCAGAATTTTTTAATATTTCATTTTTTCTTGGGTTTTTGGGTTTTTCGAGTAATTATTAATTTTGGGGTTGAATAATTACTCGAAAACTTAGGAAAGTGGGTCTAGGGGTTAAGTGGATGCTCTGAGTTAGAAAATGAGCACCCCCATGGCAAAAACAACCTCCTAGCCACACTTTTATGACTTTTTACATTTTTACAATTAACTTAATAAAAATAAGTCTGTAAAAACGGAAAAAAATAATTTTTTCTGGAAATTAAAAAAAACCTATGGGAGACTTGGGACATGTTCATAATGACTCAAAATAATGATTAGCATGGTAATATACATCGACACATAGGTGTTAATAACCTCCTAAGGCTTAATTAATAACAGTGTTTTAAAAATTGTTCTGACCGGTTTCGGAACCGGCTGGTTCACCGGTTCGGTACCAAACCGGTTCAAACTGACAGGAAAACTGGATCGGTGATTGGTTCGTTGCCGAACCGGTCGGTTTGGTCACCAAACCGGCCGATTTGGTCCGAGCCGGTCTGACCGACTGATTTCCGAAGTTGGCCAGGCCGGTTATGGCAAGTTTCATTTTTTTTTCATTTTTTTAACTTTTAAAGGTTTAACATTTGTTTTTTTATTTATTTTTATATTTTACCTGACCTATCCCTAACCTAAACTAGTCTCCACCCAACCCAACTACAAATAACAACTACCACTCACGAGTTGCTACCTATAATTTATTTTGTTTGATGTTTGGACTGAGCAGTTTGGAGTGGAGTTGCTACAGTGGCAGCATGAGCACTTAGTGGACAGAGTAGAGAGGAGTTGACAGTGCCAGTGGCAAGTGCTGAATTGGGTGGACATTGGACAGTGGCAGTGCTCACTGCTGAGTTGGGTGGATAGTGCTGGACAACAAACAGTGCTGAGAGTTTTTAACTTTTTATTGCTGAGTTGGCTGGACAGTTTATAATTTTGAAGTTTGCAGAGGTACAAGTGTCAAGAAGTGGGCAGTCTTCAAGAATCAATATCAGAGATTCAGAGGTAAAAGTAAAAAAATTATCAAAGTTTATGTTTTATAAAAAAATTAAAATTTCTATTTATGTGAGTTAAAAGTTTACCAAAAATTTGTATTTGTAATTTTGTATTAATTATTAAATAGAGATCTCTTTTGCAAAATTTTTATAATTTTAAACAGTAATTTTATAATTTATTATTTTACCAATTGGTAAAAGAGATGAAGTTCCCCTATATTTTTATAATTTTATAATTTTGCTCGTTGTTGTTTCAACTTTCAGCCTATCCGAAATGGCCCCAAAAGGAAAAGATTCGGCATGGGCCCATGTAGATGTTGTTGACGGGGTGATGTATTGCAAGTATTGCAAGAAGTTCATTAAGGGTGGTGGAATTTACAGGCTTAAACAACACTTGGCTGCCATTAAAGGGCAAGTGAAGGCATGTGAAGCTCCACTAGATGTTATTGGACAAATTAGAGCTGATATGCAAGAATATTTTAAGAAGTTTGAAGAGAGTAAGGCTAGGCAAAGAGAGATAGAGGAAGAAGTAGGAAAGAAAAGGAGGCTTGCTGAAATGATGGGTGGGACCTATGCTCCATGTTCAATTGAAGCCTCTTCATCTATCCCTTCTACCGATGTTAGGGATCATTTCTAGTATGTTGCACCCTTCGATACTACACAAGAGAAGGGTAAATAAAAAAAGAAGGGTGGCATTCAAAGCTATTTTACATCCTCTGCTAGTGCCAATGCTTCTCAGTTGCCTCCAACACATGTTCAGCCCACCTTAGATGACTGTTATCACATATATAGTAGCCAGGTTACCATATTCTATTTTTCAGACACAGTACATTTTTTAGCTAGATCTCTTACATGTGGGATGCTGAGATGAGCAGTTTTGATGGATCATTAAAACTATTAGTGGACTATTGTACTCTCCCATATCAGGACTAAGTCTCAGGACACTCAGATTTGAGGACCGATGTAGCCATGTATGTCATTTCAGAGCAGTATTGGAGGCCCAGTGTTATATCAGTACTTTCTCATTGGATGGATGGTGTTTCAGATGGATTATATTGCATAGATATGACTTAACATTTTATATTGTGTTATGGTTATTATTTCTCTTATACTGATTCTTGTGACATGTATTGACTTGTGGTATCATGATCTGGCGGTCATAATTATATGGACTTGGTTGTATCTTATACTATGTATTGATGTCCTTACTCTGGCTTTGAAGTTCGTGATCTATACTCATTGGTTTTACCCTCCTTAGGGAGAATAGAGGTAGTCATTCTCACCATTGTTTTGGCTTGCTAGTGTTGGCTCCGTCATTTCATTGTCTTCACCCATCCATTACCTTCCAGTTTAATTTTCAACCTGATTGACTTCTTGACTTATGGCATGGAGGACCTTTTTCCCCGCTAGAAACCTTTGCTGGACAAGCCTCCCTGTTTATATTGTGTCTCGGCTCTAAGTTGGTGACAAAACTTGCCTTTGGTAAGTTGGATAGTATGCCTAAATCATTCTGGTCGGTTGTCCCGATGTTTGGCATTGTGCAGAACTCCCCCTAGTCACTTGAGATGTTGTTGGCTAAAATTGAAAGCTCATGTACTACTTGTATTGAAATATTGAATATGTGCCCATGAAATGAAAATGTAAAACTGTGTTTTTTAACATATATAAAAAGGGCAAGAGCAATAAAGTGCTAAAATACTCCTTGAAGAGTATAAGAAAAGGTCCAAAAAAGCAATGGTTAGAAATATGCTATATCAAAAAATTGCTGACCTTATTAAAATAAATATGTCCTAGATGAAAGCTGCGATTAGCTGTGCTTTTAAGCATT
Source organism: Pseudotsuga menziesii (assembly GCA_001517045.1). Taxonomy (NCBI): domain Eukaryota; kingdom Viridiplantae; phylum Streptophyta; class Pinopsida; order Pinales; family Pinaceae; genus Pseudotsuga; species Pseudotsuga menziesii. Next base: position 94,072 of record LPNX010603539.1, read on the forward strand.
GGTGAAGTCCCAAAAGGGTCATATAGGCCAAAAAGGCCATGGAATAAAATGTGTGATCCTAATGAACTTGGATCAATATTGATGTAGACATGATGCCTAAGTTGAATAAGCACTCTCTAAACAACTCACCCATCTGCGAGGCACTGCCATTCCTTGTGTTGTTGTTTGTCCAGTGTTGGTTATAGTGAGTTTTCCCTTTTCTTGTCCAAAGTGTCATGATGTTGAGTAGGAAGTCATCCTTTTCCTTAGCCCTGTCATTTCCACCCTTTACCCTTCACTAGCAAATTGACTACAACTATGAAGTGAGTATAGTCTTGAAAGTCTAAGTCTAACTAATAATAAATAAAGCCTTATATATATATATGTATTTGTTGATGTACCGCCAGTGAAATGAATGCTACTTGTTGAAATTGTTACTTGAATGAGTTGTAGAGCATGGTTTAACCTTTTAACACTTGCAGCAGATGGATGTATTCTGAGTTATTATTGGTGTCTGATTATTCATAGATGGTTATCTTGTTTATTGGGTATGATTGATGATCAGATAGAGACCTATGAGGGGTATGAGTATACACCTTAGATGGATTTGGACTCCCTGAGTCTAATGAAACAGTTTATTTCCAGTTCCGGGCACTTACAGATGTGATCAGGCTCACTCTGCCTTTCTGATGCAGTTTTTCTTCACAGATTGATATTTTTGAGCAGAGAGATGTTTTTAGTTGTATCTCCTAGGGCGTTGTATGGGCATAGGGGGGTGTAGCCACTTGTTTGTACCATTGTACCCCATCCCAGAAAGCCTGGTGGGCTCAGTTTGACAATGTAGGCACCCTAGGAGGCTGTTTTGGTAGGATCACGTTTCCTGATGCAGATTAAAAAATGATTAAATGACTATTGAAGAAATCGATTTGGGCTATTGAGGCAAGGAAATGACATGGGATGAGTCATGATGATGAGAGTGATGACCTCCACACTTTTTCCAGCAGTTGTAGCTCTTGATTGGGTCCACACCTATTTTTTGGGCATCTTTTTATTATTTTCTGGAGCTCTTTTTGGAGGCTCACGATTTCCTCAAGGAGGCCCAAAAGTCAAAGAATTAAATTGTTATATTATTGATTGTGCCATGGGGACACCCAAAGGGAGTTAGTCAAACACTCCTTGGACCCACCATGTGCTTTCATTTATTTCTTGTTGAGTGGGTTACCTTTATTTGGGTGGTTTAAGTCCACTTTGGTAAATTATGGTTATATTGATCCATGTGTTGTATGTTGAGCTCATCTCAACCATTGATTAGAACATGTTATCTTTTAATCTTAGCCACTCGTTTTGAAAGTGGTTAGGATTTGGTTATGATTGAGGTTCTCTCATTTCTATTTTAAGGAGAGAGTTTCTCATTTGTAAGGGGTCTTTGGCTCTTGGGTCTGAATAATATAAAGACTTTTTCTGTGGAAATTTTTCTGGATTTGCTTTGCATCTGATGTGCTCAAATGGTGATTAGCTTGTCTTCAGCTTACTAGCATCGTGGAAATTCTTGTGTGATCTATTTTTTTTTTGTGGCTATCATTGTTTTGTCTACAGGAGGGCATTTTAGCTGGAGCGTTTTTGTAGGGGGACCTCAACTCGCTTGGTTCTCTTCGTCTTGGATCAGGGGGTTTTCATTAGTTTCATTGCGATCTATGATTACTTCATTTTATTGTCTTGTAGCATTCAGTTTCTTTATTTTGTATGTGCAAATCCGATATGGTTGACGTTTGCTCATGCAGGGTAGGGGGCGCTTTGATGGCTTGGAGCTTGCATATGCCATAGAAATCACGAAGATCTTCCAGGATTGATTGGGATAGCTAGGATTGTCACTGTTACAGACTTCTACAAGCTTATCTAAGTAAGATCCACAGGTAAGTTCTTCTTTTCTGATTTTATTCCATTATACCTTGCTGAAATTCAACTATTTTTTTGAAAACTCCTAAAACAATAAAAACACTAAAAATCAATAAACTTGAGAATAGTCCGATATTTTGCCAAACCATTTCTGGGTTTCATAGATCGGGCCTCCCCTTCATCAAATCAACTGAAACGCTGGTCAAATTCCTCACAGTTTGACCTAGATCTGATTTTTAAGCAGAAAACTGCATAACCCCCCCACTGAAAAATTGACCTACTGGGGTTTTGAGTTTTTCTGATTTTTGACTTCACAGACGGATAGATCAGGTCCCACACAACCTAAATCAACCCCAACGCTGTGCAACTACTTGACCATTTGGCCTAGATCTGAAAAATTGACTGAATTTTCCCTAGCACCCTCACTGAAAACTAGACTTTTCCAGAAGTGATTTTTTCTAAAATCTGACAAGATAGGCTGATAGATCAGGGCCCAAGCACTCCAGAACACCCCCAACTCTGTGCTAGTTCCTCCCGGTTTGCCCTAGATCTGAAAAATCAGTTTTCAGCCTCTTAGCCCCATCATCAGATTTTGATGTTTCTAGATCTGATTTTTCTGCTGATTTCTTGATTTGGGCTTGTAGATCAGGTCAAGCTGACCTCTTTTCTTCCTCAACGCTGAGCCATTAGCCTCCTGGCCCCCCTAAAACTTCAGATTTGTCTTCCTAGGCCCTAGCGCTAGCCATCTACTGAGCTGGTTTTCCTGTACCTTGGCTTTTCTGGACCAATTGCTTTCTGGGTTCGTAGATCAAGGTGTTTTCCAAGTGGGTTTCCTGAAACGTTGTCTTACTGCTGACTCCATTGCCCAATGCATACAAAGCACTGATCTCCAAGCTAGCGCTGCCCTTAGGCTCTTAGCCTTTGCCATCTACCAACATTCACTGATAGCTCAAACACCTTTTACTGAGTCTGATTTCTAGGTACTGGATAGTCCCAACTCTGTTCGTGCTTGCCTTGTTATATTTACGTGTCCAAGACAGTTGCTAGTACCTAAACCCTAGAGCTAGGGTTCTCATTCACCTTACACCTTAAGTACCCTGAAGCCCCATCTGATCTTCTTCTGGTGTCTAGGTTTGATCTCTCCTATCGAGAGCAGATTCGGGTCTCCCCCATTGTTGTCTTGGACTAGGATAACCTAAAGTGAAGGCTGCCTTGATTGGCGTGACAACCATCCATTTGGGAGTCTAGGCAGTCATGGTTCCACCCCTTAGTTGCTTGCCCCTCTACCATCCATTTTGGATCCACCTCAAGCAGGCAACTACAAGGCGGGTGATAACAATGACCATTGGAAGAAGAAATACAAAGAAGTTGCCTATGAGTACATAGCTAGATGGTGGTATGATGCTGATCTCCCCTTGAATGCTCCATGCTCTTTTTATTACCAACCTATGTGGGATACTGTTATAGCTGCTGGTAAGGGCTTCAAAGGCCCTAGTATGCATGACTTAAGGGGATCTCTTTTGCAAAAAGAGATAGTGTCCATAAAAGAATACTTGAAGGATTTCAAACAGTCATGGGTCAGAACAGGATGCATTATCATGTCAGATGGATGGACTGATCAGAGGGGTCGTACTCTCATACATTAGAGGAAATTTGGGGTCTAAAATGGGCCTCCTAAGGAAAATAATAAAAAAAGCCACATCACACTACAAATATGCCATGTCAGATTAAATCTAATGAAAATCTAATGAAAGTCAACCTAAATCGTCTCATTAATGGTAGTTGACAACTATATTGAGTTAATGTAGAGTTAAGAGATATTGGTCTAAAGTATTAATGAAATATTTAGATTCTTGTGTGCACACAATAAATGATAGGAAACTTTTGAATTTTATATTATTATTTTTTTAAATGAATAGACCACTACTTTTTATATATTTAATAAATGTAAAACTCAAATATATTTATTTATAATGAAAATTATAATTATAATAATATTAAAAAAATAAAAAAAATCACCATTATTTTTTAAAATAATTTTATATTAATTCATATAAAAAATATCACATCACATAAAATAAAAAACAATAAACTATGTATATTCATATTATTTTTTATATTAATATAAAAAAAATTATGGTTTAATGGGTAGGTAGGTAAGAGAGAAAAAAATTAAAATCAAATTTTATTATAATTTTAGTAACATTAAAAATAGTTTTTATTTTTTATTTTGTTAGTATTTAAATGTTTTATTTATTTTTGGATGTAATAATTAAATATATTTATTTTTTTAATATTATTTAATAATATTAAAAATACTAAATATCTTTTATTTAGTATTTCAAGATAAGTCTATTTAAAATTAAATATTATTTAGTTTTTTTTTAAAATTGATTAATAAATGATTTTAGTATTTCAAAATGCTTCCACTGCAATTTTAATTAATGCGAAGGTTATGTTTTAGAGGAGTTGGAAGTAGTGATCAAATAAAATATTCTATATTTATTAGTTAAAGTTTATTTATCTTATTTCGAGGTGATCTTTTCAAGAACTTAACCAATGTGAGGTTGATATGGAGTTAGCTAGTATCAAATAAAAATATGACACATAAGCATTATGTGTCCAACTCAACCATAATGGTTGACCAAAGATATTGAAATTCTATTGGTTTAAAAATTCAACTCAATCCAGCTCATCCATGGCACAGTTTTTTATTAGGCCCATTTTAGACCCCAAATTTCCTCTAATGTAAACTTTCTTGTCTCTTGCCCATGAGGAACCATGTTTTTGAGATCACGTGATGCATCTGATCAGGTGAAAGATGCAAATATGTTATTTCATCTTTTATATGACGTTGTTGAGGAGGTGGGGGCAAGTAATGTTGTACAAATCCATCACAGATAATGCCTCTAACTATGTTCTTGCTGGTAAGATGTTAGAAGAAAAACATAAAACCATATTCTGGACTCCATGTGCGGCACATTGCATAGACCTCATGCTTGAGGACATATGCAAACAGGATTGGATCAAGGACACTATAGAGCATGCCAAAAGCATCACCAAATACATCTACAACCACGGTTGGGTATTGAGCTTAATGAGGAGACACACACAGGGCATAGAGCTTATTAGGCTTGTAGTTACTATATTTGCAACTTACTTCCTCATGTTGCAATCTCTCCTTTCCCAAGCACAGAACTTAGAGAAAATGTTTTCAAGTGATGAATGGAATTCATCCCAATGGGCCCTCAAACAAGATGGAAAAGACACCAAGAAAAAAATTAAAAGCTTTTCATTTTGGAAAAGAGCAGCAGAGGTTGTGGCAATTATTGAGCCACTTGTTAAGGTGTTGTGGTTGGTTGATGGGGAAAAATTGGCCATGGGCTACATTTATGAAGCTATGGATCAAGCAAAGGAGCAGATAAAGGCAGCATACAAAGATAAAGTGGCCAAGTATGGGCCTATTTGTGAGATCATTTAGAGGAGATGGAACAATCAACTCCATCGCCCTATACATGCAGCTGGGTATTTTCTTAACCCAAGGTATCAGTATAGAGAGCATATTGATCTAGATCTGACTGGGGAGGTAGCAGATCGATTGTATTCTTGCCTTGAGCGCATGGTCCCAAATGAGGCAGACCAATTGGAGATACATTGATAGATCAACTCTTTCACCGTCGCCACAGGTACCTTTGCCAATAATGTGGCTAAGATTTCAAGAGAGGATGACCAACCAGGTAAACATTTCCATTGTTTGATTAACTTTTGTTTTTAAAGTTTAAACTGCAATTCTTAAATTGTAAATAGTAAATAGTAAATACTGCAATTCTTAGCCAAATTTACAATCGAATTTGTTGAATTAAGTTATTAACTACCTTGACTCTTCACATTTGCAGCACAATGGTGGAAGGCATTTGGTAACCATACTAAACTATTGCAAAGGTTTGCAATTCGTGTCTCGAGTCAAACCTGCAGCTCTTTTGGGTTTGACCGCAATTGGTCTTTGTTTAAGCAGATTCACACAAAGAAGAGAAACAGTTTAGAGCAGAAACGGTTAAACGATTTAGTCTTTGTGCAGTACAACCTCCGACTCAGGCGCAACCAATTGATGAGCAAAAGACCTGATACAGATCCCATTGTGTTGGATGATATAGATCCAACCTCAGATTGGGTAGTGGAGACCCAACCGCCGAGTTTGGTGATGACATAGATGTTGAGCTGGAGAACTTGCTGGATGTTCCGTTGGATGCAGATCCTTTATTGCCGATGCCATCAGTTCATACAGGTGTAGATGCTGAGAGAGCAGTGCCAGGCATGGCGGGCACTAGCTAATCAGGACCTCGTACTTATAGTCGTCGACGACGTCGACATTCGACATTCAGCCAGTATTACTACTTCATTAGCAGATGGCTTTGATCCTGAGGAGCCCGAGGTTGAGCTAGATCATGATGCCTTTGCTAGTCCTTCTGGTTCTTCTTCTAGTTCTAGTTCTAGCAGTGGTGCTGAGTTTGATGATGATCATTGATGATGTATTGTGTAGTTGATTATGTAGCATGTTTTTTGGACTCTCCAGGCCATATAGCCTTTACTATATAGGGCCTAGCTGCCTAGACCTCATGGATTATGTATTTTGTTCTAGTATCCTAGATATGTTACATGTATTATCATTTATGTATTGCACAGAGTACAATCACAGACTCCAGATTACAATACATTTTGTGCCATTTTGATATATTGACTCTTATATGGTATATACATGAGTAGATTTTGGTTATTTTGTCTTTAATGCCTTGGAATCATGGATTATAATCTTGAAAATGTTGTTTTTCTTTAAAATTTAAATATTTTATGTATTTTTTAGCAAACCGATTCATTAAATTCAAATCGACCGATTTATGACTGATTCATTACCGATTTCGATTACGAGTTGACTCTCGACCGATTCCGATTTTTAAAACTATGATTAATAATGCAATTATTCCAGCTTTGGAGGTTTGGGTGGAAAACTCAAAAATTATTTATCGCTTAAAAACAATAAATAATTAACAAGGGAAAAACACCCTAGAATAATGTATTAATAAATAAGTCCTAAGAAGCCAAACCTTTTACATAAGGTCATCATGCTAACTCATTTTATTACAATTCCCCATGGGGTATGAACATGTTAAAAATTTAAAAAATAAGGGCCTAGGAAGGCCTGCAAGGACTTCTCAACTTTGAATTTTGAACAAGTGATTGTTCATTTTTGGCGGCTCGTTTAGAAATCCAACTTAGTGCAACTTAGTTGGTAACAACGTCAAAGCTTAGAAGCTTGGGTGAGGAGGGGAGGAGGGGTCCACTACATTCATTATTTAATTAATGGTTGTTTAAACTTTGTTTTATTCTAAACTTTGGTCCTTCCCTTTAGTGCTTGGCGCATATCAAATGTGGGTGACATAACCCTCACCCACTTCACGTCAACTCCATGAACTCATGCGAATCTGAAAGAGATGCTAAAGTTGGTGGTGGTTGTTTGATGTGTTGTCAAGTTAATGGTGAGTTAAGTGAGAGAGGTGTCAATCACCTTTGCAGTTCCTCTTTAGTTCAACTCAGTGTGACTCCTCTTCAGCTTAGTTCAACTTAGTTACACTCTGGGTTTATCTTCAGTGTAGGTAGCACCCCCCCTAGGTAATTTTTGTTATTCAAGAAGGGCTCCTTACCTCTTTTTGGCATGGTCAAAGGACGGAAGGTCTGCTCTAGTTGTATTGTATTATATTATTTTTGGAATAATAAAAGGCTTTGGAGGTCCCATGTGATGCATGGCTCAAGTGTTGGATGATCATCATCTCATGTTGTTGCTGAGGTAATCTGTAGAATTACTTTTATGCATTTGCTATTCCTTGTCAAATCTAGCCTCATTGAAATATTAGTACTAATCGGTAGGAGTGAGTGAAGTAGTTTCTTTGCTCTCTTAGTTAATCTACGTTCAAGATTTAGAATTTGCATGTTGATTTGCTTATGGGTATGCTCTTCGTGTCTCTAGCATGAGTTTTTACTGGATTTGTGTTGATGTATTTGTAACTTCAGAAGATATTTTGATGTATATTATCGTTGTATGTTGTTGTACCCCCATTGGGGATGTGTGTTACCCCTTTATGGGATGTCTAAATTGTGTCTAGATCTTGAGGTACAACCTCCATTGCAAGTCGGGGCAATAGTCGCTTGTGTAACATCATGTAATATGTAATTGTGGTCTCTCTAGGAGAAGTGGGCCCCATGTGAGATGACATGTAGGCTCGAGTCTTATATTTGGACAGTGACTTGAAAGGGTATAAATAGGGAGGCGCTCTCCCTCATTTATACACACCTCACCTACTCTCTAAGGCGCATGAGAGAGAGATACAGTCAGAGGAGGAGAGAAAGATAGCTGCTGAACATTATTTATTACTGCTTTTGATCATCTTACTATTCTAAAGAAGTTTGCGGAGTTTTCTCCTTTATGGTTTTCCGGATGAAAAATCTGTGTCTTGTGTATCTTTTACATTTTATGCATTTTGCTGTACTTGTTATTCTTTCAGATAAAGATCCTAGATAATCTAATCAAATCTTAAGAAAATCTAACTGGGATCAGAGCCACTCTGAAAGAAGGCACTGTGGAGCTGCGGGAACTAGGGCTTCCTAGTTGAAGGTTTTCTCTCCATAGATCCTCAAGCAAGGAGGGCTAGGCTAACTCGCCTCACTAGGGCACATCTATTGGTGGTATTAGTTTATGAATTAAAGAAGTTTCACTGTACAATCGAAATATAGCTGCAATGGCAACTAATGGAAATTAGGGTTTCATGCTTGAAAACCCTAGAAGGCTGAATTTAGTAATCCTAGCACTTTCTCTATAACACGATATTGGAGAAGGCTCAGAAGCCGAAATTTTGATAGGCCGAAGAGAAATTCGTGCTGTCCACTATGTAAAAATTTCAGCCTCAGATTCGCTATACTTCAAGAGATATGGTTCCTCCAAATCAGGGTTCCAGCCTCCTCCAGAATACAATCATAAACAGGTGACCTAGGGATATTTTCTATATCTCGGGCTAGCAAGGTCCAAACGAAATTTCGCAAAATGTTCCAGGTAGGGCACGGAGTGTAGTTTTTGTGGTACGTTTTTCAGACCCAGAATGTGAAACAATGACACGTGGCAGTCTGTACAAGTTCACTATGCTGAACAGTCCCCAAAACAATCACCTTGGGAAACTCGGCATAAGTCCCACTTGGAGAATCCATTTCTGCTTTAACCTGTGGGGTTGGAAAGAAGACTTATCAGGCTATCACAGTGAAAAATTTCACACCTTAAGGATCCGAACCTTCGTAGATACAACAAAAGCAATATCAGTGATTTCTGCAGAAGAAATTGGAAAACTAGGGATTCTTGTTCTGGGAGTTTCCCTTCACTGTTTTCAGAAAAGGAGTACATTGGACAACTCACCTTGAAGAGGCCCATATTTCTATCCAATCAGAAGTTTGAAATTCCAAGTTTTGAAATTTAGGATTTTCTCTGACAAACCCTAGATCAGCCAGCTCCAGAACCAGGACGAACACCTCAAATCGTAAGAAAATTCTAGGAGCCAGAGGGAGATGAGGCTAAGGCTAGAGCCAAGAGAATCATTGCATATTCTATTAAAGATCATCTCATCCCTCATGTGTCATCCTTGAAGACACCGAAAGGAAGTGTTCGATGCTATAACGAAGCAATCGAAGAAGAATAAGATATTGTTGTAACCACCTTGAATGGCCTCCCAAGATCATGGGATTTATTCATTCGAGGAATGTGTGCCAGAAGAAAGTGATTATCTTCAGTAGATTCTAGGAAGAGTGAACACAAGAAGAAGATTGACTCATAATAAGAGAAGAGAAGCAATTGAAGATCAAGCTCCCATGATTCAAAGAAGATCCCTGAAGTGATGAGGAATATGAATGACTCAATTCTTGAAGAACTTCTTATCCATCTTAGCATTTGGATAAGAAATGATGCTGTTATGAATGAAGAAGATGATGAAGCTAAAGGATCAAGAAGGAGTCTACCCATGAAACAAATAAAGATGAGTTTTCAATTGTCATTTCATGATATTGTTTGGTTATGCATTTGTTTATATTCAATTGATGTGTTATGCATGTTTGAGTATTTGCATTTATACTACTGAATTTCAGATGATGGGTAAGAAGTCAATGTTGTTGTACTACATTCCAACCTCTTTGCTGGAATATTAGTAGTAGTACACACTCTTAATAACATTAGAGTAGAATGCATCTAGAAGTTATTATATGTATACATGATATGGATGAATATTGTAGCATTGGCTAAAACAGTCGCATGGCTATGTGACATATATTTGTCACTACTAATATGTTTTGGAAATTATGATATGTTTCTAATGATGCAAATGAACTTGACTTGTAGATCATGCCAAAGAACAAGTAACGATAGTTCAGAAGAGGAACCTGAAGCTTCTCGGGTCAAAGACACCATGGCGAAAGAAAGAGCTTCAGAAGAATATTAAGAGAACGATAGATCCACCTCGAGGGATGAAGACCACCTTGGGCACGAGAAATAATCCAAGATGAAGAATAGTATGGCGATACTTTCAAAGAAATAAAGAGGCCTCAGGCACACTCCAATTATGTGACACAGTTGAGTGATATCATTGATGTAGATCCTTCCTATGAAGAAGTAGCCAAGAGGAAAGGGAAGGAGACCACCAGTTCAAGAAGAATGATGCCTAGGATGCGGTATCGAGACCTGAAGGGAAGTCCGTAGTGTCTTCCAAATGGATCTACAAGACCCAGCATGCAGTAGATGGCAACATCGTAGGATACAAGGCAAGATTCGTAGCACGAGGCTTCTCACATAAAAAAGGCGTAGACTACGAAGAGACATTTGCAGCCATTGGGAGTTGAGACACATGACATGAAGACTCATGTGTGTGTTGTCGCCCGAAACTGGCACACGGGTGCTGAAAGCCCAAACCGCGGGCGCGCCGACCCGACGACAACTCTCTCTTGAGAGGCCAATGTCACCACACCCCTCTCTCCTCGCTTCACGCTGGCTCTTCTCCAGCGCTAGGGGGTTTTCCCTAAGTTCGGAGCGCTAAGGCAGGTGCGGCTGAGGGCAAGGTGATCTGAAGAGGCTGCCTTAGAGAAACACGGGTCACAAAAAAGGAAAATGATTCGGATTGATGGGCAGGAAGGGAAGGGAAGATTAGTCCTCGAGGGAAGGCCAGTGCCAGTACCAGAAGGGTAAATGGAGTCAGAAGGGGACTCAAAAGGGCTTTGTGTTTCGCAGAAGTGAGACTAAGCCGGTCCGTTCGATAATCAGAGGCAAGGAGAATGGAAGTATAACTGACTACTTTCCATTACTCCCAAACCTCCAAGAACATAACGACGACAGACAATTTGGCAGCCGCAAATGCTTGCCCAATGTGCTAGATTATAGCCCTTTATGCTGGCTTGGTCTATAACTTATGAAAACCTAAAACCACGACAGAGAAACCCAACATATCCCAAAAACTCAACATGATATTTTCTCTTTGTTAGCTCTGGGGAAAAATCCTCCCAACCCAAAGATTTTCCTCCTTACAAAGAAAGAGCTTTGCTCTTTATAGGCCAAAAGGCTCTCATAAAAATAAAAATAAAAAAATAAAAACAATAAAGTAAAGTGAAGTGGAGATCCCCTTTTTTCTCTCCAAACATTTGATAAACTCCACTTTTATTTAATATTTTCCTTCCTAAACTAGCTCCACTAACCCAAAAAACCCCAAAAAGGGAAAGCCAATACAATCGAATCCCCAAGACCTGAGTGGATATTTCCACGTGGGATTTCCACAAGTCTTGATTTTGTAACTATTAGAGCCTTCCCAAAAATCACAGACTTCAATTAATTGGCACCCATTCACCAAGACGCCTGCGAACTTGGCAATTCTGTTGCAAACACGAGCCACGTGAGCTAGCAAGTGGGTAGGAGAGCTGCTAGAAGTCGTGGTTATCATAAAGGATGCTACCATTGAATGATAACTCTTTCAATCAGTTGCTAGTCAAATGATACGTGGATCCAATGCTTTGAACATTAGTCGCTCCCAAAATGTCCAAGTGATGGTAACCAAACCCCACTCGACCTCTATCAGTGGAAAATCAACAAGTCAGCTGCCAGGAAGAACTCGTGCCGAGTTTGTAGGTGACCCTGAGCTGCAAAAAATTTCACCAGGCGTTGTCTTCGGAATTTGCCAATGTATGGCCGTTTCAAATTGTGAATACTGCTCAGTGGCTTACCAACGGAAGAGCAACTCAGTGCACCCATCATTAGCGGCAAAATCATATTTCAAACTCCACATTTATAGCATTGACGAATCGGTTGCTAATGGAGAACGTGAAGAAAACTGCTGATGAACTCCAAGCCAAAAATGTGAATTTAACTCTCGGTCTAATTTGGATTTCCAGATGAGACTACCACGCTGCGATCACACACTGTGAGCTGCTCCAGGAAATCAATGACAGTGGAGATATATCCCAAGCAGCTGCCTGCAAAATAAAACTGAGACTACTCGTAATCAGCTGTCAATACAAACGATCATGGGTCAACAAGTGGCTATGCCAGTTACTCCTGAAAATTTATGAAAAAATGGAGATGTCACTACGACTTTTCAGGTGATCAATGTCTTCAATCACCACCCAACTCTTTAGCTATGGAATATGCAATTTGGACCACGCTTCTGCCACATTTAATCTATAGTTTGTGGGATGTACATATGATCGAGGAAGTCCTAGACGCTTGCGCATGTCTGTGGCAGCGTTTATCCTTAATTGAATAAGTTTTTCATGTTCAGTGTGCATGAAGGATCTTTGTTAGCCTCCTCCTCCATCTGCATCAAGCGGACACAAAACATGGAAACTAAATTGTATATACCCCATGCAATGGGCCGCTGCAATCCATTAATAACCACCACAATATCTCTTGTCTTTGGAGGAGGTCGTCCTACGATTCTATCTATTGCTCCACTACAAACCATGGAATTTCCATCACGAAAAAGTTGTGATTCTTCCTTCTTCAAAATTACCTTTGTTGTACCTTGCGGCTTGGTGCTAATTTTTGGTGGATCCAAATCCCAAGATTTCTCTTTTGAAATTTGCTGATTTCATAAACCTAGTTGCATCTGCCTTTAAATAAAAAATCTGCTAGAGTTGATATGGTTTAGTTTGGCGTTTTCCTCTGCAAGTTCCGAAGTTGGTAGCGAAGAATCAATATTGGTAACATGAACAACACGTCCAAAAGAAACATTAAGTGCAAAACCTCCACTGTAACATTAGACATCAAGAACTGTCCTGCCTTTGGAAAGTGAGACCGCAAGAAGACGATTGTCACGCTGATTTGCATAGAATCTTGTCTTTTGATCCTCCAATAATGTAATTAGTGCCATTCTTCATAACCTTGACTTTGCTTTTTACAAGTTTTTTTTTTTTTTCGAAATCCTTGAGATCTATAATTAATCCATCCTCCTTCAACATTTCCATGGAGGGTTTGTCGACCCATGCTGCAGAAGATGCAATAATAACATGATCATTGAAGACATCCACTATAGCTAGAACATACTAGAGGGGGTTCATTTTTTTTTCTTTATATTCTTCAGTATGGTGCTCTCCTTGAGCCAGATTTACTGCTTTATATTCATACGGTATCCCTTTGACATTAAGTGCAATTCTAACTCGCCAGGAACAGGAATGCAGCAAGGGATCCTAGAGACCTTCTGTGCAAAAGAGAGAGGACTGAAAAACAGGATAAAATTAGTGGCCTGAATTTTAATCTCCGCATCTCCATGCTAAGATTGTTGACTTGGCCCTCCTGTAAATAATGTTTTAACCACTCAAAAAGTGCTGATGGATTTTGAGGGGTAACATCTAGCTCCATGGGGGACGCGTGATCTTGGAGAGAGCACATGAGAACCTCAGACTCTGAGTATTCGCAGACCACTACATCCGAAGAAAATACAGAGTGCAGTGGGGATGGCTTGATTCACACCCCAAAAACTGCTTATTTTAACTTGAAAATAGAGACCAATGCATAAAAACTAACAATTGTAAATGTTCATGCAAGAGCTTATTTTTCTTCCTACCTACACTAACTTAACAAGAGACTTGCACATGTTAGGTGTATGCATATAACCAGTGAAGCCATTCCAACATCTTATCCATGCCAAATTTCTTTTTTTTGGCTTGGTTAGTGAAAGAAAAAAAAATACATTCATCATAAGATAACTATGCCTTGCAGTCTGCTCATGAATAAAGCTGAATTGAGACATCAGACTGTTAGGCAACAAGAGATTATACCAAGCAGAATCAAACCGCGAACAAGAAGCCTCTATCCACTAGTTGATAGGGCTCACATACAACCCTTCATTGTCAAACTGTTCAAGCTGATCTGCAGAAAAAATAGTATTACCTTCAATGTGATGAACTTGAGGCAGCTCCAGCTTTTCATCAGGAAACTGTTCATAAACTTGGGACAGCTTCACATATTCTATTACAGCTCTATCTGGGATCTCTTCAGTAATGTCTTCAACCAAGGGTTCTTGTAATACTCCCTCACTCAGATCTTCAATGATCTGTTCCTTAAGCTCAGGATGGATCCTCGGGATAAGGGCATCATATTCTTTAGCACGCTACTCAATCTCATCTACTATCCCATCATGCCAGCAGAGGAGAAACCTCTCGAAAAAATTTGCCACTAAATCTATGGATTCATCCAACAGACCACAGAACCAGGTCATTGCATCCTTTTCCAAAGTTATGGCAAAAACGATCATAATGTCATCCTCATGACGAACATTAAAATCAGTCATCAGTTTGCAGAAATAGGCAATATGATGGGTGGCTGAAACACCATCATTTCCATAATATTCAGGAAGAACATCATGCACCTCATCAGGGTCGTAGCACTGATTAGGAAAACCATGGACTTTTGAGAAATCCAGTGGGATGTAAGCATTGTGCCAAATATCCCACGGTTCTTCCATAAATCAAACAACGAGGTACTTAATTTGAAAAAACATGTTTAATCATACCTCATACCAAACTCATGGAGTCGCCAAGGTGAGCTTGAAAGCCTTCTGATGAGTGTGCTCACCTCTACACCCAATCGGATCTTCAACTCTGCAAAAGGACAAGGACTTTGTCCCTTCGTGGAGTCGCCATGTGAGAGGAAGAATCTGCAATGTAATCTCCCACAGATGTCAATGAAGCATAGTCTTCAAAATCTGGGAACTGGACTTTGTCCCCGGCAATGGCGCCAAAATGTTGTCGCCCGAAACTGGCACGTGGGTGCTGAAAGCCCAAACCGCGGGGGAGCCGGCCTGGCGACAACTCTCTCTCGAGAGGCCAATGTCACCACACCTCTCTCTCCTCGCTTCAGGCTGGCTCTTCTCCAACTGTAGGGGGTTTCCCTAAGTTCGGATCGCTAAGGCAAGTGCGGCTGAGGGTAAGGTAATCTAAAGAGGCTGCCTTACAGAAACACGGGTCACAAAAAAGGAAAATGATTCGGATTGATGCGCAGGAAGGGAAGGGAGGATCAGTCCTTGAGGGAAGGCTAGTGCCAGTACCAGAAGGGTAAATGGAGTCAGAAGGGGACTCAGAAGGGCTTTGTGTTTCGCAGAAGTGAGACTAAGTTGGTCCGTTCCATAATTAGAGGCAAGGAGAATGGAAGTATAACTGACTACTTTCCATTACTCCCAAACCTCTAAGAACATAACGGCGACAAACAACTTGGTAGCCGCAAATGCTTGCCCAATGTGCTAGATTATAGCCCTCTATGCTGGCTTGGTCTATAACTTATGAAAACCCGAAACCACGACAGAGAAACCCAACATATCCCAAAAACTCAACAAGATATTTTTTCTTTATTAGCTCTGGGGAAAAATCCTCCCAGCCCAAAGATTCTCCTCCTTACAAAGAAAGAGCTTTGCTCTTTATAGGCCAAAAGGCTCTCATAAAAATAAAAATAAAAAAATAAAAACAATAAAGAAAAGTGAAGTGGAGATCCCACTTTTTTCTCTCCAAACATTTGATAAACTCCACTTTTATTTAATATTTGCCTTCCTAAACTAGCTGCACTAACCCAAAAAACCCCAAAAAGGGAAAGCCAATACAATCGAATCCCCAAGACCTGAGTGGATATTTCCACGTGGGATTTCCACAAATCTTGATTTTGTAATCATTAGAGCCTTCCCAAAAATCGCAAACTTCAATTAATCGGCACCCACTCACCAAGACGCCTGCGAACTTGACACTTCTGTTGCCAACATGAGCCACATGAGCTAGCAAGTGGGAGGGAGAGCTGCTAGAAGTCGTGGTTATCATAAAGGATGCTACCAGTGAATGATAACTCTTTCAATCAGCTGCCAGTCAAATGATACGTGGATCCAATGCTTTGAACATCAGTCGCTCCCAAAATGTCCAAGTGATGGTAACCAAACCCCACTCGACCTCTATCGGTGGAAAATCAACAAGTCGGCTGCCAGGAAGAACTCGTGTCGAGTTTGTAGGTGACCCCGAGCTGCAAAAAATTTCACCGGGTGTTGTCTTCGGAATTTGCCAATGTATGGCCGTTTCAAATCGTGAATACTGCTCAGTGGCTTACCAACGGAAGAGCAACTCAGTGCACCCATCATCAGCGGCCAAATCATATTTCAAACTCCACGTTTATAGCATTGACGAATTGGTTGCTAATGGAGAATGTGAAGAAAATCGCTGATGAACTCCAAGCCAAAAATGTGAATTTAACTCACACATCGTGAGTTGCTCCAGGAAATCAATGACAGTGGAGATATATCCTAAGCGGCTGCCTGCAAAATAAAACTGATACTGCTCGTAATTAGCTATCAATACAAACGATCATGGGTCAACAAGTGGCTATGCCAGTTACTCCCGAAAATTTATGCAAAAATGGAGATGCCGCTACGACTTTTCTGGTGATCAATGTCTTCAATCACCACCCGACTCTTTAACTATGGAATATGCCATTTGGACCATGCTTCTGCCACATTTAATCTGTAGTTTGTGGGATGTACCTCTGATCAAGGAAGTCCCAGACGCTTGCGCATGTCTGTGGCAGTGTTTATCCTTAATTGAATAAGTTTTTCATGTTCAGTGTGCATGAAGGATCTCTGTTAGCCTCCTCCATCTGCATCAAGCAGACACAAAACATGGAAACTAAATTGTATATACCCCATGCAATGGGCCGCTGCAATCCATTAGTAACCACCACAATATCTCTTGTCTTCGGAGGAGGTCGTCCTATGATTCTATCTACTGCTCCACTACGAACCATGGGATTTCCATCACGAAAAAGTTGTGATTCTTCCTTCTTCAAAATTACCTTTGCTGTACCTTGCGACTTGGTGCTAATTTTTGGTGGATCCAAATCCCAAGATTTCTCTTCTGAAATTTGTCGATTTCATAAACCTAGTTACATCTTCCTTTAAAAAAGAAAATCTGCTAGAGTTGATATTGTTTAGTTTGGCGTTTCCCTCTGCAAGTTCCAAAGCTGGTAACGAAGAATCAATACCGGTAACATGAACAACACGTCCAAAAGAAACATTAAGTGCAAAATCTCCACTGTAACATCAGACATCAAGAACTGTCCTGCCTTTGGAAAGTGAGCCCGCAAGAAGACGGTTGTCATGCTGATCTGCACAGAATCTTGTCTTCTGATCCTCCAATAATGTAATTAGTGCCATTCTTCATAACCTTGACTTTGCTTTTTACAAGCTTTTTTTTTTTTTCAAAATCCTTGAGATCAATAATTAATCCTTCCTCCTTCAACATTTCCACGGAGGGTCTGTCGACCCATGCTGCAGAAGATGCAATAACAACATGATCATTGAAGACATCCACTATAGCTAGAACATACTAGAGGGGGTTCATTTTTTTTTTCTTTATATTCTTCGGTATGGTGCTCTCCCTGAGCCAGATTTACCGCTTTATATTCATACGATATCCCTTTGACATTAAGTGCAATCCTAACTAGCCAGGAACAGGAATGCAGCAGGGGATCCTAGAGACCTATGAAAAAGAGAGAGGACTGAAAAACAGGATAAAATTAGTGGCCTGAATTTTAAACTCCGCATCTCCATGCTGAGAAGATTGCTGACTTGGCCCTCCTGTAAATAATGTTTTTACCACTCAAAAAGTGTTGATGGATTTTGAGGGGTAACAATGTGCAAATTAAAGAAGGCCTTGTACGAGCTGAGAAGGCACCCATGGGATAACACATACATAACGAGCTTGAAGGTCGCCTAGAGTGATGAAGATTTTAACCTTTTCTACAAGGTTGAAGATGAAAGCATATAGAGGATGACAAGCTCACAGATGGGTGCGAGAAGAACTTTTCAAAAGGTCCAAGATAGAGGATCTTGGTATCTAGTGACCCTAGATGGATACATAGAATCTTAGGAGCAGAGGAAGCTACTTGTCACTCCAGTACAAAATGTTTCAATACGTAGAGTATGAAAGTCAGAGGGAGAGTGATGCTCTGCTTCAGAGGGAGTGACTGCAGAAGATCCTCAAGTTCGACATGGTACGACAGGATGGACAGATTACTGATGGCTCTAGGCTTTACTGAGAGTAAAGCAGATTCCAACCTTTGCTTCAAGGTTGAAGGTGGAAGACTAGTGATGCTCTTGTTATATGTTGATGACTTGTTCTTGATAGGAAAAGAGGAACTCATTAAAGATGCAAGAAGGAGACTTGCTGTCGAGTTCGAGATGAAGGACTTGGGTATGATGCACTACTTTCTAGGCATGGAGGTGTGGCAGAGTGCGGATGGAATCTTTCTTGGACAAGGAAAGTTTGCAGTGGAGATCCTGAAGAGGTTCGAGATGATGGACTGCAAGGCCATGGCCACACCTATGGCATCGAACCTGAAGCTATTGAGTGATGCTTCATCAGAGACGGTTGATGCCACGATGTATTGTCAGATGATTTGTTCATTGATGTGCCTGATGAATACAAGACCAAACACATGATTTGCTGTGAACGACCTGAGCCAGTTCCTGACGGATCCAAAACATGCACACGTGGTTGCAAAGCATGCTGTGAGGTACCTGAAGGGTACAGTTGAGTATGGGATCAAGTATGATACGAATCAGAAGACTAACCTGCATGGTTATGTTGATTCATATTGGTAGCTCCACTGAGAAGAAGAGCACCTTAGGTTGCTTCTTTAGTCTGAGATCCAGTATGGGCTATTGGTTTGGCAAGATGAAGTCCTGCATGGCGCTGAGTACAGTTGAGAGAGGAGCAGTGAAGCTCCAGTATGTGATCCAGATCGAGATCTCTCGAAAGAGGGAGTGATGAGTTCTAGCATAGCCAGTGAGACAGGTTGTCTGAGCATAAAATCCTAGTGAAGCTTGTAGGTTGCTCAGACATAATCAATCCTGTAGGTTGTCCTCGGATGTAATCAGTCCTGGCGAAGATCACAGGTTATCCTTGGATGTAATCAGTCCTAATGTGATTCTATGCTAGAAATGGCCAGAGTGAAGTTTGAATACTTGAGAGAGAAGCTTGGTGTACTTCGGATCGAGGTTCCTTCCAAGGGGAAGTGATGAGTCTGAAAGACGTAGATACACATATGCCTTTTCGACATGGTGGCAGATTGGGCCTCCAATGGTCGTTGATGTAAGTGTTGAGAGCCTTTTCGACATGGTGACAGGCTGGCCCTCCCATGGTCGTTGATGTAAGTGTTGTGTTATGTGTCTTTGGGGTGTGCTCCGTGTGACGATGAGATGATCTTAAGATGATGAGGTAATAGTAGGGTACACAGGTGTTGCAAGACAAGTAATCAGTCCTAGGATGCTCCTTCAGGTTCTGCAGTGGCATATAATCAGTCTTGGGAGATCTTGCAGGTTTTGCAAGAGGCATATAATAAGTCCTGAGATGTACCTACTTAACGGCTTGCTCGCAAAGATGATAAAGACCTAGCAGAGGGCTAGGCCTACATCCAGCATGAAAAAGGGCTGGCTCTGTAGAGAAAGACCTTGCAGAGGGCAAGGCCTACATCCAACATGAAAAAGGGCTGGTTCTGTAGAGAAAGACCTTGAAGAGGGCAAGGCCTACATCCAACATGAAAAAGGGCTGGCTCTGTAGAGAAAGACCTTGCAGAGGGCAAGGCCTACATCTACAATGAAAAAGGGTTGGCTCTTTAGAGAAAGACCAACCTTGCAGAGGGCAAGGCCTTCATCCAGCATGAAAAAGGATTGGCTCTGTAGATGAAGACCTACATCTAGCATGAAAAAGGGCTGGAACTGTAGACCTACATCCAACATGAAAAAGGGCTGGCTCTATAGATAGAGATCTACATCCAGCATGAAAAAGAGCTGGTACTGTAGACCTACATCCAGCATGAAAAAGGGCTGGCTCTGCAGATAGAGACTTACATCCAGCATGAAAAAGGGTTGGCATTGTAGACTTACATCCAGCATGAAAAATGGTTGGCTCTGTCGATAAAGACCTACATGGAGGTTAGGCCTACATCTAGCATGAAAAAGGGCTGGCACCGTAGAAACTTCTGATGACAGATAGTATGGGATGATGATCAAACTATAAAAAGATGATGGCAGCAGCTATGATGAAGACTCTATGACTCCGTGATGATGATGATGCGATGAAGACCTGACCAGATGTGTTGATGACTGTGCAGAGAAAGAATACCTTCCTGGTTAAGAGGGAGTGTTGATGTATCTGTTACTTTGGAAGATATTCTGATGTATATTATCATTGTATGTTATTGCACCCCCATTGGGGATGTGTGTTACCCCTTTATGGGATGTCTAAATTGTGTCTAGATCTTGAGGTACAAACTCCGTTGTAAGTCGAGGCAATAATCCCCAGTGTAACATCATGTAATATGTAATTATGGTCTCTCTAGGAGAAGTGGGCCCCATGTGAGATGACATGTAGGCTCGAGTCTTATATTTGGTCAGTGACTTCAAAGGGTATAAATAGGGAGGCTCTCTCCCTCATTTATACACACCTCACCTACTCTCTAAGGCGCATGAGAGAGAGATACAGTCAGAGAAGGAGAGAAAGATAGCTGCTGAACATTTCTTATTACTGCTTTTGATCATCTTACTATTCTGAAGAAGTTTGCGGGGTTTTCTCCTTTATGGTTTCCTAGATGAAAAATCTTTGTGTCTTGTGTATCTTTTACATTTTATGCATTTTGTTGTACTTGTTATTCTTTCTGATAAAGATCCTAGATAATCTAATAAGATCTTAAGAAAATCTAACAATTTGATTAGTTTCTTGGCAAGTGTGAAGGTGTTTTACAAGTGCTTCTCTCATTAGAGGAAATTTCAGCTCAAAATGGGCCTCCTAAGAAAAATTAATAAAATAATAGTTAAAATAATAAAATAATATTTATTAATTTTGGAGGAAGAAAAGAAAAAACTATTTTTTTGTTCATATTTTTGACATATCTCTCTGTATTTTTATTCAAATTTCGATTGGGAGAGCTCGTTGGATGTGGAATTAAATTCCGCATCCAACGAGTACCCACTTGGCATACTTTTGATGGGGCCCGCTACCCCAAAACAAGAAATACTTGAAAAAACGTGATGATGATGTTTTTACTCATCACGTTTTTTTTAGGTATTTCTTGTTTTTGGGGTAGAGGGCCTTGTCAAAATTATGCTGAGTGGGTACTTGTTGGATGCGAAATTTAATTCCGCATCCAACGAGCTCTCCTGATCGAAATTTGAGTAAAAACACAAGGAGATATGTCGAAAATACGAACAAAAAAAGTAGTTTTTTTATGATATCTATCCCCAAATTTATATTAAATTTTTTTTAAGAGATGCTCCCTTTTTGAATTTTAAATTATTTTGATTGGCTAATACATGATAACATGGAATTTGTATTATTTTTTCCCATTTTAAATTGAAATTTCCTCTAATGTAGATTTGTGTGAGATCTTGCTTGTTTCTCTCACTCTCCAAGAACTCATTGTTGAAGAGGCATAGTCCCTCCGCTCTCCACCAACGGACTCTATAGCCCAAGCATTCCCAAGCTTTAGCTCGTTCCTTCTCTCTCTCTCCCCTTCAAATTTAAATCGAACTTTCCCCTTTGGTTACGGTTGCTCACATGCTTAAGTAGTTTAGTTTC
Source organism: Pseudotsuga menziesii (assembly GCA_001517045.1). Lineage (NCBI taxonomy): Eukaryota > Viridiplantae > Streptophyta > Pinopsida > Pinales > Pinaceae > Pseudotsuga > Pseudotsuga menziesii. The sequence continues at coordinate 116,119 of LPNX010603539.1, forward strand.
TCTTTCAAGGAATATCTAAAGGTTGATCTTTTTAAGCATGTTTCTAGATCTAGAATTATAAAGCATCATTCTTAGAATGGATCTAGTATTGTTAAGTACTTGTGCATAGTTTTCGATCATTCAGTACTTAACTTTTTTATGCTTTTAACATTATATTTCGCACATTTGGTGCAGGATAGGTGGCTGGCTTTTGTCTTTTGTTGACGGGACAAGGAGAAGTGCTGCTAGAAAATTGAAGATTTGGGCCATCCAAAGCCTTCTAGAGCAATATTCTTTTTTTCTTGCATCATTCATAAAACCTATAAGCCTTTGGATCCAGATCTGTAAGGATCATTGGAATCCACCTCAAGCATTGTAAATACCGTAATAAAATATTTCGAGTAGGCTCTTTCAAGCCCACTCCCCATTCCCTCAGGGGAGATCCGCGTCTTTTTCATTTTTTATTATTTTCCTATTTTTCTTTAGTTTAGCTCTTTCGTGTAGGATAATATACTTTGATAAATGTTATATCATTCCATATCTTGCTTTTTATCAAAGTGATACTAATACTTACTCCATGATTTCCCGAGTTACCCGAAAGGGGAAAGAGATACGTGGTAGGATTAATTAGACAATTTGTTCTTACTTTCAGTATTTTTGTTTTATGTTACTTCGCATGCTAAAATTTACACCCCTTGCTCTCCCGACTAGGGCTTTTAGCTGGAAAGAGATTCTTGGGGATTTAATAAAAACACACTACAATTGGTAAAATCCTTAAACTTTACAGAGGCTCTGTTGTGTATGCTCTACACCGCTGTGGTTTGACCGAACAATTGGCTGCATCAAAAGCAACGTGGGTGACTAGTTTTAATTAGGTCTCATTTTTCAATTAACTTCCTAGGCAAAAATCCAACGCCTCAAATTAATCCGTTGCAGTGGAAAAATCCACAAAGGAAGCAGGAACAACTGAGTAGCGACCTTTGGACACCGTTAGTCTACACCCTTGTTGGTGTAGTGTTGAACACGTCTCAGAGACTCCAACCAGCCCACATATTCCTTGCGGGGAGCCGCATCGGATAACGTTTTTTGGACATACTCGTACCTTAGGGTATATTTTGAGTTCCCTCTTCCACATAAGTTAATCAACTCATTTCCATATTAATTTAAAACTGACCAAGAGCACTTGCAACACTTTCCTTTTCAGCAGTACAACACTTTTTATCTGTGGACTCCATTTGGCACTGGTTCTTTATTTTTTATAATCATCTGCTTTCATGTGCTTTGATATATCATACATTGATTTTTATGTTGTTGTGATTTAAATCTTGTTGCAATATCTTGTGTTAGTATTTGTTTTGACCAAACTCCTAAGTAATCTTAATCTTCACTGTAACACTAAGCTTTAACAACCTTAGCAATTTAATAGGGTCTACCCCCTTTGGCTTTGTTAGGAGTTGGCCTAAACGGAGGAGTTAAGAACAAGGTGACAACCTTGACTCAAGACTTGCCCCCAAGGACACACCGAGTGGCTTGAAGATTTCTGCCACGTTCCCCCCAGGTGTGTGAAAGGCGACAACAAGTCTTACTCCACCTTCAGTGATAAGAAACTTGCATGCAAAGATCAAATCTAATATGGTAAGTCACATAAAACCAAAAGCATAAAAGTATTACCGAACACAACGTATAACTTTCGAATCTTATATGATTACACATAATTAAGCAATTTGAAATTTAAATGCCTATTCTACGGATTTTAATACAAACTTCTAAGCTAGATATTTGAAATTGCATGAACCACAAAAAAGTGCTAAACATATATCACCTCGGTTACAGAACAAGCATTCACCATGAAAGAGTATCACACCGGCAGATTGTCCACCAAAGACTCAACTTTATTCATAACAAAGAAAAACAATTACTATCATATGAGCAGAGGTCTCTTGCTTTCGTCCCGAATGAGGAAGGCGGCCTCGCTTAAATAGAAATTACAAACCCCTGGGGGGTGCTACCTAAATTGAAGACTGAGTGGGAGTTGATCTGAGTTAAACTGAGTCAAAGTGTATTGGGATTGGAGAGATAGGTGATACCTTTCTCACCTAACTCACCCATCCACTCAATGACTACCACTTCACACACCTACCACTCGTTATCCTCATGAGGTTGGCGCCTCTCATTTCCTCACGTGTGAGTTTATTTCCACCCATTCGCTTGGTTGAATGAAATAAACCATGTAATATTATAACCAAAGTATTTAAGGTAAATTGTAATATTATAACATGTGAAGAGGGGTCCACCCCAATCCCAATCGCATCCATGCATGGTACTTAGCGCGAGTCTTCAATGGTTGACGTCACCCCCCTCTTAAAACAATTCATACCCTTCCATTTATCCAAAATTTTGTGTATCCATCATGTTGGAGAGGGGTCGCATACCAATAGGGCCCACATGCCCAATCTCTTTCACACCTTAAAATATTAATTTTTGACTTTTCTAAAAGATTTCACTTTGGTGCAATTTGTCAAAATTTAGCAATTTTTTGCCATTTCGTCGCACCGGTGGAGAAATAACGCCATACAGGCCAATATAGTCACTCGGAGCATGGGAAAAGTGGGTCCTGAGGTAAAGGAGGTGCTTTGAGCTTGAAAACAAGCCCATACACAAAAAAAAACGACTCCAAATCATACTTTTTTTACATTTTGAAGTTTTCCATTTAAACCATTAAAAAATGGCCTAAAAACAGAAAAAATTAATTTTCTCGAAATCAGATGAAACTGTAGGGGGACCTAGTACATGTCCATACGACTCAATACCGATGCCTAACAAACTTATATACATCGACACATGAACTTTAATAACCTCATAACGCCTAACCACCAAGATGAAAATTCTAGCTTTGGAGGAGCAGTGAAGAACTCAAAAATTATACATCGCTTATTCAGCATTGCATAATTGACAAGGGAAAAAACACCTTGGAATAATCTTATTGATAGCCAATTCCTAGGAAGCCAAGTCCTTTACAAAAAGTTTGTCGTGTTAGAGCATTTATTACAACCCCCCCAAGGAATATGAACATGCATTTTATTAAAAAAAAAGGGACCACAACTGGTTGATGAACCGTAGAACCTTTAGAGCACTAACAATGAACAACTGGCTTGTTCATGACTTAGACATCTGATAGGAAATCCACTAAGTGCAAAATTAGTGGATAACAGTTACATTTATTGAGTTTTGGAGTTTATTAATATTTTTTTATTGACTCTAGCCATTATTTTTATTGTTAGATGATGATATTTTTTGGCATTTCAGTGGATCAGTGAGTATGAGTAATCACCAGTACCATTCTACCATGTCTCCAGACACTTTTATGCAGTCGGTTTTCCCTAGTTCTCATCCTGAAGGAAGTTATGATGGATTTTATTATTTTCAGAGGTTGTACCACTAAAAAATGAATTATGGAAATCACTGAAGAAATCGATTTGGCTTGTGTAGTCAAGGAAATGACAAGGAAATGATTATTGATGATGTATTTTGGTTCTCCGTATAATTTAGCAATAGTTTCATTCATTTTCATGCTCCAGATGATTATTTTGGCTCTCTTAGGGAGGATGTCCCCCATAGGGCGAAATTGGTCAAAATGGCCAAAATAAAAGTGTGTAAATCAAGTTGTATCTTTAGAAATGTGTATGGGGGGACCCCCTAATGAGCCCCCCATGTCCCCTAAGTGTCAAACTTGCAAACATAATGATTTATCTTGTTGTAAAAATGGGCTTTATGCGGTAATTCGCCCCCCTCAAATGTATTTGTCTAAGTTGATCCATGTAATGTAAAATAAAAGATCTCCACCATTGGATTGATGTTGGTTAAAATGTGGACACAATCTCGATCTATTTAAGAGTTGTGATCCCCTTACATCCCATCGGGAAATTTTGCACTCTTGGCTTTGGATATTTGAATAAAGAGATTTTTGCAGAAATTCTTGGATCTTTTTTGTGGGATGTTCTTGTCTGTGATTGGAAAAATTATATTTCTTAGTATTTAAAATATTTTTCCAAGGTATCAAATATTTTTTGGAAGATAGTGTTTTGCATGCAGGAGGGCATTTTCTCTTGGGGCGTTTTTGTGGATCTCCCAACTCGTTTCTCTTGAAGACGTTTTCATAATTAGGGGGTTTTTCAATAGTATATATGATCTTTGATATGCACTCTGATTTTCTTGTGTTTCCAGTGTCTTTTTCATGTGTAGCAAATCTCACTTTCAGTAGTTTGACTGTGCAGGGAAGAGGGGCGCGCTACCTCACTTGGGCAAATCGTTTCTACTTGGTACTTCGTTGAAATCACTTCAAATTGATCGAGACAAGATAAATCATCATTTTCAAAGCATCTACAAGATTTTCCAGGTAAGATCTACTCAAAATCTCTTGTTTAAAATTTCTATTCCATTAAAATATTCTCTGGCGAAACCCTCAATTAAATCCCTCATCTATTAGTTTAGTAGTGTCTAGTTTGCGGCGGTTTATGAAACTTAAAACCCACCTTGGAATAAATATAAAACCCCTAATTTTAAATTTTCAAGATCATCAGACTCCATTTGCCCATCCAACACACTGGTCTACTTTTTAGGGGAAGACGCCCTCCTTGGGAGAAGTGGGTATCTTCAGTTCCGCAAACTGGGTATTGCTAGTTTCACCTCCAATTGTCTAATCTTACAACTAGCAATCAATCCAAGTGTTTAATTTTGCTTAATTTCACCAGTTACCCCTAGATCCCAATTTCCATACTCAAAACCCTAGGATTAATTGGGGCTTTTCACATAGACACTCGTTTTCTCTTAGTAATAGTGCCAAACTCTAATTAACTATACTACTAAGAGATATAATCAAGTTTCCCTGGATTATTTATTTGCATTCCTTATTTTAAGGTAATCTTGGTTATAGGGACGCCCCCTAAGCTTAGTATCTGCGCTGAGTCAGAACTGTCGATATCCTTGACTGGCGACATCTGAGTTCTTTTAGAGGTCTTCGATATCGTAGGTCACAACTTTAGTTTCCTTTCCTCTCTATCATCCTGGATAGAATCATCTTACGGGGCATCTACAGGATTCGTCATAAATGCACTCCCCCTTCAAGAGATTTGCGCCCCTATTTAAAAGAAACATAGACTTGCTTTGTTTTTTTGAGATTAGCAAGATTTAGTCTTTTAGAAAGCTCCAAATAGTTTCTTCTTTTCCTTGACAACTAAGGAGACATGTTTTCGACAGGTTTCCTTGATTTTATCAGATGCTAAATTTCTCACTTTTTCTATTTTTTGGCCTTTTCTATTCACTTTTTGAGAAAAGATAAAAATAAGTGATAAATAATCACAATTTTAATTTTTAAGTGGGTCTATGGGTAAAGTGGGTGCTCTAAGTTAGAAAATGAGCACCCCCATGGAAAAAACGGCCTTGGAAGTTTGGGACCCAAAAAACCGTAGAAAAATAACTAGGAAACTGCCACAATGGGCAATTGTTTTGAGACAATGGAATAGGTGGGTGGCCACCAATCATGGAGGACTAAACCTCAAGACATGAAATAATAATAAATTGATGCAAATGGCTTCAACCAAGTGGGATGTTGAGCCTAAAGGAGAACGTCATGCCTCAACTAACCCCAATGAAGTGTTTTTTCCCTCAACGTCCTCCTTTTAGCAAGGTAAGGATTTTTTCAAAGGATGATGTCATCATATTTTCTCTAGGAGACCAAGAGGAGGGGTAATCCATCGAAAGAAAGGTCCAAGATGGCATGAATGAGGTGTGCTAAGCCGGGTATGACAACCCTTACACGCATAATCACCTCTACAAAGCATACAACATTAGTGTGGCTAGGAGCCCTTGAGCGATGTGTCCTAATGGATTTATCCCAAGGTGCACCAGACACCCACCCGGAGCATAAATGCCCTACATGATGAGGGACTTCCTCCCATCAAGGGGTGGTCAACAGAACTGCTAGGCCAACACTCCTTGAAATCAAAACCAAGACCAAGGGCCTTGAGCCTTGCTAGACCAACACTTTTACATAGGAAAGTCCAAACTTGGCCTTTTACAATAGCAAAAGACCCCCTCACTCTGGTACATCTTGAAGGGCACGCTTCAGACAATCTGAGGCATAACAAGGAGGAAGGAGATGCCCATGAGGAGAATTAGCATTTGTTAAATGAAACTAATGTATCTTAGATTGGAAGCTACTTTAAGCAATGGAAGTCAAACATTAACAATTGTTGAAAGGAACTAGCATAGTTTAGTTGGGAAGATGCTTTAAGGGATGTAGAAGGACTATAATATCTTCTTTTTTACTTCATTTCATCAAATTCATTCATTCCCTTTAATGCATGGGCATTTTTGTGCTATTATTTTGGAATTAGGGATAGAATCATAGAAAATCATGATGACTTCTTTATATCATAACTACACTCTTTTGTGATTGACTTTCGGATTCATTTGTTGCTGGTGTTAACACACCTCTGTTAGTGGCCTAGTACAATAAAGTAACATCTATGTTTGGATAAATTCCTACTTATGTTAGTGGCCTAGTACAAAAGTGAAAAAACTAAGTTTGGAGAAATTGTTTTGTTTTTAGTATCAAATCTTAATTTCATATTGCTGTAACCTTAATGACCTATCTATGCAGTACAATGGTCTGTGTACTATTTTCTTTTCTTTACATTCTTTGCAAAGAGACTTGAATCTTGTATTACATCGGAAATAATATAGCTCATCTTACCAGGAGCTTTACATTATCTCAATTCCCCTTCCAATCTAGTCTAGAAGGCCAATCATTTCAGACCATGGTCCAATATTTGTGGCTCTAATATACTTCCTAAGGAGAGAGGGCTTGGCAATAATATTATTAGCATGAGATGAGCCTGATCACAGTTAGAAATATCCCAAATACTGATATTTTATATTTCTATGCAAATTTACTGAAATAGTCGAGCATGCAAACTGCCATGCAAAATTTCTCTATTTTATAGCTGAAATTAGGGTTAGGGTTTGCAGGATAGAATGAATACTTACCACTGATAAGTCGGCTGAATATGCTCCAAAGAGAATACACATGCAAGATGAGCTGAGCTGATGAGGAAATAACCTGGTTTTCTGCTGCAATACCCCGGTTTGCTGAATCAAACAAGTGTGACGTTTTTGCTGAAGGGATGGTCAGTTTCAACTGGAAATAAATCGGAAGGTAGGTATGCCCGTGTCGGAGAGGATGGCCAAAGCATGCAAGGGTTTTGACCTCCTAGATGCCCTAGCGAATTGGTCTCCCAATCTGCTGCTCACACCCCCACAGCCCTGTAATCTGCTGCTAACTGCCCCGAATGGAAAATCTGATGGATGATAATTACTCAATGCAGTAGAGTGATCCTATCAGTGAAGATGCAGGCCACATGCGGAAGAAATATGGTGATCCAGAGTCCTGGTGAATAACTGGGGTTTCCCAGCTAAATGCCCCTAGTTGTATGGATGAACCTGCAAATAACCTTCGAACATATACTGGAACACTGTGTTGCCGCCTAATACACACTTTATGACACAGGAAAGTCACAACCTGTTATGTGTGTCCTTGGGGGCAAGTGAGAGCTGGGGACCACTGTCACCACAGTCC
>LPNX010603539.1:127387-200656 GCA_001517045.1 Pseudotsuga menziesii
AGGTGGGCAACACACTGGATAATGATGAATGCAATAGACACGGTGACAAACCTGGATGGTTTATCCTGAAGGAGACTAGGGCAGATATCTCACTGCCGAAATCACGTTAGTTGAAAGACGTCGTCTCCAACCCCAATAGCTGTGGCCACACGCTGTGCTGCTACTCAAGAGCTCCAAAATCAATAATCATCAAAAGCAAAGTCTCCATTCACTTTATCTTTCTTCTATAACTTTCAACTGCGAAAGCTCTAACTTTGACCTAATTAGGTCACTTTAACTTCTAATTTGCAGTTGACTTGCATGCATGCGCATGGAGACTTAATTGGGTGCATGCATCATTAAATATTGCTTAGATGTCATGCATGCCGGTGGCCTTTGACTCCGGTGGCCCTCTTCGACCCAATGGTGATATAATATTAATGCCCTAGATTTTCTGTAAATGGCATCAGTCTTCAATTGATTCCCTAACTATCAGTACCCGCTCGAACCCATAGGAATCACATAGGTTAGCGGGTGTTCTCAGGGTGGTTTAGTTGGAAGGGGACATTACAGTTTAGTTGGGAAGATGCTTTAAGGGATGCAGAAGGACTATAATATCTTCTTTTTTACTTCATTTCATCAAATTCATTCATTCCCTTTAAAGCATGGGCATTTTTGTGCTATTATTTTGGAATTAGGGATAGAATCATAGAAAATCATGACGACTTCTTTATATCATAACTACACTCTTCTGTGACTGACTTTGGACTTCATTTGTTGCTGGTCTTAACACACCTCTGTTAGTGGCCTAGTACAATAAAGCAACAGCTATGTTTGGATAAATTCCTACTTATGTTAGTGACCTAGTACAAAAGTGAAACAGCTAAGTTTGGAGAAATTGTTTTGTTTTTAGTATCAAATCTTAATTTCATATTGCTGCAACCTTAATGACCTATCTATGCAGTACAATGGCCTGTGTACTATTTTCTTTTCTTTACATTCTTTGCAAAGAGACTTGAATCTTGTATTACATTGGAAATAATATAGCTCATCTTACTAGGAGCTTTACATTATTTCAATTCCCCTTCCAATCTAGTCTAGAAGGCCAATCATTTCAGACCATGGTCCAATATTTCTGGCTTTAATATACTTCCTAAGGAGAGAGGACTTGGCAATAATATTTTTAGCATGAGATGAGCTTGATCACAGTTAGCAATATTGAGATTGAGATTTGGAGTTTCTACTATGCATTCCATTTTCAGTCAATGTGTTTTGAGCTCATTCACTGAGGTTCTCCTTCAGGACAATAATGACGTTGAAGCTTCTTCCTTTTGTTCCTTGCCTGTAACTGCAAATCCTTCATATCTTATCCACTTAAGGCCAACCAGTGAATGAATAAGACTTTTCTTCCAATGGATCAATGAACCTCCATTTTCAACGATCATCCAAGTAATTTAATCCTTATTTATAACCAGGAGCCATGTCTGGCTCGTGATTAATTCATCATCCCAATTGAGGCAATTGAGATTTTTCAATTTTTCTATAACCTCTCCAATCCTTCTTTTTGATAGCTTATTGATTTTGGCAAGGATCTTCATTTCCTTGATGTTAATGGAATGTTTAGTTTTATGTGAGTGTTTAACAAATGCTGATTTCTGAGCTTTATTATGAAAGATGTCCGCAACATGCTTTTTTACTCTTTTGGACGATCTATGTTGTAGACATCTTTCATAATAGAACTTGGAAATCAATGCTTGCTGCATTAAACTCAACATCCCATTAACATCGAGGGAATGAAGATCATTGGAAAAATTGATAACCTATAAAAAGGAAGGATTAGAGAGGCGATAGAAATTGTGAAAAATCCCTATTTCCTCAGTCGGGATGATTGACTAATCATGAGCTGCACTTGGATACTGGTCCTAAATAAGGACTCAATTATTTAGATGATCATTGAAAATGGAGTTCTTTGAGATATTGGAAGAAAAAGTCTTATTCATTCACTGATCAAGTTAGTAGGAAAGATATGAAGAATTTGCATTTATAGGTAAGGAATAAAAGGAAGAAGCTTAGACATCATTCTTGTCCTAAAGAAGAGCCTCAGTTGGTGGGCTTGAAAAATGTTGGTTGAGTAGGGAATGCATCATAGAAGCTCCAAACTCATTCTCAATAATTGTAATTGCTGGGTCAGATATAAACTTTCCCAGTCCATATTGGATAATTTCTTATTCAGATCTTTTGAAATCTGCCTTACATCTTGGAGATCAAAGAAAAAAGATAGGACTGAGGTGAAGCATAAACCAAAATCACCAAACCTTTTTCCTACGGATAGTTGGGCTACTAAAAATAGAAACTCTCCAATGGAAAATAACCTTATAAAGTTGGCAACTTGAACTTGTAGAGGGATGATCTGGATTGGCTGATCATTTTGGTCATTTTCAGTGAGTTCAACCTTCCTTCTTTCCCTTTATTGGAGTAGCATGATTTCTTTAACCTGTGACTTGATTTGTCAGAATGTCTTCATTTCTGATTTTATGTCTTTATCCTTGTCGTGGAAGAAATTGTAAGACGTGGCTTGAATTATTGAATCTATCTTGATGTACATCTAATGGTTTTGATTATTGCACCTATGTTTTCATCATCTTCCATAATAGATTAGGTTGTAGAGTGATGTATTGAGTAGCAGAAATCTTTTTAATTACTTGTGATTTGGGTATTTGTTGAAACAAGTACCAATGACAATATGCCTATACAAATGTAAAGTGTAGTTATAACATTATTCCAGGTCAGATTACGTTTGAACGTAGTCCTAGATTGCCGTGAAGCATTGACACGGAAAGTGTGAAAGACTTTTAAACTTTTCTTTGGAATTTTGGGATCGTTCCCAAGACTTGCTAAAGTAGCATGCAAACCTTAGCGTTACTTGAGGAGCGCAAAACATGTGTATGCATTTCTGTAGGTTTTGGTTGCATATTTCATTTGAACTTCTCTTGGAAGATTTTTGGGTTTGTGCTTGTTGATAATATTTTGGTCAGCTTAGGGATTTTGTCATGATTAGTGTTAGTAGAAAAGTGAATTTGGTAGGATTTTTGTCTCATAGAGGGAATGATTGCTTTTATGGATGCGCTTGAAATGTGAGCACGCAGTTAGGCTATTTAGTATGGAATATTTGTACCTTATGAAAGTGGAACAAGTTATCCTTGTTACAAAGAATTTAAAACTTTACTTATACTTGTCCCTGTTTATATTGGTCTTACCACAGGTTTACACGCATTGGTTCTGTTGTTCTAGCTATCCATGATTCTAGTGACGTGATTTTGGAGTTTAGCAAGATGCTTAAATACATTGGCTATGATATGCTCCCAAGCATTACTTCCATCTTTTTCCTTATTTCATGGATTGTCCTTCGGCTCATATATTATCCTATCTGGATTATTTGGAGCACAAGGTAAGCTTTAGTTGTCTACTTTAGTATCTAAGATGATCGGTACATATCTAAAGTTGCGTGAAACTTGGAAACAAGTATTGGTTTCTGAAATGGGTAAGAATCATGACCCTCCAAATTTTTAGGAAACAAAACACTGAGACTTCAAAAAATAAAAAATATCAATAATCGAAAAATTAGACTTTTTTTTTAAATAACAAATTTCAGGAAATAGGAAAATTAGAATTAAATTATTAGGAAAATTAGAATGATAGACATAAAAAACAATGTATTAGAAATCTCATGTATATACTAATTCCCATACAATATTACATTATGCAAAATCCAAAATTAGTCGTATAGATTAGGCTATATGTGCCAAAATACAAATCAAGCTACAATTAGCTCTTAAATTCATCAAGATATTTATCATCTTCCCTAGCACTTTGAGAGGAAATGGATACTGAAAAATAAACAAGATGTTTCTGTAGTAGCTGTGTGAGGCATCCTCACACGCTCACTCGAGTCGGCCCAAGAATTAAATAATAAAATGTATTTTTTATTGTGACTTAACACAAGTCGGCCCCAGTAAATAGGTCAAGTCGGGCCCATTCAAAAATCACCCAGAGATAGTATAAATAGAGGACGCCTTGCCTCATTTGAACACACAACAAGTAAGTTCGCTCAAGCTAGAGAATTTTGCTACTACAGCTAGGAGGAGAGTTTTCTACGGTTCTCCACTTTGGAGAAGTTTCTCTCTTGTTTTTTTCTAAGGGTTTGTGCTACTACTATCTGGATGTACATCAATCTCTATTGGAAGGTATGAGCTTGGGGGAGACAAGTAGCTTTGTCTATGGTTGGGAGATGATTGTTGTTATCATCGTGGTTAAACGAGCACCACATTGATTTTTGTTTCTGTGCTTTATCATTCTTTTAGTGATCATGGATATACTGCTATCAAATCTAACCTGGTATCAGAGCAATGCTAAAAGAAGCCATTGCCGGAAACTAGGGCTCCATGTTTTGGAGTTTTTGCAACCTCAGATCATCAAAAAAACTCAAAACCTTAGCAGGTCAATTTTTTCAGTGGGGGGTTATACAGTTTTCTGCTGAAAAATCAGATCTAGGTCAATCTATGAGGAATTTGACCAGCATTCTAGTTGATTTTGTTAGGGGGAGGCCCGATTTATGAAACCCAGAAATGGTTTGGCAAAAGATCAGACAGTTCCCTGATTATTTGATTTTTTAGGTTTTTATGGTTTAGGAGTTTTCAGAAAAATAGTTAAATTTCAGCAAGGTACAATGGAATAAGATCAGAAAAGAAGAACTTATCTATGGATCTTACCTAGATAAGCTTGTAGAAGTCTGTAACAGTGACGATCCTAGCTATCCCGATCAATCCTGAAAGATCCTCGTGATTTCTATGGCATATGCAAGCTCCAAGCCATCAAAGCGCCCCCTACCCTGCATGAGCAAACGTCAACCATATCAGATTTGCACATACAAAATAAAGAAACTGAATGCTACAAGAAATTAAAATGAAGTAATCATAGATCGCAATGAAACTAATGAAAACCCCCTGATCTAAGACGAAGAGAACTGAGCGAGTTGAGGCTCCCCTACAAAAACACTCCAGCCAAAACACCCTCCTGTAGACAACACAATGATAGCCACGAAAAAAAAATAGATTTCACGAGAATTTCCACGATGCTAGTAAGCTGAAGACAAGCTAATCACCATTTGAGCACATCAGATGCAAAGCAAATCCAAAAAAAATTTCCACAAAAAAAGTCTTTCTATTATTCAGATCCAAGAGCCAAAGACCTTTTACAAATGAGAAGCTCTCTCCTTTAAATAAAAATAAGAGAACCTCAATCATAACCAAATCCTAACCACTTTCAAAACGAGTGGCTAAGATTAAAAGATACAATGTTCTAATCAATGGTTGAGATGAGCTCAACATACAATACATGGATCAATATAATTATAATTTACCAAAGTGGACTTAAACCACCCAAATAAAGGTAACCCACTCATCAAGAAATAAATGAAAGCACATGGTGGGTCCAAGGAGTGTTTGACTAACTCCCTTTGGGTGTCCCCATGGCACAATAAATAATATAACGATTTAAAATTTTGACTTTTGTGCCTCCTTGAGGAAATCGTGGGTCTCCCAAAAAGCTCCAGAAAATATATAAAATTTGCCCAAAAATATGTGCAAGCCCCATAAAATGCTGAAAATGCTGGAGAAGGTGTGGAAGACATCACTCTCATCATTGTGACTCACCCTATGCCATTTATTTGCCTCAGTAGTCCACATCGATTTCTTCAATAGCCATTTGATCATTTTTTAATCTGCCTCGGGAAACGTGATACTGCTAAAACAGACTCCTAGGGTGCCTGCGTTGTCAAATTGAGCCCTCCAAGCTCTCTGGGATGGGGGTACAATGGTACAAAAAAGTGGCTGCACCCCCCTATGCCCATACAACGCCTTAGGAGATCCGACTGAAACATCTCCCTGCTCAAACAAATCAATCTGTGAAGAAAAACTGCATCAGAAAAACAGAATAAGCCTGATCACATCTGTAAGTGCCTAGAACTAGAAATAAACTATCTCATTAGACGCAGAGAGTCCCAATCCATCAAAGGTGTATACTCATACCCCTCATAGGTCTCTGTTTGATCATCAATCATAACCAATAAACAATATAACCATTTGTGAATAATCAAACGCCAATAATAACTCAGAATAGATCAATCTGCTGCAAGTGTTAAGAGTTTAAACCATGCTCTACAACTCATTCACGTAACAAAATCAACAAGTAGCATTCATTTCACTGGCGGTACATCAACAAATACTTATAAATATCAGGCTTTATTTATTATTACTTAGACTCAGACTTTCAAGACTATACTCACTTCATAGCTGTAGTCATTTTGCTAGTGAAGGGTGAAAGGTGGAAATGACAAGGCTAAGGCAAAGGATGACCTCCTACTCAACATCATGACACTTTGGACAAGGAAAGGGAGAACTTACTATAACCAATACTGGACAAACAACAACACAAGGAATGGCAGTGCCTCACAAATGGATGAGTTGTTTACAAAGTGCTTATTCAACTTAGGCATCATGTCTACATCAATCTTGATCCAATTTCAGTAGGATCACATTTTATTCTGTGGCCTTTTGGCCTATATGAACCCTTTGGGACTTCACCAGTGCTTAAAAGCACAGCTAATCGTAGCTTTCATCTGGGCCATATTTATTTTTAATAAGGTCAGCAATCCTTTGATATAACATTTTTTAACCATTGCTTTTTTTGGACCTTTTCTTATACTATTCAAGGAGTATTTTAGCATTTCATTGCTCTTGCCCTTTTTACATATGTTAAGAAACACAGTTTTATAATTTTCATTTTCCATGGGTGCATATTTAATATTTCAATAAAAGTAGTACATGAGCTTTCAGCTTTAGCCAACATCTCAAGTGACTAGGGGGAATTCTGCATAGTGCCACACATAGGGACAACCGACCAAAATGATTTAGGCATACTATCCAACTTACCATAGGCAAGTTTTGTCACCAACTTAGAGCCGAGACACAATGTAAACAGATAGGCTTGTCCAACAAAGGTTCTAGCGGGGAAAATGGTCCTCCATGCCACAAGTCAAGAAGTTAGTCGGGTTGAAAATTAAACTGGAAGGTAATGGATGGATGAAGACAATGAAATGATGGAACTAACACTAGCAAGCCAAAACAATGGTGGGAATGACTACCTCTATTCTCCCTAAGGAGGGTAAAACCAATGAGTATAGATCAAGAACTTCAAAGCCAGAGTAAGGACATCAATACATAGTATAATATACAACCAAGTCCATATAAATATGACCGCCAAATCATGATACCACAAGTCAATATATGTCACAAGAATCAATATAAGAGCAATAATAACCACAACACCATATAAAATACTGAGTCATATCCATGTAATATAATCCATCTGAAACACCATATATCCAATGAGAAAGTACTGATATAACACTGGGCATCCACTACTACTCTGAAATAACATAAATGGCTATATCGGTCCTCAAATCTGGGTGTCCTGAGACTCAGTCCTGGCATGGGAGAGTACAATAGTCCACTAATACAAAAATGATCCATCAAAAATGCTCATCTCAGCATCTCATATGTAAGAGATCTGGCTAAAAAATGTACTATCTGAAAAATAGAATATGGTAGCTTGGCTAATATATATGTGATAACAGCTCGATGGAGAAAGAATGATGATAGGGAAAGAAGAATCTTAGTAGATTTAGTAAAGGACCATTTGGTTCCTCAGATCTCTGAGAAGACGATTGCTAGGAAGATGTTTAGAGCCTTGAGTAATCTATTTGAAGATAACAATATCGATTGTGATCTTACCCTAAGAAATTTATTTCCGCCTTACACACACTGGGGGGGAGCACAACATAAATCTTGAAGCTGCTCGGTGTGTCCTTGGGGGCAAGTCTCGAGTCAGGTACTGTCACCTGCTCCTGACTCCTCTGTTTAGGCCACTCCTAACGGAGCCAAGGGGGATAGACCTTACGAAAGAGTTTCTAAGGCTCTTGAAATTTAATAGTTATGCATGAGATGGTTGTTAGGAGTTGTTTAGAATTAAATTACGGAATCAAGATTATTTGCAAAGATAAGAATTATTTCAACAGCGTATAAGAGACAACATCGGCATAAAAGATTAAGCAACTTTAAAGAACTGATATTTAAGCAAATTGTAGAGTATGGAAGCAAATGGAGATTAGTGCCAATGGAGTCAAATAAAATGGTGTGATGCTGCTGAAAACGTACAGTGTTTTGCAAATGTATCTTGGTTTGTTTCAAGTTAAACCTAGATATGGTGAGTGAGTTAAGGGGGAAATGAGACTCCCAATATACTATGAGGTACTGGGAATATGTCCAGATTCCGAGAAAAGTGGCTCTGCACGGGAAAATGTGGGCTAGATGGAGTCGTGGGGGGGTGTTCTACAATATACCAACAAGGATGTAGCCTAAAGGGACCACACGATCGCTTTCTAGTTGTTCCCGCCTAAGTCACCTGGTTCGAGTTCGTGTTTGAATTTGGCATGAAAGAAATTCGGAAAAAAATCGACAACAAATTTTTTTGATAAAATTTGGCATTAAATTTGAATATATATTTATAAACTTTAATTTTATTTTCAATAACATAATTTGTTAATTATATAACTTCTACATAAAATGATAAAAATATTTTATATATATTGTATAATTTTATATAATTTATATTAATATATTTTTCAATCTGTTTTTCTATAATTTATATTAATATATTTTTCGATCATTTTTTTCTATTAATTTATATTAATATATACATAAGTTAGCTTTACAAAATTATATCACAATTTATGTAATATTATGTTAACAAAGAAAAAACTCAGAAAATACACGGGCAACTGCAACCTTGGCCTCGAGAGATTGGTCACCGACGTCGGGAGTCGGGACTACCCTGAAGACTGAAGCTTGAACTCGTCTACGACTTTGCACCCTCAACAATCGCAACCTCTATGCCAATGTCTATGACTCTGTGCTTGCGTCCACGACTCTTCTCCCACGACAACTGCAGCCTCGAGCCTCACGACAACGACCTCCACAATTCATTCATGGATTCGTGACGACAGCTTCACCGGAACAATGTGCGTGGCAGTAGTTTTGGAGAGACTAGGGTTAACCCGCAACCAGCAAAAAAATCGTTGATTTTCAACGGTTTAATTCGTCGGCCGTAGAAAAACGTTGAATTTCGAATTTTAAGGCGAAAAATTGCCGAATCCGGTGATTTAAGTTCCCATTTTCCCTGAAGAATTTCCCCACTTCTTCTTAGGCTCATTACACTAGATTTTCATAATGTTTTGAGGGCTATAAATTTTATTAATGTGAATTGATTAATTAGATGTGAGGAATTAATGAATGCACAATACCGCTTTTGATATCCCCAAGTCTCAGACTAAGCTGTGAGGGGTAGAGCATACACGGTATAGGAAAATGTTTGTTCTGATTTAGTGAAAGCAAGTAACAAATGTACTAATCTATACAACCCTTTAAGGACAGATTGTGTGCTTGTGATTTATTCTAATCAGTACATCAGTTTTGCATATAAGGAAACTACAGTCAGGGATCTCTTTCAGGACAAAGCCTTACTCGGGAAGTCAAGACTGGGTTAGATCTACAAATATATATAAAAAAACTAAAGATTCTACAATAACCTTTGTCTATCTGAGAAATAAAAGAGACTTTGTAGGTCTATTTGTGTGGTGCTTTGGTGAGTGGATGAATTGTCATTGTGCTTTGTAGAGATAATATTTGTTGGATCCATCTTGTTTCTAAGTACCAAATCTAGCTTGCTTGAAGGACTGGTATCAGTTTTTCAAGGTGAATTAAGTTTGTTTACTGCTTTAATTTATTTAGTATGGATGCCTAGAGATTCAATCGAATATTTTCATTTGTATATGGACATCTTCATATTGATTTCTAAGTATATATACTGTTGGATTTGATCTTGGTTGTTAAGTTGTGTGATGTGCAGGTCATCTTGGCTGGAGATATAGAACATCTTGTTTGATCCATCTTATTTCTAACATTTTTGTTTACAAATAAAGTCCCTCGGTGACCCACAATCAAAGCCTCAAGGATCATCTTGTTCTCCAAGCTTCCTTTCTCTCCTTCTCAATATTGTTTAAAATTATCTTGTGCTTTTGTTGAAAAGTAGTTGCAGATCTAAAATTAAAAGTTCATTTTGCACACATAGATCGTAATTACTTTTCATTTCTAGATCTAGCTAAGGTTGAAAAGGATAATCATTTTCTAGTATAGATCTACATAACCAAGTTTTTCTTGATTCAAGTTATTTGCATTATAAAATTAAAAGTCTTGATTAGTAAGATTAAATTCCGAGTTTAAGTGTCAAATTTAGCATCTAAGTGCTCTAATTTGTTTGTTTTCCTTACAGAACAAACAAAGACCTTGAAAAAATAGTTTTCTAGCTCATTTTTTCAGTTTCTTTTACTTAGATCATTTTAGCTTTTTACTTAGAAACTTTTCTGCAAATTTTGGTAGTTTTTCCTAAACACTTTTAAAGTGTTTTTGGGCATATTCTATTAATATATGTTGGTTTTTTTTACAGGTTTACGATAAAAGAGTAGGAAACTTTGGCGAATTTTCGCTAATTCGAGGAAAAATAAGACAAACAAAGCTTCCCCTCGCATAAAAATAAATTTTTTCGTAAGTTGTAAGCCTTTGGATCCAAAGTATAAAGATCAAAGTGTTTTTTGTTGTTGTTGTAAGATTGTAATAAAGGCTTGAGTTGGCTCATTAGAGCCCACTCCTCATCCCCCTTGGGGGGATCTGCGTTGGTGCACCATTTTCGTGGTTTGTGATTTTTAGCTAGTTCTTTTTTGTTTTTATGTTTATGCTTTATTTAGGTGATTCAAGTAAAATGAATACTTACCCCACGCTCTCCTGAGTATCCTGAAAAAGGGGAAAGAGATTCATGGTAGAATTTAATTAGAATATTTTTCCTTCTGTTTCTGCATCATTTAAAATAAACCTCCTTGCTTTCCCGAGTACGGTTCATGGATAAGGGATTGCCTGAGTAATGAACCTTGAAAGAGATTCTTGGGATTTACATTTTCTAATCAGACAACTTTTGTTCAAAAAATATTTAAAATCAACAAGGCCCTCATCTTTGTATGCTCTACTTCCACTGCAATTTTGTCTGATTAGTTAGTTGTATCAGAAAAGGATTTGGGAGACTAGTAATTAGTTTCATCTTTTAAATCAATCTCCCAAACAATGAAAATCCAACGTTGCATTTTTCTTTGTGTGGGAAAATTGTACAAAGGAAGCGGGAACAACTGAAAAGCGACCACGGGGCCCCATTATGCTACATCCTTGTTAGCGTAGTGTTGAACATTCCCCCCATGAGTCCATTCAACCCACATTTCCTCATGTGTTACCACACTTGGTGAGTCTGGACATATTCCCTGTACCTTTGTGGTATATCGGGAATCCTCCTCCTTGCTAATAATCTAGATAATTACCACATTAATAAAACCAACCAAGAATTTACCCACTCCCTTAATTACTCATCTAATAATCTAAAATTTACCAACTGAGACACTGCAATACTTTCACACAACTACACTAGCAACCCACATTTGCAAAGCACTCTTTTCATTTTGGCACTGGTCTATTCTGTTTTTTTTGCATAAGTTAATCTTGCAATGTGTCTCAAATGATATGTGTTTATTTCATTAGAAGTTTCTAAGTGTGAATCTACTTGCAATAGTTGATGGGTAATCTTTAATTTCACTCCATTTTAAAACTCCTAGAAAATCTGTGTTTCCTACTTTCATAGTTAGAAACAACCCTCGATTTGCTTTTTATAGGGTCCACCCCCCTTGGCTTCACTAGGAGTTAGCCTAGATGTAGGAGCTGAGTATCAGGTGACAGCACTTGGCTTGAGCTTGCCCCCAAGGTCGCACCTAGTGGCTTGAAAATTTCTGCCACGTTACCTGAGGTGTGAATTAGGCGGCAACACAGTGATCTGCAAAGCTACACAAGAAACCTTCATGCAAAGATCAGATCTACTATGTTAAGTCATATAAAACCAAACGCATACAAGTATTACCGACCACGACATATAACTTTCAAATCTTATATGATTACACATAAATAAGCAATTTGAAATTAAAATGCCTATTCTACGGATTGGAATACAAACTTCTAAGCTAGATATTTGGAATTGCATGAACCACAAAAAGTGCTAAACAGACATCACCTCGGTTACAGAACAAGCATTCACCATGAAAGAGTCTTACACCAACAGATTGTCCTCCAAAGTCTCAACTTTATTCATAACAAAGATAAACAATTTCAATCATATGAGCAGAGTGTTATCACCAACCTCGTAGTTGCCTATGTATGGTGGATCCAGGATAGATGGTAGAGGGACAAGCAATTAGGGAGGTGGAACCAAGACTGCCTAGACTCCGAAATGGATGGTTGTCACGTCAATCAAGGAAGTCTTCACTTTATGTTATCTAAGTCCAAGACAACAACAGGGGAGACCCAGATCTACTCCTGACAGGAGAGATCAGACCTAGACACCAGAACAGATCAAATGTGGCTTTGAGGTACGTAAGGTGTAAGGTAAATGGAAACCCTAGCTCTAGGGTTTAGGTACTAGGAATTGATGAAGATGACCACTGTCTTGGGAAACGTAACTGTGACAGGGTGAGCAAAGACAGAGTTGGGACTGTCTAGTACCAAGGAGATAGACTCAGTGAAAGATATGAAAGTATCAAGTAACCTGAGTTATCAAGGAATGGTCAACTTTCAAGGGAAAGAGGTCAGGAAGGGCTAGCGTTATGCTTGGAGATCAGTGCCTGTTTAGCCTTGGGTAATGGAGTGAGTAACAGCACAGCGTTTCAATGAACCCACCTGAGATATGTCCTGATCTATGGACCCAGAAAATGATTTGGCCTGGAAGATTCAAGTTACAGAAAAATGAGTAGAAGGAGAGCTAGCATTAGGGTTTGGAGAGGCAGATCTACAGATCTAGATCCACCAGGAGACTATCAGCTCAGCGTTGGAGTGGAAATGAGATCAGGATGGCCCGATCTACAAACCCAAGTCAGAAAATTTCAGGAAAAATCAGATCTGGAAAAGTCAAAATCTGATGAAGGAAAATAGGAGGCTGAAAATCAGTTTTTCAGATCTAGGGAAACTTGGCAGGAACTAGCTCAGCGTTGGGGGTGTTCTGGAATGAGGAAGACCTGATCTACACACCCATGTAATTATTTTTCGAAAAAAATCAACTCTGAAAAAAGTCAAATTTTTAGTGGGGCGCTAGGGTTTGAGCAGTCAAAAAGTCAGATCTAGGGAAAATCGGTCAGAATTAGGGCAGTGTTGAGGATGACTCAGTGAGGGGGATGCCCGATCTACAAAAACCAGAAATGGTTTGCTCAAAGATCAAGCGGTTCCCCGATTAAATATTTTTTTGGGTTTTTATTATTTAGGAGTTTTTTTAGAAAATTGAAGAAAAGAAGGTACAATGGATTGAGATCTAAAAGAGAAGAGGCTTACCTGTTAGATCATACCTGGAAATGCTTGTAGATGCCTTGTTGATGATGATCCCCGCCATCCCGATCAATTCTGGAAGATATGAGTGAGTTCTAGGACCAACGTTGTGCTCCAAGCGACCAATGCGCCCTCTCTCCTGCACAAGCAAACGTCAACAATATCAGATTTTCCGTATCATGAAAGAAAAACAAGATCTACAAAAAAGTAACAAAAAGGAATCATAGATCACAATGAAACTAATGAAAACCTCCTGATTCAAGACGAAGACAATCTGAGTGAGTTGAGGTCCCCCTGCAAAAACGCTCCAGTTGAAAACGCCCTCCTGTAGATAAGACAGATCCCGAAAAAAGATATAGATCTCACAAAATATTCCGAATGCTAGGAAGCAAGAGACTTTCCAATCACCACCAAAGAACATTAGATGCAAAGCAGATCCAGAAAATATCCACAAAAAATCTTTCTATTAATCAGATCCAAGAGCCAAAGACCCCCTACAAATGAGAAGCTCTCTCCTTTAAATAGAAATGAGAGAACCAAAATCCTAACCACTTTCAAAACGAGTGGCTAAGATTAAAAGATAAAATATTCTAATCAATGGTTGAGATGAGCTCAACATACAATACATGGATCAATATAACCATAAAGTACCAAAGTGGACTAAATCACCCATAAAGAGGGTACCCCACCCAACAAGAAATAAATGAAGCACATGGTGGATCCACGGAGTCTTAACTAACTCCCTATGGGTGCCCCATGGCACAATAAAATAATATTTTAATTCTTTGACTTTGTGCCTCCTTGAGGAAATCGTGAGCCTCCAAAAAGCTCCAAAAAAAATATAAAAATGCCCAAAAAATAGGTTTGGGCCCAATCAAGTGCTGCAACTGCTGGAGAAGGTGTGGAGGACATCATTCTCATCATCATGACTCATCCCATGTCATTTCCTTGCCTAAGTAGCCTAAATCGATTTCTTCAATAACCATTTAATTATTTTTTAATCTGCCTTAGGAAATGTGAACCTGCCAAAATAGCCTCCTGGGGTGCCTGCGTTGTCAAAGTAAGCCCATCGGGCTCTCGAGGATGTGGGTACTATGGTACAAACAAGTGGCTACACCCCTATGCCCCATACAATGCCCTAGGAGATCCAAATAAAAAATTTCCTTGCTTAGACATATCATCCTATGAATCAAAACTGCATCAGAAAGGTAAAATGAGCCTGATCATCTCTGTAAGTGCCCGAACCTAAAGATAGGCTATCTCATTAGACTCAGAGAGTCCAAATCCATCTAGGGTGTATACTCATACCCCTCTCAGGTCTCTACCTGATCATCAACCATATCCAATAGACAATATAACCATTCGTAAATGATCAGATACCAATAATATAACTCAGACTATCATCCATCTGCTGCAAGTACTATAAGGCTAAGACATGCTCTACAACTCATTTAAGCAACAATCATAACAATTAGTAGTCATTTCACTGGCGGTGTATCAACCAAATACATATATAGGGTTTATTTATTATTACTAAGACCAGACTTTCAAGATTATATTCACTTCATAATTGTAGTGAATTTGCTAGTGAAGGGTGAAGGATGAAATTGACAAGGCTAGGGCAAAGGATGACTTCCTATTTAACATCATGACACTTTGGATATGGAAAAGAGAAACTCACTACAACCATATGCAGGACAAACAACAACACAAGAAATGGCAGTGCCTCACAAATGGTTGAGCTGTTCAGAGAGTGCTTATTCAACTTAGGCATCATGTCTACATCAAGTTTGAGCCAGTTTCATTGGGATCCTCAATTTTATTTCCATGGCCTTTTTGGCCTATATGTCCTTTCGGGGACTTCACCAGTGCTTAAAAGCACATCTAATTGCAGCTTTCATCCAGGACATTTTCAAATTTACAAGGTCAACAATATTTGGATATAGTATATATTTAACCATTTCCTTTTTGGACCTTTTCTTATACCCTTCGAGAAATATTTTAGCATTTCATTGCTCTTGCCCTTTTTCACATATGTTAAGAAACACAGTTTTTAGCATTTTCATTTTCCATGGGCACATATAAACATTTCCAATATAAGTAGTACATGAGCTTTCAGTTTTAGCCAATAACATCTCAAGTGACCAGGTCGAGTTTTGCACAGTACCAAACATCGGGACAACCGACCAGAATGATTTAGGCATACAATCCAACTCACCAAAGGCAAGTTTTGTCACCAACTCAGAGCCGAGACACAAAATAAACAGGGAGGTTTGTCCAACAAAGGTTCTAGCGGGGAAAAAGGTCCTCCATGCCATAAGTCAAGTAGTAAGTCGGGTTAAAAACAAAACTGGAAGGTAATGGATGGGTGGAAACAATGAATGATGAAGCCAACTGTAATATCCCAAACTGATATAATAGGAAAGCAAACCCCGAACTTTGCATGCAAATATGTGCCCTGGAAAAATACAGAGATGCTATAAAATAGGAGAAATCAATGCATGTACATACCCATATATAGATCACATAAATAAGCTGCTGCTGGGAGCCCGGATGATGTGCTTGCTGATTTTGTTCTGCAGTTTCTGCTCTCGTACCTCTAGAATGCGCTCCGGAATCAGAATCAATTGCCCCTCATCATCAAGGGGGGGGGCAGCTCTCAAATCCCCTATCTGGAGGTCGACCTACTGGACGGCCTCCGAATACTGCTGGATGTTGTGTGGCCTTATCTGGTGGTTTCCTGAAGGTAACCAAACACTCTGCTGCTCCCTCAATATCTCCCTGTCGAAGTACTGCCTCCATCCTGTGTGATGTCACTGGCGTGGGAGGGTAGGTATTCATCCCTCTCAATACTACCTTCTGTCCCTCTGCTCCTGTGAACTCCATCTCCATGGTCTGGTAGTTTGTGGAATACTTCCCTAGGGAATACATCCACTGAACTCCTAATACCACCTTCATGTCAGGTACATCCACCACATAGAATGTCTCCATCACTGTATAATTCCCAAGTGTTACTGTTAATTGAGGAATCCTCTGACTACACTCCATGGTGTGACTTGCTGCAGCTACTGAAAGCCCATCAAAACTCCCAGTCTGAATGTCTCTCCTTTTAACCCATGCGGCATCAATAAAGTTGTGGGATGCCCCACCATCTATCAGCACTCCCACTCTGTGGCCCTGTACGGTACCTCTGATTCAAAGAGTGTGGAATCTAGGAACCCCTGTCATGGTAGCATTGGTACCTCTTGAGGGCGGCAACTTCCTAACTGTCTCTGGTGTCTCTCTCTGCTCTTGATCCGGATAATCATCATCCTCCCCATTGTCAGAATAGGCCTCGATGTATTAAGCCTTTCCCTTCCTTGAACATCTGTGACCTGGTACCCATGGTTCCTGGTAAGTGAAACATAACTTTTTTCTTCTAAGGTCTTGTCGGATATTATTGTCCATCCATTCTTTCTTGGGCCATTCTTTCTGGATGGGTTTCCTCTCTTCATCTTCAATAGGGGAATTGGTTTTGGGAGGAAGCCTAATCTTGGGTACTGCATCCTGTAAATCTCTAGTCCGTCTGATGGCATCTGCTAGGGTGGTGGGCCTATAAGACTTGACCCATCCCCGTAAGGGTTCAGTGAGAGCCTCAGTGAACAACATAATCAACCGACTCTCTGATATATCTGTCACCATGACTGCTATCCTCTGAAACTCTGAAATAAATGCATCTGCACTACTTGTCTGCTTGAGCTGTGCCAGCTCTCTAAAGTGTACCTCAGGATCCTTTCGATCAAACCGCTCAATGAGCCTCTGTGTAAAATCTGGGTACGATGTGATGGTGTTGTGACTCAGTGTCACTAACCTGTGATACCACCACTCATGTGCTTCTCCGTCCAAATGCAAGGGAGCCAATTTAATGGCATCTGTCTCAATCATGGGGTTGAGCTGGAAGTATGTATCCAACTTCTGTACCCAATGCCTGGCTGGGCCACCCCGAGTGCCCTCAAAGGTAGAGATAGTCAGTTTCCCTACGGTGCGCTGTAACTCATAGTTCTGGGTAAATGGCCTATTGTAAGCTTTGGGTTTGTTCTTACTTTTAAAGTGGCAGAAGTCAGTGAAGGTCATGGCTGAATGGAAGTTCTCTCCTAAAGCTCTATTCTCTCAGATATGCACTCATGGGTTCTTCTGGTTCTGCTTGTGCTAGAGGCACTACAGCTGGACTATCTAAGAATTGAGGCATGGTAGGTCGGAAGGACTTGTGTATATGGGGATGGCTCTGCATGTTGGTATATAAGTTCTCCCTACTACTGCTGGTAGATACCCTATCGCTGTTGGGAAATAAGGGACTGTGTGGGGTGGGCCCATTCTTCTCAGTCATTTGCTTGAAGGTGCTCATCATTTCTTTTTGCCCATTAGTGAGTTCTTTTATGGCTGATATGAGACTATCGAAAGTTGTTTTATCATCATCGGCCATTGTTTCTTTGCCTTTTTTAAACTGATACTCTCTGTTCTCCAAATCTATGTCCTCTAACTCCTCTTCTCTGTCTCTATTCCTCTATCTCTTGTAAGTAATGTTGTATGGGTGTCCTGGATTCATTTATAATTTTTGTATGCCCACAGCTGGCAAGGAAAATAGCTTTGAAATATGGGGTTGGCAGTTAACAGGAAAAATATGCAGTACAAGAGTACCTGGCTTCAGCGCATGAAAGAGAAGGTATGGTGCTGTAGATGATTGATATAATGCAAGATAACAATTCAGCCTTTATCCAACAACCCTTAGTGGAAGGAAAACTGAAGGGTAACTGCTGTTGCAAATGGTTTGCAAGCATGGGATCTGCTAGAAGATACGAGGAACCATTTCAACTTGGTCTTGACAGAAGTAATGACGCCTTCTCTCTCAGGCATTGGCCTTCAGAGCAATATCATGAGTCATCAAACCTACAAACACATTCCTGTAATAATGATGTCCTCTCATGATTCTATGGTTTTAATTTTCAAATGTCTGAGCATGGGTGACGTGGACTTCCTTATCAAGCCTCTTAGGAAGAATGAGCTAAAGAATATATGGAAGCATGTTTGGAAGCGACACCAGAACTCAAGTGCCAGTTGTTGTGGTGGTATCAATAGTTGCCAAACTCAAAATGTTCTGCGGCTACAAAATGCAACGGACCCAGAAAACAATGCTGACAGCAAAGAGGAAAGCAATGATACAGTCCTTGCTAGACTAGCTCAAAAGGTTGTGAGGCTGCAGGGTGCAACTGGCGCTGCTAACAGTATAGGTAGTGATGAGAAAAATGACAATGCTGTTAGTGACTTGAAAATCATTGATTGCAGTGACAAAGGAATTAGCGCCCAAGCGAGTTTCTACCATAGCATGCCGAGATCAGAATGTTCATGAAACAACGATGCTAGAGCTATTTGTATTTTTCTGTTTGCTCTACATGGATGTCTTCAGCAGCCTTGATAATTGTGAAATAAAACCGCGCTGAATTAATAGATTCTCAGACTCTTGGACGAATTCTTCTTTGGTGGCTACAGCACATAGATAGCATCTCTTGACGGCCCGGTTTCTTCCCAAAATTGACGGCTCCAGCAAGTGACCAGCAGAATCACCGATTCTCTTTACATGACCGGTCTCGTCTAGCAACAAAGAAACGACAAAGGTCCTCCACGCGCGGTCTCGTCCAGCACAAGGAAACGACAAAGGTCCTCCATGTACGGTCTCATCCAGCACAAAGAAACGACAAAGGTCCTCCACGCTGGCTGCTGACTGGCTTCTCTACGTAATATCACTGTAATATCCCGTCCATAAAGCAAGTTATTTCACTTGGTATCAGTGTCAATGTCACTCTTATATTCTCACTTCCACGATACGAAGTTGTGATGGATGCATACATGGAAGGTCTAGAATCTTTTAAGGGTGACGATCTTTCAAAAATCACCAGTGTTGCTTCCTTTTTTTTTTGTAAGTCGTGTTGACACGCTTGTAGACAAAAAAAGCTTGAAAAGATTGGAACTAACGATGCACTTGCCCTAAGAGGGAAGGCTGCCACAGCACAAGCTATTCTTGCATTCAAACTATATCAGGAAAAGTTCTCTGGTCCTCGATGGGAAGTGCTTGAAAAAAGAGGGGCAAGAGTGTTGTGGGCCTCAACTAGTGTAAAAAAAACAATCCAGCACATTCAAATACACTATATGTTAATCCTCTGTTTGGCCCTGAAACTGTCACAAATAATGTCGGACCTTGCACTCCAGGCATTCATGGACCATGGAAAGGTCTCTAGAAAAACTGATAGTAAATTATCAAATAATTGCAATTGGAAAACCTGCTCGGATTTCCCTATATGAATTTCCCCCTCAGGCTGGCAAGATCTTTAGCTCTGATACCACTGTAATATCCCAAACTGATATAATAGGAAAGCAAACCCTGAACCTTGCATGCATGCAGTTGCATGCAAATATGTGCCCTAGAAAAATACGGAAATGCTATAAAATAGGAGAAATCAATGCATGTACATACCCGTATATAGCTCACATAAATAAGCTGCTGCTGGGAGCCTGGATGATGTGCTTGCTTTGTCTCTGATCACGGTGACGCAGTGGCGGTGAAACCCTCTGGCTGGATGAATAATCAACCTCCCGGAATAACTGCTGAATGTAACCTGATGATGAACTAGTGTTGAACCTGTGTGATCCAACCTGATGATGAACTAGGGCAGATAGTTTTCACTGTCGAAATACACCAGTTAGCTGAGCATGCGCTCAACCCCAACTTAGCTCGTCGAGCTCTCCAATTCGAATCCACAAATCAATTATCACATATCTCCCTTCTCCATTCACTTTATCTTTCTTTTATAACTTTCAACTGTGAAAACCCTAACTTTTGACCTAATTAGGTCAGTTTAACTTATAATTTGCAGTTGACTTGCATGCATGCGCATAGATACTTAATCAGGTGCATGCATCATTAAATAATGCTCAAATGTCAAGCATGCAGGTGGCCTTTGGCTCTGGTGGCCCTCTTCAACCCAATGGTGATATAATATTGATGCCCTAGATCTTCTGTTGATGGCATCAGTCTTCAGTTGATTCCCTGACTGTCAGTACCTGCTCGAACTCACAGGAATCACATAGGTTAGCGGGTTGGTCCTCAATGCCTAGGCAAAAGAGGACATTACACCAACACTAGCGAGTGAAAACAATGGTGGGAATGACTACCTCTATTCTCCCTAAGGAGGGTAACACCAATGAGTATAGATCAAGAACTTCAAAGTCAGAGTAGGGACATCAATACATAATACAAATACATCGAAGTCCATATAGTTATGACCACCAGATCATGACATTGCATGTTAATACATGTCACAAAGATGAGTATAAAAGCAAACGATAACCAAAACACAATATAATAAAAGATGAGTCATAATCATGCATATAATCCATCTGAACCATCATCTGTCTAATGAGAAAGTACTGACATAAAACTGGGCATCAATAATTGCTCTGTAATGACTAAATGGCTACATTGGTCCTCAAATTTGAGTGTCCTGAGACTCAATCCTGACATGGGAAAGTACAATAGTTCACAAATAAAATAATGATCTGTCAAAACTGCTCATCTCCGCATCTCATATGTAAGAGATCTGGCTGAAAAATGTACTGTATCTGAAAAATAGAATATGGTAGCCTGGCTACTATATATGTGATAACACAGAGGTCCCTTGCTTTCGTCCAGAATGAGGAAGAAGGCCTCTCTTTTATAGAGTTTACAAACCCCTGGGGGGTGCTACCTACACTGAAGATTGAGTAAGAGTTGAGCTGAGTTAAACTGGAGAGGCAAATGCCACCTCTCCTACCAAAATCTACCAATCCACTCGATGGCTGCCACTTCACACACCTACCACTCGTGATCCTCATGAGGTTGGCGTCTTTAATTCCCTCACACGCGAGTCTTACTCCATCTTCCGCTCCATTTGCTTGCTTTGAAAGTAATACATCATACCACAACAAAGGTTTATAACCCAAGGTTTTAAATCACTTAATACAAGAAAAGGGGTCCACCTCTATACTTTAGCTCAACCTTCACATTGTAGTTTGTGCTTTCACCCTTGACGTCTGTTACCCACTAAGTCATACTTAGTTGGTGGTAGCAAGTGAGCCGGATGAGACGAACAAACTCCATTGTTCATTATTCAGAGTTCATAAGTCATTCAGGGTTTTTCTGGGAAATGTTTTTAAATTTTCTTGTACCACATGTTCATACCCCCTTGGGGAAGTTGTAATAAAATGTTCTAGCATGGTGGTGTATGTAAAAAAATCGGTCTCCTAGAATTATATATCAATCTGACTACCCCAGAGTGTTTTTTCCCTTAGAGATTATTTGTTGTTGAATAAACAACTAATAATTTACGAGTTTTTCACTCATACCTCCAAAGTTGGGGTGGTCGTCTTGGTGTTTAATCCGAGGGGGTTATTAGAGTCTATGTGTCAATGTTTATAAACATGCTAGGCATTAATATTGAGTCAGATGGACATGTGCTAGGTCCCCCTAGGTTTATTTTTAAGTTTTGATAAAAATAATTGTTTTTCGTAAATTAGGCTAGTTTTTAATAGTCTAATTGGAAAAATTGGAAATGTAATAAAAGTGTGGTTAGGGATCGGATTTTTCCATGGGGGTGGTCGTTTACTAACTTAAAGCACCTGTTTAACCCAAAAACCCACTTTTCCTAAGTTTTAAGTGATAAATTTATCACTTAAGTAAAAAATCTCCTAAAAAACAAATTTATTAATTAAAAAATAGAAATAATTAAGAAATGGAGAATATTCCCAAAATCCTAAATATGTGGGATTTGCTTCGGTTTGATTGAAATCAGTGGCATCGACTTCCAACACTGAAGGCGAGTTAGAATACTGATAAAGTGGAGTGTTTTCCTGTTGGTAATGAGTTAGAGAGCTCACACAGTCAAGGAGGCTGTGCCTCTCTCTCTCCTCCACATGTGTGTGTTAGTTGGCATCCGATGAATGGGTTGGTTAGTTCACCGAGAGAGGTGGCAGTCAGGTCTTCAGTTCTACTCCAGATCAAACTCAGTTCATGCTCAGATCAACCTCAGTTCAACTCTCCTTCAGTTGGAGTCTCTCTCTCAGTCAGGCATGCGCCCCTCTTGGCCAGTCTGGCTGTAAATAAAGCTGCCTTTTCTCATTCAAGCTAGTGAGAGCTGAGGAGAAAGGCTTGCTATTGTTGTAATATTGTATTGATCATTCTTTTGTTGGAATAAAAGAGAAGCTTTGGAGGCTAAATTGTGGAGTGCTTTTCATGTGTGGATCACCGTTATCATGCTGCTTTTGAGGTGAATTGCTATTTTTCAAGTTTTGCATTTAACTGTTGTCTGCCTGAATGATTATTGGAATCATAGGAATAGATCATTGTAAGTAAGGTTACTTACTCATATTTTGCTACATATGTTTGAATGAGTTAATATTTGCATGCTAAATAAGATTATTTCTCATGCTGTCATCTCTTTTGCATATGTATCTTCAGATTTAATGAGTTTGTTTGTAGGATTTCTCTTCTAGCTTTCAGGTTTGGTGTGATTGGAAGAGTTGTGGTTCAAGGTTGACTCCACTGATTTTCCAACGAGATTGCGAAGATTGTGTCCCTCAATGCTTCACTAACAAGTTTCTTTTGCAGATCTATTCTAGCAACAAGCACCATCTCTTCCTCTTCCTCTTCAAATTCTAAATTTTTCTCAAACTGGTTACCGTTCAATATCTTATTGCTTAGATCTATTTTACAAAGTTACAAAGTAAAAATCATACATAGATTTAATTAGTATGATCTTGTTAGCTTAGATCCCATTATTTTTGCTTGCAAATTTCCATTTTGAAAGAGTTCTAGCTTAAATCTACCTTTTTCCTTGCAAGCTTTACAAAGAAATACTTAGCTTGTTTAAAGGTAGTCTTCCTTAACGTTTAAAGAGTAAATATAGCATCTAAGTGCACATTGTATTGGCTACCCAAAAGGCAAGCCAAGATCCCAAGGAAAGTTGCTTTCCTTGGTTAATTTTAGCATTTTTTTTATAGTTTTAACTTAGGATTTTTTTCAATTTTTTTTGCATTGCCCAAGGATACTTCCAAAGTGTTTTTGGAAACTTTGTTACTAATATTGATTGCTGGTTTTTAGCAAGTCCATAAAAAAAGAGAATGAAACTCTGCCTGAAAATACAATTTTTTGACATCCGGAGCTCCCCATGAGTTCATCCCACAGCCGAATTTCTTTTTTCTCTTTGTTGTAAGCCTTTGGATCCTAGATAAAAGGACCAAAGAGCATTTTTTCTAAAGCATTGTAACCAAGTAATAAAAAAAAATCTCGAGTAGGCTCTTCCGAGCCCACTCCCCATCCCCTAGGGGGGATCCGTGTCCATGTCCCTTTTCGCACTTTTTTTTAAAATTTTTTTTTTTTTTTAGTTTAGTTTTCCTTAATGATATGTAGGATAGTATACTTTGTTTAATACTGCAAAATCTTATCATTCCATATTCAATGTAATACTACAACTTACCCCACAATTTCTCGAGTGATTCGAAAGGGGAAAGAGATTCGTGGTAGATTAATTAGACAACTTTATTTGTATTTTCTTGCAATGTTTAATTTCACTATAAAAACATAAATAAAATCTACCCATCCTTGCTTTCCCAATTGAGGTTCACTTGAACCGAAAGAGATTCTTGGAGGTCACTTTTTGCCTTTTTATCAAACAAAACTATTCATAAAATCTTTAAAATCCTTTAGACTCCATTGTGTATGCTTTGCACCGCCGCAGTTTGTCCGAACAGTTGGCTACATCAAAAGCAACGTGGGTGACTAGATTAATTAATTTTCACACCCCAATTAACCTCCCAAGCGAAAATCCAACGCCTCGATTCAATCCATTGCGGTGGAAAAATCCACAAAGGAAGCGGGAACAACTAGGTAGTGACCTCAAGACACCTGTAATATCCCAAATACTGTTATTTTCTATTTCTATGTAAAGTTACTGAAATAACCGGGCATGCAAACTGCCATGCAAAAATTCCCTATTTTATAGCTGAAATTAGGGTTAGGGTTTGCAGGATAGAATGTAACACTTACCACTAATAAGCTGGCTGAAATGCTCCTGAGAAAATATGCATGCATCAAGAGCTGATTTGGAGATGAACTAGTACCTATTGCCTCCAGTGATACCCTAGCAGCGTGAACCCAAAATCAGCTAAGGGTGACGTTTTCAGTGAAGGAGGTGTCTGTTGAAGCTGAAAATTTGCAGGAGTGTTAGTCTTCCCGTGCCGGAGAGGATGCTTGACACATGCGGAATTTCTGAGGTCTCTAGGAAGGCTAGCGAATTGATCTGGAGGTTTAGCTGCTCACGCCCCCCTGATCCCGAAATTGTTGATAACTGCTTCGGATGAGCAAGACCGGATTTGATAATCACCGAGTACTAGAGTATGATACCGATGATGAGAATGGTGCCTGGGTTTTGAAGGTAAACTGAGATCTGAAGATCCAGCGAATGATTTGGGGTTTTCCACCTAAAAACCTCCTTACAGCTGCACACGTGCCCCTGCAAACAATCTCTGATTGATACTGGATAACTGTAAAGGAATGAATAAATTGAAGAGCGGATGGTGAACCTGGATGAGACTAGGGAAGATATCTCACTGCCGAAACCTCGTTAGCTGAAGACGCCGTCTTCAACCCCAACTACTATGACCGCACGCTGTGCTGCTGCTCAAGAGCTCCAAAATCATACAATAATCAAAAGTGAAGTCTCCATTCACTTTATCTTTCTTTTATAACTTTTAACTACAAAAACCCTAACTTTGACCTAATTAGGTCACTTTAACTTCTAATTTGCAGTTGACTTGCATGCATGCGCATGGAGACTTAAATGGGTGCATGCATCATTAAATAATGCTTAGATATCATGCATGTTGGTGGCCTTTGGCTCTGGTGGCCCTCTTTGACCTAATGGTGATAACATATTGATGCCCTAGATTTTCTGTAGATGGCACCAGTCTTTAGTTGATTCCCTAACTGTCAGTACCCGCTCGAACCTATGGGAATCAAATAGGTTAACGGGTGTTCGCAGGGTGGTTTAGTTGGAAGGGGACATTACAGTGCTCCCCTCTTGAAATTGCTTGTCCTCAAGCAATCTCTGACCAATATACCGAATCATTTGTCCTTGTCTCTCCTTATCCATTTTAATCAACCAGTGTATTCCATTGTTGGGTGGCCCTTCTTTTCCTTCAAATTGGTGTTTCCTTTCACCTCTGCTCTGTATTCCCTCCTTGTATCGACTAGGATACCGGTGAGGATCGAACATGCTAGTTTTGGCTCCTTGTCCAAATCCCCTAGGACTCATCCTACCTTTGTCTCGAGGTCTACCTAGAAAGCACTTCGCACACCACTGTTCCTTCCTTGACTTCTTATGTGTTGGAGCTGGCCATTTCCTTGTGCGAGTCTTGTCCTCATGCCTGAATATGGTGGTCATCCCCTTTGCTGTGGCTGACCCTGAAGCTTCATTGGGCATTCCCCTTAGGACTACCCTCTTTCCATCTGGTGCAAAAACTCCATCTCTAATGTTTGGTAGTTGGTTCAGTATTTCCCAATTGAGTACAGCCATTGTAGTACCAAAACAATGCTCGTGTTTGGCACATCTACCACATAAAATTCGTCCACCAATACATAATTCCCAAGCTGTACCTGTAACTGAGGTATCCTCTGTGTGCATTTCATCCTATGATTGCCAGCCATGACAACGGTAAAGCCCTCAAAGTCCTCAATGGGAAATATTTTCCTCTCTACCCAAGAGGCATCTATAAAGTTGTGGGTGGCCCCACCATCAATCAAAGCAATGGCACGTTGTCCCTGGATACCTCCCCTAATCCTGATAGTATGGAAGGTGGGGACTCCTGTGAGGGTAGCAATAGTGGCTCTCTGTGGCAATTGTTCCAATTCTGTATTGTGTAGTTCTCCATCCGGTTTTTGCTCTGACTCGTCTTCCTCACTGCTATTTGGAAGTACCTCAATGAGGTGTACTTTCCCTTTACCCATACATCTGTGGCCTGGTACCCAAGGTTCTTTGCAAGCAAAACATAAGTTCTTCCTTCTCAAGTCCCGTCATGTGTCCTCATTCAACCATTCCCTCTGTGGGATTATCCTTTCCCTATTTTCTGGAAGAGGGGTAAGTTTTTCCTTGTTTTCCAGGAGACTGGTAGTTTTTTGTGGCTGCTTGTTCTTTGGTACAGAATCTTGTAGGTCCAGAGTCCTACTGATAGCATCTTGCAAAGTAATTGGCCTATAGGCCTTCACCCATCCGCGGAGTGGCTCGGATAGTGCCTCCGTAAATAACATAATCAACCGACTCTCTGATATGTCAGATACCATAACTGAAATTCTCTGGAATTTGGATATAAATGTCTCGGCACTGCCTGTCTGCTTGAGTTGCACAAGATCGTTGAAATGAATCACTGGGTCCTTCTTGTCAAAGTGCTCCATGAGCGTTTGAGTGAAATCACTGTAGGAAGTAATAGTGTTGTGACCCAATGTCACCAGTCCGTGGTACCACCACTCATGTGCTTCTCTGTCTAAATGTAAAGTAGCCAACTTGATTGCATCTGTCTCTGTCATGGGGTTAAGTTGGAAGTAGGTGTCTAACTTCTGTACCCAAATCCTGGTTGAACAACTGGATGTCGCATCAAAGTTGGGGATAGTCAGTCTTCCCAATGTGCGTTGCAACTCAAAATTATGATTGAGTGCTCTATTGAACCCTCTTGGCCTGTTCCCGCTTTTCATGTTGCAAAAATCTGAGAAAGTCATGGTTGGATGGAATTCATCTCCTAAGTCCCTGTATTCATGTAAGTAAGTCTCAAAGGGTTCACTAGGCTCTACCTGCATGACTGGACCTCCTACTGCATCTGCCAAGAAGTGAGGCATAGTAGGCCTATTGGAAGGTCTAGTATATATGTGGGGTGTATTATGTATATTGGTGTATTCAACCTTCCCACTGCTGCTTGTAGACCCTCTATCTACCGATGAAGGAGGTGTACTGCTGTTACCTGGTTTTGGTTTCGCCGATAATTTGTTGATTGCATTAAGTGCATCCTTTTGCCCTTTGGCTAAGTCTTGTAATGCAGATAATAGGTTGCGAAACTCCATCCTGTCCTCATCTTCTCTTGTTCATTTTCCCATGTCAGAGTGTATACTTGTTGGGTCCATGTCTGAGTTGGTATCTTCTAGTTGGATATCCTCAAATTCCTCTATGTACCTACACCTTCTTTTCTTATAGGTTACAAAACTGTCCTCTTCTATATTCATCTACTTCTCATTTCTTAAGCCTGCAGCTGGCCAAGAAGATAGCTCTGATACCACTGTAATATCTCAAATCCTGATATTTTCTATTTCTATGCAAAGTTACTGAAATAACCGGGCATGCAAACTGCCATGCAAAAATTCCCTATTTTATAGCTGAAATTAGGGTTAGGGTTTGTAGGATAGAATGTAACACTTAGCACTGATAAGTTGGTTGAAATGCTCCTGAGAAAATATGCATGCATCAAGAGCCGATTTGGAGATGAACTGGTACCTTCTGCCTCCGGTGATACCCCAGCAGCACGAACCCAAAATCAGCTAAGGGTGACGTTTTCAGTGAAGGAGGTGTCCGTTGAAGCTGAGAATTTGCAGGAGTGGTAGTCTTCCCATGCCGGAGAAGATGCCTGACACATGTGGAATTTCTGAGGTCTCTAGGTAGGCTAGCGAATTGATTTGGAGGTTTAGTTGCTCACACCCCCCTGATCTCGAAATTGCTGATAACTGCTCTGGATGAGCAAGATCGGATTTGATAATCACCGGGTACTGGAGTATGATACTGATGATGAGAATGGTGCCTGGGTTTTGAAGGTAAACTGAGATCTAAAGACCCAGCGAATGATTTGGGGTTTTCCAGCTAAAAACCCCCTTGCGGCTGCACACGTGCCCCTGCAAACAATCTCTGATGGATACTGGATAACTATAAAGGAATGAATAAATTGAAGAGCGGATGGTGAACCTGGATGGTTTAACCTGGATGAGACTAGGGCAGATATCTCACTACCAAAACCCCGTTAGCTGAAGACGTTGTCTTCAACCCCAACTGCTATGGGCGCACGCTGTGTTGTTGCTCAAGAGCTCCAAAATCATATAATAATCAAAAGTGAAGTCTCCATTCACTTTATCTTTCTTTTATAACTTTGAACTATGAAAACCCTAATTTTGACCTAATTAGGTCACTTTAACTTCTAATTTGTAGTTGACTTGCATGCATGCGCATGGAGACTTAAATGGGTGCATGCATAATTAAATAATGCTTAGATGTCATGCATGTTGGTGGCCTTTGGCTCCGGTGGCCCTCTTTGACCTAATGGTAATAACATATTGATGCCCTAGATTTTCTGTAGATGGCATTAATCTTCAGTTGATTCCCTAACTGTTAGTACCCGCTCGAACCTATGGGAATCAGATAGGTTAACGGGTGTTCTTAGGGTGGTTTAGTTGGAAGGGGACATTACAACACCGTTAGGCTACACAATTGTTGGTGTAGTGTTGAACACGTCTCCGTGACTCCAACCAACCCACATATTCCTTGCGGGGAGCTACATCGGATAATGGTTTTGGACATACTCCTTGTACCTTCGGGTATATCTAGAGTCCCCTTCTCCCCATAAGTTAATCAACTCATCTTCACATTAACTTAAAACTGACCAAGAGCACTTGCAACACTTTTCTTTCAGCAATACAACAACACTTTTTATCTGTGGACTCCATTTTGGCACCGGTTCTTTGCATTTTACTATCATCTGCTTTCATGTACTTTGATATATCATACATTGATGTTTATGCTGTTGTGATTTAAATCTTGTTGCAATATCTTGTGTTAGTGTTTACTTCCATCAAACTCCTAAGGAATCTAATCTCCACCATAACACTAAGCCTTAATAGCTTTGGCAACTAAATAGGGTCTCTGTTAGGATATTTAGACACTTAGGAGTTAGTTAAGATCAACTTGTGTAATATATTCGTTAGGTAAAGTATGTTTCATTAGTATGCATTTGTAAATATTCTAATCCGACGGTCACGATATGTTCTAGACATAAAGTGATCCGACGGTTCAACTTCTCTTAGATTATACATACCATCGATCCGTGGCTTAACACCCGATTGGTCCATGATCTCTATTTAAAGAGCATGGAGGATCCTTGGCTAGTTGATCGATTATGAGAAGCTCATATGTAACTTTCTTTCTTTTGCATAATAAATTGCTCCAAGTAGCTATTTGGCTAGGGCCGTGGACTGTTTCTCTCTCGAGGGTTTTAACCATGTGACAAACATCGGTGTTTTGATTTGTGATCTGTTTGTATGAAGTAGTTGTTCTAGGTGTTCGGTCTTTTGGGAGTACCTTGTGTACCCGAACATGGTATCAGAGCATTTATGAAGAGCCGCTTCCGGTTTTGATCAAGATCTGGAACCGCTGTTGCCGAAACTTTGAAAGGGTTTCTGGTTCTGAAGCTTTTGTGCATTTGTGGCATGTGGGAGTTGTTCCATTGCGTCCGGAGCGTCGTTTCCATTGAGAAATAGTTTTGTTTCATCGAAACGAAAACTGTTTTTTTTTTTTAAATCTCTCATATTTTATCAGTTTTATTATTAGATCTTTATTGTTTTAGTCTCGAACTGTTGCCTTCCCTGGTTGTGTATGCTCTTTGTCGTGCACCTTGCGCGATCGCGGCTAATCAGAAACAAAAAGGAATTTTTTTTTTTCTTGTATTCTCGACTATGTATGCTCTTTGTCGTGCACCTTATGCGATCACGACAAATCAGAAACAACGAGAATACTTGAAAACGTAGACTTTCCGGGTAAGCTAACCAAGATCTAACCCCACCCATAGTGTGGAAAAGTTTTTTTTTTGTTTTTGTGATTTGCAGGAAAAAAAAGGCAAGCACGGAGAACGAGAGAGAAATGTAAAAAAAACTCCTTCCTCTTTCCATTATTTTATCTACCTTTTAAACTTAGCTCACTTGGTTCAAAGTTGCTTTATTCCTTAACAGGTCTTGAGTTCATGTCTTATTAAGTTACTGTTTAGTGCATGCAATTTCTATTTCAAGTTACTTTATTGTAAAAGTGCATCTCACTTAAATAAAATAAAATAAAAAGTGAGTCACTTAAGTCTTTTAATTTATTGCCACATTATTTAAAAGTAACATTATTGTAAAAGTGAACATCATTTATTTTACAAAAGTGATTCACTTACAAAACAATTTTCTTGTAAGTGATTGTCAAAGGTTCATCTTGGGAAGAAGGGGGTTCTTTTTTTAGTTGGTCAAGTTAATATTTGCCATGTCACTATTGGAGACATCTTCAACATTTTCTTTGATCAAACATAACTTCATCATCCAGAATCAGTTTTCAGTGCCATTTTTTTTAAACAGATTAATTTTTTGAGCTCTTTGCATCCAAACAGTTAGTTTTTGTTTTTTCAGCCGTTATTTTACAGTATGGCCGCTTCTTGTGATATTCTACTTACCAGTTCTAACTATTTCTCATGGAAATCTCGTATGGAAGATATTCTACGAAGTAGGGGACTTTTTCAGAATTACCTCAGGGAAAGAAACAGAACCCACTGATGATTATAAGAAAATAAAATGGACAAATAGATGTGATGAAGCTCATGGATTGATTGGGATGTCAATCTCTACTGATTTGCGATTCCATATATCTAGAATTGATGAACTTGATAAAGCTTGGGAAAAGTTGGAAAATTATGTTTGATAAACACAATGAAATTCGAGGTCATCAACTTGAGAATGAGTTGATTTCTTTGAATCTAAGTGATTTTTCATGCATTCAAGATTACTTATCTAAGTATAAAACTCTTAGACTCTTATGTGAAGAATGTAAGATTAAGAAAGAAGACAAAGAATGTATTTATCATATTCTTTCCAAACTTGGACCTGCATATTCTGTTTTTGTATCTACATTTTACTCCATGAAAGAATCCTTGAATGCATCTAGCTATCAAGAGCCTACTCTTGAATCCTTTTGTGGTTCGTTAATTAGAGAGCAAGATAAGCTCATTCATATTGGAATAATTAACAATACAAATACATCTGGGAAAGCCTTACTGTTCCAACAGAAAGAAAAGTCCAAGCCTCCCAAGAAACATAATTTTCGCATTAATAAGACAAACAAGGGTCCCAAACCCTCTTAGTCAGCTCCTTCTTTAAAAAATGACAAAGGATCCAAGCCAAAAGGAAAGAAGACTGAGCGTCATTGCAATTTTTGTGGGAAAGATAATCATGATGAATCTAAGTGTTTCAAGAAGATGGCAACCTTGGAAGCAGCACTGAAGAAGCACCACATTAGCCTAGATTCGTCTTCAGAATCTACCTCTCATGGCCATTCACTTTGTGCTTCCGGTTACTCTTATACTGCATCTTCTTTTTCTACTTCAAATGAATGGCTCATTGATTCTGGAGCCTCTTATCATATGGCTAAGGATCAAGCCATCTTTTCTACTATGCATGAATGTAACACCAAACAAATATTTGTTGTTGATGATAGATCTCTAAGTGTTGTAGGATCTGGAACAGTTCCAGTAGAAAATGGTCATTTCAGTGATGTACTATGTGTTCCAAAAATTTCCTGCAATTTGTTATCAGTCTATCAAATTACTCATTCAGGTGAAGGTAAAACTGTGATGCTTACACCTCACCAAGTTGTAATCAAGGATTTTAAAAATCCTCAAAATGTCCTCGCTACTGGAATTGCTGATGATATTACCAGGTTGTACAAATTTAACAATTTTGGGTCATCACATCTTCCTTCAGTTTTTGTTGCTCATAGTGATAACTTGAGCAAACTTTGGCATGAGCGATTTGGTCATTTAAATTATCGCTCATTGCAACAACTATGTAAAGACAATATGGTGACTGGTCTTACGATGGTATCTTGCAAGGATGGTGTTTGTTTCTGTTGTGTACTCGGAAAACATCATCGGGACAGTTTTGACAAACGTGTCTCTTGGCACGCCTCGGTTCCCTTGGAGCTTGTGCATAGTGACTTGTGTGGTCCTCTTCCATCTGCTTCCTTTTCTGGTTTCAAATATTTCTTAACTTTCATTGATGACTACTCCAGACGCACTTGGGTTTACTTCCTAAAACTTAAGAGCGAAGTATTTAACATGATCTTGACCTACAAGGCCCTTGTTGAAAAACAATCTGGTCATCAAATTATTAAGTTAAGATCTGATAATGGAGGAGAAAATGTTAACAAAAAGTTCACTACTTTCTGGACTGAACAAGGAATCCAACAACAACACACTGTTCCATATACACCACAACAAAATGGTGTAGCTGAATGGAAGAATCGCACTTTAAATGAAATGGCTAATTGTATGATCCAATCTAAGGGACTAAGTCTTCAATATTGGGCTGAGACCATAAATTGTGCAAATTACATAGTTAATCGCACACCAACTAAAGTTTTAGAAGGTATAACACCGGAAGAAGCATGGAGTAAAAGTAAACCAGATGTAAGTCACTTCCGTGTGTTTGGTTGTGAAGCATGGACTCACATTCCGGATGAAAAATGGAAAGCATTGCAGCCTAAAAGTGAAAAGTGCATATTTGTTGGATATTCTGAAGATGTAAAAGGTTATAGACTTCTTTAGCCACAATCTCATGATATAATCATTAGAAGAGATGTTAAATTTGATGAAAATCTCTTGGCCTGCGAACCTAACTTGGCGAGTGTGCCATCTTTGGCCTACGAGCTTGATTCGACGATTGCGCCTTCTTCTTCTTCTTCTTCCAACTTCTTTGACAGGTTTCGAACTCCAGTTTTTGATGATGACAGTGAGGATGAAAATCCACTTTCGCCTGCTCATGTTCCTCTAGTTGCACCAGCACCAATGCTTCCTCGATGGGTTCGTTCAACATTTGAAGCAGCTGGTGATCTTGTCGGTGATCCTGGAGATCAATGCCGAACACGTTCTCAATTTCAGCGGGCCTCTTCTCTTTTGGCTCAAGTTTCCAAGAATCATGATCCAGAAACTTTTGCAGAAGCTTCAGGAAACCCATATTGGGATGCAGCTATGGATGAAGAATATTGTTCCTTAATGGCAAACGATACTTGGGATCTTGTTCCTCTTCCAAAAGGAAGAAAACTTGTCAAATGTAAATGGGTCTATAGAACTAAGTATGCATCAGATGGAAGTGTTGAAAGACTTAAGGCAAGGTTAGTTGCCAAAGGTTTTTCCCAAGTTGAAGGGATTGACTACAATGAAACCTTTGCTCCTGTCGCAAAATTGAACTCCGTCTGCCTTATTCTTTCCCTTGCAGCCTTACATAACTGGGAAGTCCATCAAATGGATGTCAAGTCTGCCGTTTTACATGGTGATTTACAGGAAGAAATTTACATGGAACAACCTCCTAGATATGTTCAGGATAACTCTTATAGTTGACTCATTCCCGTCTTGACCTTTCCTTTGTCGTTGGTCGTGTTGCCCGTTATATGCAAACACCTCATGAAAGTCACTGGAAAGCAGCAAAAAGAATACTTCGATATATTTGAGGTACAATTTAGTTTGGGATTCATTACAATACAGGGGGGAAACCTTTGTTGGTTGGTTTCACTGATTCAGATTGGGCCGGCGATCCTGATGATCGAAAGTCTACTGCAGGTTATGTTTTCAGTCTGAGATCTGGACCTGTCACTTGGGCTTGTAAGAAACAACAAGCTCTTGCTCTTTCTTCAGCAGAAGCAAAATATCGAGCCACAGTTAATGCTAGTCAGGAAGCTTTATGGCTTCAATAGATCCTTTCAGAGTTTGGATTCGAGCAGCAGCAGCCTACTCCACTTTGGTGCGACAAATCAAAGTGCCATCAAGCTTTCCAAAGATCCAATTCTACATCAACGCAACAAACACATTGAGCTACACATGCACTTCATCAGAAATCTTGTTCATGATCGTGTTCTTGAAATTCTCTATTGCCCTACAGGTGATCAAGTTGCAGACATTTTCACCAAGTCTCTTACAAAAGCGAAGTTTTCTAAACTTCGATCTATGTTAGGAGTTCAGGAATGTGTCCTTAAGGGGGGATAGGCTCTAATGCCTCCTTCCTTCTCCTAATAGTGTCACTTTTGTAAATCCTTCAATCCTATCCCAAGTTGTTCTTAAGGGGGGATGTTAGGATATTTAGACACTTAGGAGTTAGTTAAGATGAACTTGTTTAATATATCCGTTAGGTAAAGTGTGTTTCTTTAGTATGCATTTGTAAATATTCTAATTTGACGGTCACGATATGTTCTAGACATAAAGTGATCTGATGGTTCAACTTCTCTTAGATCATACCTACCATTGATCCGTGGCTTAAACCCGATTGGTCCATGATCTCTATTTAAAGAGCATGGAGGGTCCTTGGCTAGTTGATCGATTATGAGAAGCTCATATGTAATTTTCTTTTTTTTGCATAATAAATTGCTCCAAGTAGCTATTTGGCTGGGGCCGTGGACTGTTTCCGTCTCGAGGGTTTAACCACATGACAAACATTGGTGTATTGATCTATGATCTGTTTGTGTGAAGTGGTTGCTCTAGGTGTTCAATCTTTTGGGAGTACCCTATGTACCCGAACAGTCTACCCCCCTTGGCTTCAATAGGAGTTGGCCTAAACGGAGGAGTCAAGAACAAGGTGATAGCCTTGACTTGATACTTGCCCCCAAGTGGCTTGAAGATTTTTATCACGTTCCCCCCTAGGTGTGTGAAAGACGACAACATTTTCTGCTGCTGTTGCCAGGGATAAATATTTTTATTCCCGAGTACGACTTAACTTTTCTTTTTGTTTAAAAATGTATAAAAATAAAAAAATTTGATAGATCTTTTCTTTAAAATTTTAAAATTAAAACTCGATCCATTTGACGACTCCACTGTTTAATATCCCTCCAAGGTATTATACTCAAAGGAACTCCGAAGGAGTATTTGATCTTATCCCTGAGCCTGAGAGGGCTTATAGAAGGAGATTAAATAGACAGACTTCTCGTAGGATCCTTGAAGATTTAGGGTCCCAATCCCTCTCAGATATCCATTATCTATTTGTAGAGAGTCACATCCGTCAATCTAAAGAAATGTCTGATTTTT
This sequence comes from Pseudotsuga menziesii, assembly GCA_001517045.1. Taxonomy (NCBI): domain Eukaryota; kingdom Viridiplantae; phylum Streptophyta; class Pinopsida; order Pinales; family Pinaceae; genus Pseudotsuga; species Pseudotsuga menziesii. The sequence goes on from LPNX010603539.1 coordinate 163,129, forward strand.
TCAAACCCCTTGACCTTTCTCAGATAGTAGGTGCTCCTCATGCCATTCCGAATGATGCTATCAAGAAGCTGCCTACATTTCAAGGCAACAATGCCATCACATTCAAATCCTATCTTCAGAATTTTTCTAGGCATTTATTTGGTTATTGCAATCAAGCTGCCCATGACCATGATGATGTAAAAATGAAGCTTTTTGCTTTATCTTTAGAAGAAGATGCTAGAGAGTTGTACCTTGACTTAGCTGATAATTCATACAAAACACCTAATGAATTTCTGGAGGGTCTTAAGAAGAAATGGGGAGAGAAGAAGGAACCAAGATATCAGTTTGCTGCTCTCCATAGCATTAAAAAGATGGAAAATGAAACTATGGTGGAATTCAATAAGAAGTTCAGGGATCTTGTTTCTGACCTTCATAAAGACATTAAGCCACATGATGTTGCTATCCTCATCTATTATATTGAAGCATTCACTAGAGATTTAAGGTATCAGTTAAGAGATAAAGAACCTCCTGATTTAAAGCAAGCCCAAGAATTGGCTGAAAAGATTGAAAAGAATATGCAATCATCTGGTAAGTCCAATATACCTGGATTCACTAGAGGAAATTCTTCCTATAACAAAGAGTCCAAGGGAAAAGCGGTTGAGTCAGAGAGCAAGGAATCATCCAAAGATCCTATGAAGGAAATGTCTAAAATGATGAAAAGCTTGTTAACAAACCAAAACCAACAAATGACCAATCATGTTGCACAACTGGATCATATTTAGAACAGGTTGGTAATTATGGAGAGAAATCATGCTTCTCATGCACCAAGGAAATTTCAACATAAGCCTAACCAGATGTATTAGAAGAAAGCACTAGGTCAAGTGCCTAGGATTCCAAACCAGTTAGATTCAGGCAACATGGTAGAGGATGCAATTCCATTTTGTAGGCCTTGTGATCAGTTCCACCAGGAGAGTACTTGTTATATTTCCAATCAGGTCATGGAACAGGGATTCCCCGAGACTAGTAATCAGGATACACCTTCAAGTGAGCCTAAGTTCGTGAACATGGTAGGACAAACCTACCATTTGTCAAACCATCATTGGCAGCAGGACAGATTATAGTCAGGAGAAGGACTTCATTACCCAAAACTATGGTGAGAAGCCTTCTTAGGAAAAGGTTAAAGAGATGAGGGATGCTAGACTCAAGGGTGCTACTTACCAAAGAAAGGAGAAGTCCACACCGACTAAGCAGTATAAACCTAAGGTAACAACTCCTATTATAAACCCTCTTGTTGTTGCAGAATCAAAGCTTGACATGGGAATGTGGTTAAAAGGTGCTAAAGTCCTAGCTTATGCAACCGACATCCTTCAAATTCCTGGTCAAAAAGAAAAATTGTTGAAAGCTTTAGAAAGTAATCATAACATTGTCAAAGAAACTGCCCTTCCAAGTAATAATGCCATCTTGATTTAAAGCAAGCCCAGGACTTGGCCGAAAAAATTGAAAAGAATATGCAATCTGTTAAATTTTCATATCCTAAGCTAGATCTTAGTATTTCATTTTGATTTCATAACAAAAGCATATAAACAGGATCATTGAAAGATAGACAAGCACAACCATACAAAAGGAGAACACAAAGATTTATCCTGGGAAAACCCTAAAGGGAAAAACCCAGCAAAAGCTTCCTCAATATAGATGCCCCAAAAGATAAAAGATAAAACCAACAAGGAGATCAAACCCTGATCCTCCTCCTTCTCCAGCTACTTCTCTTCTCCACTAATGCACTACACAAGTGAGAGTGTGTGTGTATCAAATTAGGAGCACCACACCTCTATTTATATTCATCCATTCACTTGAATTAACTCATCCGACATGTAGGCTCGAGTTAATCATGTAGGCTCGAGTTACACATGTAGGCTCAAGTAACCACACTGGGGTGCTAATGACCCACCTTTACAAATAGAGGGGACAACCTCATGACTCTTATTAGTTCTTCCGATTAGAAGCATCGGAGTACAAGATAATACAAGTGGTTCTCTCGGTAGGACCATCGGGGACCACAAAAGATACATATAGAATATTCTTCGAAGTTACAATATTTCAACACTCCCCCTTAACGAGAAGGGTATTCTACAACAACATCAACAACAACAATAGTAGGAGAGGACATCATCAACAACAACAATAGTAGGAGAGGACATCATCAACATCATCAGGGTAACACATCTATAAATCATTGGAAGCTTTTCAACATCATTTAGTCTTCGTCTTCAATATTTGACGACAACAACTCTTTAATCAACATCAACATCTTTTGACCTTTTGATCAGCAACATCTTCAACACTTTGATCTTTCGATCAGCAACATCTTCAGCACTTAGACCTTTCGATCAGCAGCAACATCTTCAGCACTTTGACCTTTCGATCAGCAACATCTTCGGCACTTTGACCTTTCGATCAGCAACATTTTCAGCAACATCTTCAACACTTTGACCTTACCTGGATAACCTTGTAGATGCCTTGATGATGCTGATCTATGCTGTCTCGATCAATTTGAGAAGATTTGGATGAAGCCTCTATGCCAATCGTTTTGCCCAAGGAAGCCAATGCACCCTCTCTCCTACACAACAAACGTCAACCATATCAAATTTGATGCATCAAGAGAAATACACAAATGCTACAGAAAAATAGCAAGATGAGACCATAGATCACAATGATACTAATAATAACCCCTTGATACGAGCGATGCCAAACAAGCGATTTGAGGAAGCCCTACAAAAACTTCCAAGTGAAGTTGCCCTCCTATAGCAAGACAAAGTTTCCACGAAAAATATAGATCTCACCACAAATACTCAAATGCTCTGAAGCAATAGACTTTCCAATCACCATCGAAGAACACTAGATGCAAAGGAGATCCGAAAATTTCCACAAAATAGTTTTTCTATTATCCAGATTGAAGAGCCCAAAGACCCCTTTACAATGAGAAGCTCTCTCCTTTAAATAGGAATGAGATATACCAAAATCCTAACCACCTTTCAAATGGATGGCTAAGATTAAAAGATGAAAATGTTCTAATGAACGGTTGAGATGAGCTCAACATAAAGTACATGGATCAATACAATAATATAATATATCAATGGACCAAATCACCCTAGGAGAGGGGATCCCACTCAATATGAAGAAATAAAAATGAATAAAGCTCATGGTGGATTCAGGGGGTATTAACTAACACCCCTAGTGTGTCCCCATGGAACAACATGAATAAAATATAAATTTAAATGCAAAATAGTGTCTCTCTAAGGTAATCGTGAGCCTCCAAAAGCTCTAGAAAAATCGTAAAATATGTTGGAGAGATGGATGTGTGTCCACCCAAGTGCTGAAACTGCTGGAGAAGGAGTGGAAGACATCACATTCATCATCAAAACTCATCCCATGCCATTTCCTTGCCTCAGTAACCCAAATCGAATTCTTCAGTAGCCATTTTTATAATTTTCAATCTGCCTCAAGAAATGTGACACTGCCCAAATTGCCATCCAGAGTGCCTGCGTTGTCAAGTTGAGTCCACCAAGCTCTTTGGGAGGGGGTAAAATGGTAAAAACAAGTGGCTTGACCACCCCCTCCTCATACATCGCCCTAGGTGAACCAATCAAGTCACCTTTTTGCTCTGACAGGCCATTCAACATGGCAAAACTGCACCAGAATGGTATACTGAGACAAATCATCACTATAACTGCCCGAAAATGAAAATAATCTGTCTCATTGGACTCAGGGAGCCCAAATCCATCTAAGTTGCATACTCATACACCCTACAGGTCTCTGCATGATTAGGTACCATATCTAATATGTCCAAACAAATAATCTGTACATGATCAAATAATCAATAGTATGACCCAGGCTAACATCAATCTGCAGCACGTGTTTAGAGGTCAAGATATGCTCTACAAATCATTCAAGTAACAATTATAACAAATAGTAATCATTTCACTGGCGAAAGAATAACAAGTACAACAAAATGCATAAGATATAAAAGATACACAAGACACAGATTTTCATCGGGGAAACCATAAAGGAGAAAACCCCGCAAACTTCTTCAGAATAGTAAGATGATAAAAAACAGTAATAAGAAATGTTCAGCAACTATCTTTCTCTCCTCCTTTGACTGTATCTCTCTCATGTGCCTTAGAGAGTGTGTGAGGTGTGTATAAATGAGGGAGAGTGCTTCCCTATTTATATCCTTTCAAGTCATTGACCAAATATAAGACTCGAGTCTACATGCCATCTCACATGGGGCCCACTTCTCCTAGAGAGACCACAATTACATATGACATGATGTTACAATGGGGACTATTGCCCCGACTTACAACAGAGGTTGTACCTCAAGGTCTAGACATAATTTAGACATCTCGTAAAGGGGTAACACACATCCCCAATGGGGGTACAACAACATACAATGATAATATACATCAAAATATCTTCCGAAGTTACAAATACATCAACAGGGCCCACCCTCATGCTTTAGTGCAAGCTTCAAACTTGTTGTTAGCGTGAGTCTCTCATGTGGGTGATGTCATCCTTTTCTTAAACAATTCGTGAACTCCACTTTTATCCAAAGTTTTGTTTACCGTCACAACTTAAAAATGATTGCATGACATAAGGGCCCACATGCCATGTCATTTCCTTTTTTTTAAGTGATTTCTGACTTCTTTTCTATTTTTGACTTTGGTGCACTTCATCATAACTTAGCATTGTTTGGCCATTTTGTAGCATTTTTAGCAAAATAATGCCATACGAGACGATAAAGTCACCTGGAGCACGGGAAAGGTTCTTTGAGCTTGAAAACGAGCCCAACCACACCAAACACGGACTTCGGATCACACCTTTTTTACATTTTGAATTTTTCCATTTAAATCATTAAAAAATGGCCTAAAAAACGGGAAAAATTTGTTTTTTCTCGGAATCAGACGAAACTCTAGGGGGACCTAGTACATGTCTATATGACTCAAAATCAATGCCTAACACACTTATATACATCGACACATGAACTTTAATAGCCTCCTAAGGCCTAATCACCAAGACGAAAATTTCGGCTTTGGAGGAGCGGTGAAAAACTCGAAAATTATACATCGCGTATTCAGCATTGCATAATTGACAAGAGAAAAAACACCTTGGAATAATCGGATTGATAGCCAAGTCTTAGGAAGCCAAGTCCTTTACAAAAAGTTTGTCGTGTTAGAGCATTTATTACAACACCCCCAAGGGGTATGAACATGCTTTTTATTAAAAAAAGAGACCCAAAAAAGGCTCTGACAAACCACGGAACCTTCTGAGCATAGATAATGAACAAATGGCTTGTTCATGACTTCGGCGGCTCATTAGAAATCCACTAAGTGCAAAATTAGTGGATAACAACTTGAAAAAAAACCTAGGGGGACCTAGCACATGTCCATATGAATCAATAATAATGTCGAGCACATTCATATACATTGACACGTGAACTTTAATAACCTCCTAAGGTTTAACCACTAAGACGACCATTCCATCTTTGGAGGAGCAGGTGAAAAGTCGAAAACTATACATCGCTTATTCAGCATTGCATAATTAACAAGGGAAAAACACCTTGGAATAATCGTCTTGATAACCAAGTCCTAGAAAGCCAAGTTCTTAACAAAAAAACCTGTGCTAGTATATTTTTTACAATTTCCCCACAGGGTATGAATATGTGGTAAAAAAAAAAGAAAAAAGGGCCTTGGAAGGCCTAAATGGACTTCTGAACTCTGAATTTGAACAAGTACTTGTTCATCTTTGGCGGCTCATTGGAAAATCCAACTAGATGCAACCTAGTTGGTAACAGAGTCCATCAAAATCCTCATAGCTATGGCTTCACTCTTCTTGTTTCTTGCTTTCGCTCGGGCTCCCTCTGGATTTGGAATATCTTTGAGTATATGATCCTTGAGATCATGTTCATTTAGGAGCATGAGAATCCTACTCTTCCAAGATCGGAAGTTTGAAACTCCCTCCAATCAATCTTCTACTCTGAGTCCAACAACCATCTTGACCCTAGTTTAGAAATAGGTAAAAAATTGAAACTTTTCAGATCTGAAATTTGCTTCCATAGATGAATGCGCTCTCCTAGGGCAAGTTGAGTATCCCTCCTTTTCTTCTGGATCTGTGGACATAACAACTCACAAATTGAAACCTTAATTTCTGCAGAATTTAGGTCAAAACTGAAACTTCATCAATCTGGAATTTTCCACAGAAAGATGCACCCTCCTAGGGCGAGTTCCAAGGTGGTCTCTCTGGATCATATCTGTGGTTGGAAATCCTAAAAACAAAAAGCCCTAGTTTCCAACACTAGTCTCTTTCAGCACTGCTCATCTCTTTCAACTTTAACAACAACTAAGGATCACTGAAATAATAGCCATGCACAGAACAGAAACACAAGAACACAAAACTTTACCTTTGGAAAACCCAAACTCAGGAAAAACCCAGCCAACCTTTCTTATTCAGAGATTCAGTACAAAGTACAAGTACATCAGATATAAAAGTGATCTATGACAAGAGAGATCACATCGAAAGATGATGCCAAAGAAAGAACCCCAGATATTTGTCTTCTACAACCCTTGAGTGAACTTCTTCTTTGCTTGAGTGAACTTGCTTGAGTGTGTCAAATGAGGAGGGCGGCACCTTTATTATACTTGATTTCTGGTTGACTTTTCACTGGGGCCGACTTGGCTAGTGAGGATACCTCACATAGCTACAACATCAACAATATACACCACACATTACAATTGAGCCTCCTTCACCTCTATTATATATGCTAGAGGGATAGGAGAACATATCCCATGATGAATGTGGGATAAACTCACTTTATAAATTAGTGAGTTATCGAACAATAACATACCCAACAGTCTAATAATGATTGTTTGTATTTACAAAATGCCTTATCATAATGATAGGATATACAACTATAAATAAGATCACTAGACTAGCATTATCAACATTCTTACAGATTCGTGGCATTTATAACAACACTTCTTTTCCTTACACATACATGCACTCTCCCTCTTAGATCCATGCTTATTTGACTCCATTTAGCCCACATTTTGGCAGGCACTGGTCTTTGGGTTTTCCTAAACTTTGATTCTTAATCCATTAATCATTTTTCACTATTATTGCAACCACACATTTTGTTAAGGCTTACTCCTCCTGTAGCACTGAGATCCCTCACTCCTTAGCCTTAGAAATCTTATTTAGGGACACCCCCTTTAGGTGGAGGGCCAACCTAAAGAGATAGGAAGAGCTACTAAGGTGACAGCGGGTAGCCTTCCTTAGTTGCACAAGGCTAGCTCTTTGATGCTTGGGACTTTACATCAGAGGGGGTGCTAGATTTTGTTGTAACACTGCCCAATGATTCCAACTATAATATATAATAATCAACATTTAATCAATTGATTAGATATAAGGCATTGCTGTTTAATTACAACCTCCAGTGCTTGTACTGCACTATATCATGGTGATTTCAAGTTGTCAAATCTCTCATCTAGCACATATTCCTATTTTTCTGGGAGCTATTTCTTTTAAACTACCCTTAAATAAGGTTTTACACTAGTTGAAAACTTTAACAAACTAAATAGAGAGGTAAAAGAAGAGTACAATGTTGAAATGATTTTGTCATAAGCATAATAAGTTGGATTGTAAGACTTGTATCATCTTATAAAGTCAGTGGATGGAAGTTACCCTGATTTTACATATGGATATTTGTAGTAGGAACTAGGATGTTCTTACCAAATAGATTCCCGCAATCCCAGTTACAAATGAAATGAATAAAAGTATTTCTCTAGTCTATGTTTTTGTCATCCTTGTGATTTGTAGTTTGTCAGAAGACCACATTGATAGCGTATAATGAAATTCTTATTTCAGATCTGTGAATCACTTGTATTGATATCATATATATGTGCCATGTGAAATGACCTGTTCCTAATGTTTTTGCAGTTATGAAGTTCTTCTTACTTTGGACAAAAGAAAGTACAAGGATGGACCTGTATATTACTACTTCTTCAACACATTACTTATCTGTCTGCTTGTTTTCAATATTTACTGGTAGGTTTTAATATGCCAAGTGTTAGTCAAGCAGATAAGATCAAGAGGGAAGGTTGTTGAAGATGTGAGATCAGGTGGGTTAAGGATTTGTAATGTTTTTGAACAGTGCACTCTGTTGTTGGGTGGGGTAAGCATTGACTGTAATATGTTAATGCTGCAGATTCTGAAGATGAAGACAATGAAGACTAAAATGGCTAAGAGGAGATGCCGTTAAAGAGTTTTTATATAAAGGTATATTGGAAACCACTGCATTGCTGAAAGGAAAGTTCAAATCCATTGAAAGGAGCAATGGACATGTATATATGCCACATATCCTCGTCTTGTGATGTTGGGTTTGTATTGTCCTTAATTTACACCCTGGAAATATTACTTCTGAGGCTGCCTGAGGCATTATTTATGTGCTAGACATCATATATAAAGTGTACATTGAAATTTATGTTGAGTATTGCTTGAACTTATATCTGCAAATGTATCTTTTTTTAAGTCCTTTTGTTCAGTACTCAATTTTCATTATCTGATCTACGTCTCCGGAAATCTGAAGGTGAAAACATAACAGTTTTTTTGTTGATAATGGAGATGACATTTAGACGTTACTTGGCTGCAAGATTAAAACTTTTTCAGTGTTTAATCTTAACTCCTATTTTAACTTATTAAATCTTTAGTTGTTTGCATCTGGTGATCATTGGAATTCCTTCTATTGTCACTAGGAGGTACATGACCATGTTTCTGAGAGGGGGCATCTATTAACATTTTTCTTTTGTTCTCCTTATATGGTTTTCATTAAATGCAATCCCAAGAGGATAAACTTAGTCTCAAAAGGAAATGAAGTAAAACTAAGAAAAATGTAAGTAGTATTACCTTAAGCTTTGGTAATAACAACCATAGGGCCACATTTGTTGAGAGACATGTTAAATGGAAAATGCAAAGGAATAAACTCTTGGAAATCCAATATGGAATATAAACACGTAATTAGTATTGCAGACTTGTCAGTAGCAAAGTTAGTTGAGGCCTTTGGGAAGACTTTTGTTAAGACCCACCTTGGAGAAGAATCATTGGGATTTTCTTGAGGTCTTCACCTTTTGAAAACCCCAAAATACCTGTAGAACTAGAGTAGTTCCAGTTAAGGGCTTAACAACTATATTTTTGAGATTAATTTAGCGAAATTGGCCAGAAAAGAACTCGGCTTGTTTTAGTTCAGTTGGAGGAGAGATAAAGACCTACGCCGCGGGGGAGAGCCCCCCCAATTCCCTCCCGAAGCGTGTTCCAAGAGGGAGTGATTTCAAGGAGCACACTCCCTGGTTAAAAAAATAGCTCCCTGACTATTCAAGTAGTGACTAGGGATTGTCTCTCTTTGAGCCCTTCCTTAATGCTCCCGAGTCACTCTCATGGGAAAAAAAATTGTTCCCCCAATGCTCCTTGAGTGATTCCATGCATGGGGAAATATTTTTATCTTTTCATTTTTTGGAACCAAGACATGGTTCCAATTGATTGTTTAGGCATGGCTAGGTTTCTTTTAGGGGATTAAAACACTTACTCCATTTGCACTGTTTCTATTTCTCATTTCACTCATTTTATGCATCTTTGCTAGGTTTTCGAGTCAGTTTGCTAGTTGTTTGTGAGAGCTTGGAAGGGAGATTGAAGGTTTTTTTTGTGAGAGCTTGGAAGATAGATTGAAGGCTTCCATAGATACATTCAACCACCACTAGAGAGCTAAAGAGGTAGGCTCTAAATCCCACTTGTTGTTTGTATTTAATTTTTTCCACTGTGTTAAAATTTTAAATCTTGAATGTTCTCTTCTCATGCTCTGTCCCATTTCTCCTTTTCATATTCTGGTAGCAAGTTCTTCTCATCTTGAATTAAGAAGCATGATGGCTATGTGGTTCTTCCTTTTGGTCCTATTTCTGATTATGATGGTGGTGTTGGGGAGCCAAAATACCAGTGATAAGGAGGAAGAAGTAGGGAGTGGCACATACCATGGAGAGAATAAATAAATGGAAGGGGATATAATAATTAAGCTGATAGCGACGAGGGACAAAAACACAATGACACAACACGTTTGTGTAAGTATGTGACAAGGCTTGGGGAAAGGAAAGGGGGTGGAACCATAAAGTTTATATGCCCCCATTACATTAAAACTTGCATAGGTTCATATACTCGTGTGAGAAATCCTCTATGTGGGATTATGCCATGGGATGAAGGGAAGACTATTGGAGTCAAAACTTGTGACATATTGCTAGGGAAAGAGAGAAAAAAATACAAGAAGGACGAAGAGGCCGCACAAAAGAAATCCAAAAAGCAAGAGTTGAATCTGAGTCCTCAAGAACATAAAATGTTTGGTAATTGACCCCCACCCCCCAATAGTAGTGGATTCTTGTCTATGCATAGAACAATATCATATTTCCTTGACTAAATTCGCATAGATGATGTGGATTAAAAAATTTACAGTTTTCTTTATGCATGTGGTGTACCATTCATTCTTCTTTGTTCACCCTATTGGTATGAAATGATAGTGTTGCCGACTAAGTCATACTTAGTTGGACTTCAAGTGGGCCAACAAAGTTTGAACAAGGATGCTTGTTCTTGATCAGAGTTCAGAAGTTCATTAGGCCTTCTAGGACCTTTTATTTTTTGTACCACATATTCATACCCCCTTGGGGAAATTGTAATAAATGTGCTAGCATGAGAGTTGTATGTAAAAGACTCAGATTCCGAGGACTTATACATCAATCCGACTAGCCCATAGTGTTTTTTCCCTTGTTAATTATTGGTTGTTGAACAAACGACTAATAATTTTCGAGTTTTTCACTCATACCTCTAAAGTTGGGGTAGTCGTCTTGGTGTTTAGGCCTTAGGAGGTTATCAGAGCCTGTGTGTCAATGTATATGAGCATGCTACGCATCTGTATTGAGTTGTATGGACATGTGCTAGGTCCCTCTAAGTTTTTTTTGTAATTTCGAGAAAAATATGTTTTCTTGCAATATTAGGCCATTTTTAATGGTTTAAATAGAAAAATTCAAATTATAATATAAATATGATTTGGAGGCGTATTTTGGTGTGGGGATGCTCATTTTCACACTCAAAGCGTACCCTTTACCCCCAGACCCACTTTTCCTATGTTTAGGGCGACCAAACTATTTCGTAAAGCATTTTTTCTCTAAAGGAACGACGAAATGTCAATATAATGCTAATGATGCGACAAAATGACAAAATCCAAATTTAAAAAAGTGACATGTCACAAGTGTTGGACTAGTCAAAGGTGGAAGGTGACTCATCCCTAGCATGAAGAAAATTATGTGGTGACCATTTGGAGTGGTTACGTATAAAGCATGTGATTTTTAAGGTAGCAATGACATCACCCATGAAGAGTGTGCCCACCATCTCATGTCATTGCATGGGTCATGCGACTTATCAAAGCATGTTGACAATGGCCCAATGGACAAGGCGATTCAATGGGAGCCAATATCATGATGATTGAAGTCAAATCAGTGTGGTGGCGAGTTCTATTAAGTGGGTGGTCTACAAAAGGTGAGGTGCATCTCTTATGAGAGGTGGAGCCCTCTCCTTCATTCAAACTTATGTGCCATCCCATGAATCGCTCACCTCAACTCCACTTCAACTATGACATATCCCTTTGATCACTCAGGCCACTCAACTTCTACTCAAAGTATGGATGCGCCCCCCTCTCTCCATTTTGGATATATAATAAAGCACTCGCCTCTCATCCAAACTAGTTCGAGTTGGAGTAGAGAGTGCATGCTATTGTAATTTGTTTATGCTACTGATATTTTGCTTGGTAATAAAAAAGATTTGGAGGCTAATGCTGTGTCGCTCTGGTGTGTGGGACAGTATTGTCATTTGCTTATGATGTAACATGTTTTTCATTTTAATTTCTTGCTCTTGCTTTGTGAATCTGGCTTAAAAGGATTGCTCCCAATCATTAAGAATAGAATATTGTAAGCTTACTTGTAGCATCTATTTTGAATACATATTTTTAGAGATCTAGATTGGACATGTTTTATAAGATTATATGCATGTTGTTGTAATCTCAATTTATATGTAATCACCAGATCTCACGGGTTTTGCAAGTTTCTTGAGTGGTTTACAGGATATCTAGCTTGGAGGAAGTGTGGATCTAGCTTGACTCCGCTCTACTTCTAACATTTTTAAGATAGTCCCTCCGCATCTCACTACGAAGTCTTTGAGTAAATCTTCCACGACAACAAGCTCTTTTCTCCTTCTCTTTCTCTTCTTAAAAATCGATTTCTCCCTTGGTTACTTTTCTTGCTTATGTAGATCTATCTCGTTTAAAGTTAAATCTTTCTTTAGATCTCATATGCAAATGTTTTAAAGCTTAGATCTCAAAGTTCTTCAAAAGTCTTGTTGCCGCCTTTCACGCACCTCAGGGGAATTGGCATGACAGAAATCTTCAAGCCATGTTTCCTTAGGGGCAAGTCTCGAGTTGAGATACTATCACTCAACACTTAACTCCTCCGTCTAGGCCAACTCCTAGCGAAGCCAGGGGGGTGGTCCCTATAAAAGAATCTAAGGCTTTTAAGCTAAGAAACAAAAGATGAAATTAGTCTAGGAGTTTGAAAGGAAACACATAAAGAAGACTTTGCAAAATTATTGTATGATGTAGACCAGTGCCAAATGGAGTTTGAAAAATGAGTGTTGTTGTGACGAGTGTTTTGCAAATGTACTTGGTCAATTTTAATTATTAAAAGATGAGTGGATTAGGGGGAAAAAATAATTGTCATTATACTCTGAGGTATGGGGATTGTGTCTGGATTTTGACAGAAGTGGCTCCTCGCAAGAAGATGTGGGCTAGATGGAGTCACGTCAATGTGTCCAACACTAGACCAAACGTGGGTGTAGCCTGACGCAGCCCCGCGGTCACTTTCTAGTTGTTCTCGCCTTCTCTAAAGAATTTTCCCACAAATGACAAAGTTCATGTACGTCGGATTTCTGTATGTTAAAGGGGAAGTTGATTTTATTAAGATGAGTTGCTTAGTTAGATGTGAAAGATTATAAAGTGCACACTTCCAATTTTGGTTATCCCAAAGATCAGGGCGAACTTGTGATGGAAAAGAGCATACACGAAAATGATGGATGTTTATTCCAATTTGAGATTGTGAAAATAAAAGCAAAGTGTGAAACTCATTACTACAACCAAGAGTCTCTTTCAGGCCTGAAGGTCATACTTGGGAGAGCAAGGCTGGGTTAGTATTCGATTACTTCCACAAAAAGCTAAAGGAAAATCAAACTAACTAAAGTAAAACTATTCTAAGATTTAGCATCAAGAAATGTAGCGATACAAAGTAGAAAAGCAAACCATCAAGGAGACGACCTAAATCCCCTAAGGGGGATGGGGTGTGGGCGCTTTGAAATCCCACTCACTTTTCTTTCATTATGGTATTTACAATGATTTTGAGGTGGATGCTTTTGGTCCTTATAATTTTGGATCCAAAGGCTTCCAAGGTTTTTAGAAATGAAGCAAGAAAGAGGAATGTTGCTCCATAAGGCTCTGGATGGCCCAAATCTTCAATTTTTCGACAACAGTTCTCCTTGTCCTATCAACAAAAGACAAAAACCGGCCACCTATCTTGCACCAAATGTGTTAAATATAACATTAAAAGCCTAAAATAGTTAAGTACTAAATGATCGAAAAATATGCACAAGAACTTAACAATACTAGTTTTATTCTAAGAATGATGTTTTACAATTCTAGACCTAGAAACATGCTTAAAAAGATCACCCTTTAGATATTCTTTGAAAGAGAAACTAAACTACATAAGCATGTGAGTAACTGTAGCCAAAGGGGAAAGTTTGATTAAAATTAAAGGAGAGAGAGAGAAGGAAAGAGCTCAAGCTTGGGAATGCTTGGGCTAAGGAGTCCGTTGGTGGAGAGCAAAGGGACTATGCCTCTCTAACAACGAGTTATTGGAGAATGAGAGAAGCAAGCGAGATCTCACACATATCCAAGAGAAGCATCTGTAAAACACCTTCACACTTGCCAAGAAACTTGTCAAATCTAGTAAAAACTCATGCTAAAGACAAGAAGAGCATACCCAAAAGAAAATAAGCATGCAAAATTCTAAATCTTGAACATAAATTAATTAAGAGAGCAAAGAAACTACTTCACTCAGTCCTACCGATTAGTACTAATCCTTCAATGAGGATGGCTTTGACAAGAAATGACAAATGCATAAAATAAATTCTACAAGTTACCTCAGCAAAAACATGAGACAATGATCATCCAACACTTGATCCATGCACCACATGAGACCTCCAAAGCCTTTTATTATTCCCAAAATAGTACAATGCAATACAAAGAGAGCAAACCTTTGGTCCTTTGACCATGTGCAACAATGAGCAAGATGCTTGCTTAAATAGAAAAAAGAGTGAGAGGCACTTTAGCCAACTGAAGATGAAGGGGGCAAATAGATTGATTCAAGGGATTTAGTCTGAGTTGGGAGTTGAGTTCAAATCAAGAGGTGGGTGCCACCTCAACAAAATGTGCACCCCCTCTCCTTGGATTCTCCCCCCTCAAATAAGTAAACACCACCAACAAATGATGTGGCCACTCTAAGTTATATCAACATGCCTTGATTTGGTTTGATGCCAATCTCCCTTGATATGATTTTCAATCAATACGAATTGGCTCCCACTGACCTCACACTCCATTGGTTGCCATTGCCAACACATCCTTCCACTCGTGGGTTACCACATTTGAGTCATAAGAGGGGTCGTATCAACAATTTTTGAGTGATTTGTTAGCCTCCAAATCTTACTTAAATCACATGCTTTATCTTAAGTCTAAAACGTCATTCACTTGGGAAAAGATTGCCACCCTTTCCATGTCAAACCATTAAGATTCCACTTGACTTCTGACTTTTGTCTTTTTGCCATTTTGTTGTTTTTTTAGCATTTTTGTCGTATCTTTAATAAAAAATGTTAACATGATGATTTGGTCTCTCGAAACATAGGAAAAGTTGGTCTAAGGATAAAGATAACGCTTTGAGTGTGAAAATGAGCATCCCCATGCCAAAATTGGACTCCAAACCACACTTTTATCACAGTTTGAATTTTTCCATTTAAAGCATTAAAAATGGCCTAATTTTGCGAGAAAAAATAATTTTCTCGGAATTGAAAAAAAACTTAGGGGGGCCTAGAACATCTCCATACGATTCAATATTGCCTAACGTGCTTGTATACATTGACACAAACTTTAATAACCTCCTAAGGACTAACCACCAAGACGACCATTCCAGCTTTGGAAGAGCGGTGAAACACTCAAAAATTATACATCGCTTATTCAACATTGCATAATTGACAAGGAAAAAAAACACCTTGGAATGATCGGATTGACGTCTAAGTCTTAGGAAGCCAAGTCCTTTAGAAAACGTTTGTCATGCTAGTACATTTATTACAATTCCCCCAAGGGGGTATGAACATGTTGTACAAAAAATAAAAGAGCCAAGAAGGCCTGATGGACTTATAAACTCTGATATGACCAAGTGTACTTGATGATTCTTTTCCAACTTGCCTG
The DNA here is from genome assembly GCA_001517045.1 of Pseudotsuga menziesii. Taxonomy (NCBI): domain Eukaryota; kingdom Viridiplantae; phylum Streptophyta; class Pinopsida; order Pinales; family Pinaceae; genus Pseudotsuga; species Pseudotsuga menziesii. Next base: position 178,754 of record LPNX010603539.1, read on the forward strand.
AAAGTTCAACTAGGTGCAACTTAGTTGGTAACAAGTCTTATTTATTCAAGTAGATCTAGCTTAGGAAAGCTCCCTTTTCGCAAGTATTGTTAAGCAGATCTTGAGCTTGTTTGAAGTAGTTTTTCTTTCGAAGTTTAAAGTTAAATTTGGCATCTAAGTGCTCATCATATTGGCTGCCCAAAAAGCAAGCCAAGATCCCAAGGAAAGCTTGCTTTCCTTGGTTACTTAATGATTTTTTTTATCATAGATTTAACTTAGGATTTTTTAGGAAATTTTGTGTGGATGTTGACACACTCTTAAAGTGTTTTTGAACATCTTTTAGGATTAATAGCTCGCTGATTTTTGCAAGTTTAACAAAAGAGAGAAGGAAGCTTTGGTTGATTAGCTTAAAATTTGAAGCATTCAAAGCTTCCCGAAGCTCCCCTACTTGTTTTTAGTTGTTTTTTCACTATTTTGTAAGCCTTTGGATCCTAGATAACAAGGACCAAACTGCATTTTCTTTCACTACATTATAATAAGCATCAATAAATCTTTGAGTAGGTTCCTAAGAGCCCACTCCCCATCCCCCCTAGGAAGATCTGCATCGATGCACATTTTTCATGGTTTTGTTTTTGCTAGTGTAGTTTTGCTTTGGAGATCTATATACATTGTTATTTCCAACTTCAATTTTATTTCTTGCAAAGTAATACAAATACTAATCCACTATGCTATACTGAATTACCAAAAGGGAAAAGATTTGTGCAGTATAGTAATTAGAAAACTTTTCATTTTTGCACTTTACTTTTCCAGTAACCAAGCCCCCTTGCTTTTCCGACTAGGGCACAAAAGACCTAAAAGAGACTCTTGGGATTTAATAAACAAGAACATCTTGTTCCAAAATATTTAAAATTTTCAAGGCTCATCCATGTTATGCTTTGGATCTCTGCGCCTTTGACCGACTAGTTGATCACATCCAAAAATGGATTGAGTGACTAGTTTAATTAGCTTTCACATGTTCAATTAACCTCCCAACAACGAAAAGCCAGCGTTGCATTTTGCTTCGTGTGGGAAAATTGTACAGAGGAAGTGTGAACAACTGGAAAGTGACTGTGGGGCCCCGTCAGGCTACCTCATTGTTGGTGTAGTGTTGGACATCCCCCCCGTGATTCCATTCAACCCACATTTTCTCATGTGCTACCACACTTGGTGAGTTTGGACATATTCCCTATAACTTCGTGGTATATCGGGAATCCCCCTCCCTCATAATCCACTCATTAATTCATAAACTTAAAATTGACCAAGAACAATTGCAATACATTTGACACTCCATTTCAGACTCCATTTTTAGCATTGGTCTTTGCTTTTATCGTATAAGCATTTTTTTAAATTTACAATGTGTTGATTGATTATATTGCTCATGTTGTTGTCTTAATCAGTATTGCAATCTCTTATGCCATTTTACAAAAACTCCTAATGTAATATCCCGATTTTGACCCCTATTGTATGAAAATTGTACATGATGTAAATATCATTATTAAATCATGGTGTGGAATTCAAGGTCAAGGGCCCATCATGGATTTAGCATTTTATGTATCGGCAATTAAAATCGATGCATATGGTTTTCATGCTAGCTAGGGACATTATAAATTGAGACATCATGTAAATATGCAATTTAATAAAAATACCCACAACTAGCTACGTCAAAGCAACAAAGAGATGGGGGCATGATTTCATAAGGAATAGGGAGGGAATATATTCAAACTATTGAGCCAATAGTGTTGAGCCAAGTGTCAATGGGAAAACCCATAAAGCTGTCAACTACCTTTTTTGTCTTTTTGTGCCCAATCATTTTTTTCTTCCAGAAATTGGTTGAGGTAGTTAATGCCTTGGGAATGGAAGAGTATGGCAGTCAAAATTCGTATTGGGGAAGCCATCAGTTTTTGAAAAACCTGTTTTTGCTTATTGGGCAAGTAAATGCCCAGAAATGCATGTCCAAGCCATTATTCACCCACGTCTTTCATTTCCTCATGCAACTGGAGCTTGCTATGTGTTTTCCTTCACGATTCCTGCTGTTTTCCTTTTTTTTCCATAACCAAAAATCCGTTTTTGTGTTGGTCAGTGGATGGGAAGAGAGATTTCCCGGTTTGTGGGTTTAGGGAGGTCGTTTTTTCCCTTGTAATGCCCATGGATGCTTTCCAAAATTGTATTTTCTCACCCAGGGTTGATTTTCCCATCTGCGATTTTGTTTTTGGTTGCCAAACGTTTTTTCTACATACCCAGCATTTGTATTTTGTTGTTGTGTACATCCCTATTTTGGTCTGAAAGACTTAGGAGTGGAAGAGGCCCATAATTGGCTTGATAAACCTAGTGAAGAGAGGAACCTTACAGATAGATCAAGAGGGGCTGGCAAATATTCTATGCCCACCCTAAAGAGTACTGGAAGGGAAGGTATGGCCCAAGGGACTGTGTAGCAGTGAAGGGAATAGTTCCTTGTGTTGGGTGTGTAGGTATTGTGGATGCCAAGCTAGATAGATCTGGTGCAGGTGTCCATATCTCTGTGGTTGAGCTCACTAGCTTAGCAATTCTCCCTTTCCACTGCCTTAGCATCCTGATAAACCCAACTGTAGATTGGCTTGGCTGAACTTTGATGTGTATTTGGCTATGTGTGAGCCTGTTGTTCCCTAGTTCCTTGTGGAAATCATGCCCATCTCGGGGGTGGTAGTGGTGCTGAGAGATTGATGAGCACACTGACCTATGGTTGGGTGGAACGTTGCAGTGACATAGCTAGTTGCGGGACAACTTATTTTCAAGATAAGTATTCTCTGTGTATTTAATTTTTGCAACTGTATTTGTTTAAGAATTATTATAAACATATGAATGTGTTGAATGAGGTTTGCTTCCACTGTATATTCATGTATTATGCATCTGTACATGTTTGTTTTATTTCAATGCATTATGTTTATGTTCATGTGGCTAGATCTTGGTTTGATAGACAGAGCAGCAGTAGAGATGGGGGCATGATTTCATAAGGAATAGGGAGGGAATATATTCAAACTATTGAGCCAATAGTGTTGAGCCAAGTGTCAATGGGAGAACCCATAAAGTTGTCAACTACCTTTTTTGTCTTTTTGTGCCCAATCATTTATTTCTTCCAGAAATTGGTTGAGGTAGTTAATGCCTTGGGAATGGAAGAGTATGGCAGTCAAAATTCGTATTGGGGAAGCCATCAGTTTTTGAAAAACCTATTTTTGCTTATTGGGCAAGTAAATACCCATAAATGCATACCCAAGCCATTATTCACCCACATCTTTCATTTCCTCATGCAGCTGGAGCTTGCTATGTGTTTTCCTTCACGATTCCTACTGTTTTCCTTTTTTTTCCATAACCAAAAATCCGTTTTTGTGTTGCTTAGTGGATGGGAAGAGAGATTTCCCGGTTTGTGGGTTTAGGGAGGTCGTTTTTTGCCCCTGTAATGCCTATGGATGCTTTCTGAAATCGTATTTTCTCACCCAGGGTTGATTTTCCCATCTGCGATTTTGTTTTTGGTTGCCAAACGTTTTTTCTACATACCCAACATTTGTATTTTGTTGTTGTGTGCATCCCTGTTTTGGTCTAAAAGACTTAGGAGTGGAAGAGGCCTAGAATTGGCTTGATAAACCTAGTGAAGAGAGGAACCTCACAGATAGATCAAGAGGGGCTGGCAAATATTCTATGCCCACTCTGAAGAGTACTGGAAGGGAAGGTATGGCCTGAGGGACTGTGTAGCAGTGAAGGGAATAGTTCCTTGTGTTGGGTGTGTAGGTATTGTGGATGCCAAGCTAGATAGATTTGGTGCAGGTGTCCATATCTCTGTGGTTGAGCTCACTAGCTTAGCAATTCTCCCTTTCCACTGCCTTAGCATCCTGATAAACCCAACTGTAGATTGGCTTGGCTGAACTTTGATGTGTATTTGGCTATGTGTGAGCCTATTGTTCCCTAGTTCCTTGTGGAAATCATGCCTAGCTCAAGGGTGGTAGTGGTGCTGAGAGATTGATGAGCACACTGGCCTATGGTTGAGTGGAACGTTGCAGCGACATAGCTAGTTGCGGGACAACTTATTTTCAAGATAAGTATTCTCTGTGTATTTAATTTTTGCAACTGTATTTGTTTAAGAATTATTATAAACATATAAATGTGTTGAATGAGGTTTGCTTCCACTGTATATTCATGTATTATGCATCTGTACATGTTTGTTTTATTTCAATGCATTATGTTTATGTTCATGGGGCTAGATCTTGGTTTGATAGACAGAGCAACAGTAGAGTCGCGTCCTCTCCTCGGCGAGAGTAGAGGGGAAGGGACGTGGCACCTAAACAACTTACTCAACCACAAACCACCACTAATAGCTTAGTTAGCCTTAGTAACTAATAGGGTCTACCCCCCTTGGCTTCGTTAGGAGTTTGCCTAAACGAACGAGTCAAGATCAAGTGACAGTACTTGACTCGAGATTTTCTCCCAAGGATGCGCTTAATGGCTTGAAGATTTCTTCCACGCCAACCTAACCCTCCAAGTGCGTGAAAGGCATAAGTACAAGCCATCAATGTTACCCTAAATGATAAAAAAACGCCACATATGACAAAGCTAGAATTGTGGGACTTGACAAGGAAAGATCCAAAATCCAAAATTCTCTTGCAAAGTTTACAGATGATTAGACCAACTATGTGGTATCCACTGTATTTGATGGTTGTACAAATGTTAAAGGAAGGCCATTGATAAATATTGTTGATGCCTGCTAGTGGTGTAGTCTTCCTTTCAACCCATGACTACTCAAATTGCTACAAAACTAGTATTAATATTGTATAACCTTTACTTAAAACCATTCAAGAGATTGGGCCATACAATGTCATTCAAGTCATTGTTGATAATGTTGTTAATTGTAAGGCAATAGGAGCAATCATTGAGGATATGCACCCTAACATATTTTGGTGAGAGTGTTTGGTTCACACATTGAACCTTTTGACGCATGATATTATTAAGACGAAGATCCCTAATTATAGATGGATTGGTGCTTTGTACAAGAGAGGGAAGAAAACGATAAAAATTATTACCAATCAGAGCATGGCCCACCACATTTTTTGCAACCACTCTAGGTTGGAGATACTCAAGATTGCAAAGACCAGATTTGCTAGCTACTACCTCGCCTACAAGAACCTTCTGAAGGTAAGAGAGGAATTGACCAATATCGTCTCAAGTGATTCATGGAAAGGTTTGTAAGACAAGGTTGCAAGCACCTTTGATAAACATGACTTTCAGGAGGTGGACGACATTGTTCTTAATGGTGAATTTTGGGCATGGTTAGGTATGTTTTATAGTTCACAAAAATCATTTATGGTATGATTCAGTTTGTATATATAGATCAGTCAGTGATTGGGGAGGTGTATGAGAAGATGGATAACATGCTAGGCCAAATCAAAGACATTGTTGAGCTGAAAGATGCAATCTTGCATGATCATATTCATAAACATGTTGTCAAAAGGTGAGATAATCTAAATGTTCCACTCCATGCCCTAGAATATTTACTTACACCAATATATTATCCTTCGTCTTGGTTGGCCCAATCGACGCCTAGGGATGGATTTAGGAGAAAACCACCCATATATCCAGAGGGGTAGAATGGGTATATGCTTGGATTAGACAAGTTAGTCCCCGATGAAGAGGAATGTGCTCAATTATGAAGCAAATTGGAAAAATACATCAGTGAACATGGATTCTTTGGCAACCTGCATGGAACAAAATATTGAGTTAGGTTGAGTCCTATTGAGCAGGGATAATTTTAGGGGCGAATTTTAGCCCAATGGGCTATTTTTCTATGTTTTTCTCCCAAAACAGATTTGTCATTTTGCATTTTTTGAAGCCCTGTTTCGCCCAATTTTGATGGGGTAAAATTTTTTCACCCTAAAAATCGCCAAATTATTGTGTAAACGATATAAAATCCTTGGAATTTTTTTTTTTTGTGAAAAATATCACCAATCAGTTTATACTTAGCGTTTTAAGAATTGGTAATATTCGCCAACATTTCTACACTTTTAAATAACTATGGTTCCTTAAAATCATCCCTGCTATCGAATGGTGGAACATGTATGTTTCCCCTACCACATATTTGCATAGATTGGCAATGAGGGCACTTTCACAATTTGTTCACCTCTTCTACAAAGAGGTGTTGGAGAGCCTACAACTTCATCCACAACATGAATAGAAAGTTGTAGATTGGGCAGAAAGCTTGGTTTATGTGTGTTATAACTTGAGGTTGTCGCATTATTGTGATGTGACCAAGAATAATAGAACATATATGACTTGGTAAAAAAATCTAGAGGAGGCTAATTTGGAGGATGGAACCATTGCTTTAGAGCGCTTGGAGGTTGAAGTGTTGGGTGATCATTATGGTGATCAGATTTATACAACATAGATGTCACCCCCAACCACCAACAATTTTATAGATGCAAGAGCTTTACCTTTATCTTCACAACATCCAGCATTGCGTGTGGGGCATGCAACTATTGCTCGTGTTCCATGAACACTTCTAGTTGCTCCTATTCTTGTTCCTAGATCACAAGAAAAGAAAATATAAGTTTCTTGTGGCAGGAGGAAAACTTACTAGATAGCTTATACCACTTTGTATTTAATATTTATTATGGCCTATTTTGTAAACATTATATGATAGTATAAGTTTTAAATTTGAACTCTGAACCTACCTTTGAAGTTTAAATTGTTGTTTGCATATAATGAATATGATGCTCTATTTCATTTCATGGATGTTATATGTTGAAATCACTATATGTTGTTATATGATGCCAACAATGTCTGGTCATTGATGCTCTATTTCAACTGGAAGGAGGCTACGACCCCCTGTTTTACAGGCTGCAACCTGAAGGAAGCTACCACTCCCTAGTTTTCCGGCTTCTACCGGAAGGAGGCTACGACCTCCTTTCCTTGCCCCGTCCTGCCACCCTTATATGAAGATAGAAACTGAACTACTGAACCACAAACTGCACTGATCATGCGGACCTGCTAACCAACACTTGTACCACACTGCACCACACTGCTCAACCACTGTCACTGCTCATCAATTGTTCACTGCTCACATTCACTACTGATCAATTGTTCACTGCTCATCACAACTGTGCCACAGTGTTCATCATCCTGTACAATCAATCTGTGCAATCTAGCTGTACCAATCAATCTGTCTGATCTAGCTGTAGCAATCAATATGTCTACATAAATCAATCTGCTGTTCACATCATTCGAGTAAGTCAATCTGAGTTTAACCAACCGTACACGAGACTCAGTCCACCTGAGTCAAACCAACTGCTCATATAGCTCAGCCAATATGAGTCAGACCAAATGCACATGTAGTAGCCTGTGCTAATGCTGCTCAACTGAACCAATGTACTTGCTCCTAATTACCACTATTCATCATTGTACTATTGTCGTCATTGCATCATTTATAATTCCATATCATCACACATTGTGTTTTCATCATACATCACTGAGTATCACTGTGTAAACATCACTGAGCATATCAAACTGAGCACATCATTGTGTAAACATCTCTAGCACATCACTGTGTACTTCTTAGTATATATGTCATCACTAAGCATTACTGAACATTTCACTGTGCTTAGGTGTGGGCATCATCACATCACATTACTGAGTTTCATCATACATATATATAGATCACTGATCATACCTCTGTGTTACTGTGTATGCATACCTGGAACTTTGCAATGGGCAATTGTCACTTTCAGATTTGAAAATTATGAGGCAGCCTGGACGAGGAGCATCATTTCACCCCTTTTTTTTTTACTATCAAACCATGTTGATACAGCTATCAATCAATAATCAGGCACAGCTCCACGACGTCATCATCATATGCCTTTGCATTCATCAACTTCAGCCATCATCATGCCTTGTCCATCATCATGTCTTTATGAGAATTTCTTTCAGCATTCTGTAGCCCTAAAATAAACCCAGTCAATACAGCTTGTCATCTTCAGCAGAGGGTATCACTGCTACATCATCACTGTCATACTCAATCTGTCAAGCATCTCACTGTGTAAGCACGGAAACCACTGTCATCAACATTGTATTCATGATAAGGGTTGTCAAAGGTTGTCACATCTCTATCATAAGTGTGCTTCAAATCACAAATCCACACTCTCAAAACACTCTGGTAATTTCAGAACCACTGATTCACATGACTGTGGTATCTTCATTCTGTTTATGAAGACATCATCAACATTCAGACACTTAACATCATGTCATCAATCATATACTGTCCATCAAGATGCAAGAATATTTCCATACAGCTGCCCAAACATCAGAGATAAGGAGTCTTCATTATACTACTGATATAATCAAACCCAGAAAATCATAGACAAAAATAATTCAGTTCTGCAACACTGCTTTTGCTGCTCCTTCTGCCCACCTTCGTACTGTCCTCATCTACTAAAAAATCAGAGCTCTGCTCAATAGTGCTGAATTACACATGCCCAGAGATATCAAAAAGAAATGTAAAAGATATTCATGCTAAGATCACATCAAAAAGAAAAGGTTTTGCAGCTGCTTCACATCCAACAAAAATCTCCTTTTCTTAACTGCTGTAGCTACACCAGCACCCCGAAATTCTCTGTTATGTTCAGGAATCTTCCCAGCTGCTTCAGTAACAAAACTTGTCTTAAAAAAACTTCAAATGCATCTTCCCTGTCATGGAAGCATCTCCAGGCTGAAACATTTTTTTTTTTGAAATGCTTGGGCGTTTGTGTCTTTGATAGAACTTCTATTCTTCAACTTCTAGGGAAAAATCGCAGAAAATAGCATTTTTAAATAACAGATTCTGTTCTGCTTACTAATTGACATAAAAACCTTACGATCTCACAATTTCTCTGGACAAACTCGTAATCTCTGCAATTCTGCAACTAGGGCTTTACTGGGCCGATTCTTTGTTTCTGAAACTGGAGCACATCGTAAATTTACACTTTGATTGAAGCCGTTTGCCCTTCGATGTTGAATGGTTGGTCGATGTTTGAATGGTTGGTAACTCGAATATTTCAATCCCTTCGATGTGAAATCAGGAGCAGCCTGGAAGCAATCTTCATCCCCTTAGTTTCAAGAACCCTGATAAAACGATAGCCTGGAAAGCAATCTCTTCCCCACTTGTCAACGACGACTCCTTTGACAAAAGGCCTGGTGCTCAGCTCTCTGTTAAAAGCAAATGGATCTTTCGATGGACCGCGTAGAGGTAATGACGGCCTTCTGAATAGTCATCCGATACTTGTTCGAAGTGTCATCTACATAATAACCCTCGCCCTCCTTAAAATCGAAAATAGGTCCGCTGTTTATGGAGTGTGTTGAAACCTTAGCTGGAGTGTTTTGAAACCCTGGCTCTTTTCATTTGGTTGCAATGGCGAGGACTAGAGCGTTGCGCTGGAAAACCATGGCTGAGTTCGGATATATTTCGTTGTGAATTGTCCAGTATATTAGCCAAAATTTCCACAGCGATTTTCCTTTTTGCAGTCTTCGCTAAATGTAATTTCCAGCTTATTCCTTAATCCCTTTTCTCTCGTGACATATGAAGTTTTATTTATACTCTTTAAGGGGTCAATCTTTAATTTTGTCATAGTTATAATATTTAAAAAAAAAACATCTTTCCAGGTTTTAATGAATTTGTTCAAAAGGGAAATGTCATCTTTCCTTATTTTAATGAATATGTCTTGGTTATATTTTATTTGAATAACCTTTTTCCTTATTTTAATGAATTATTTTTAATATTGAATAAAAAGTTATTTACAATTAAAATAAGTAATTGTTTTATTTATTAAAACTTTTAATATTTGATTTTAGTATTAATTTTAAATCTTTTATTAATGATTTAGGACTTTGTCATTTAATCTTGTGAATGTTTTGAATAGACCAACTTAGAAGATCACGGCTTTTGCCATTGTCCCAAGGGCTCCAAGGGCTTCAGACTTGGGCTTGGGCAAAGTCAAAAGGTCTCCTCTTAACACAGACAACCACAAATCAAATACTAACCCTCAGGAGCTCCACAAGGGACACCAAGACTTAACTGTTGGCATCAATGACCAGACATTGTTGGCATCAATGACCAGACATTGTTGGCATCAATGACAACCTAATCAACACATGCAACTATTGCTCGCGTTCCATGAACACTTCTAGTTGCTCCTATTCTTGTTCCTAGATCACAAGAAAAGAAAATATAAGTTTCTTGTGGCAGGAGGAAAACTTACTAGATAGCTTATACCACTTTGTATTTAATATTTATTATGGCCTATTTTGTAAACATTATATGATAGTATAAGTTTTAAATTTGAACTCTGAACCTACCTTTGAAGTTTAAATTGTTGTTTGCATATAATGAATATGATGCTCTATTTCATTTCGTGGATGTTATATGTTGAAACTTGAGGGTTGATATGATTGATCATTTGATGACAATAGTCTAAGTTATAGTTGTTAGATGAATGATGTTATATGTCTATTAAATAGTTATATTTTTTTCATGATTTCTAAAGCTAATTGAGCATTATCATGATTTTTTTTAAATATATATATGCATCAAAATATATTGAAATGTTTATTTTATAAAAAATGTTGTAAAAAGCGCTATAATCATTATGAAAAGTTGAGGATCAAGTCTCATTACACACCCTGTGTACCATGGCACATACCAACCTTCATGGATGGATGAGCATCCATTTCAATCAGAATTTGATTTTATCCTGATCAAAGAATTGTCTCCTCTACGATAGCATGAATCGTCACCTCTGCGGCAGCTCCTCATCTCTACGGCGACTCGATTCAGATTGCAACGGCTCGTCACCTCCACAGTGACTGGATTTGGCGGCTCCGATTTCTCACAGCGGCTTCGATTCGACTCTGAGATTGAGATTACGGTGGCTCCTCACCTCTGCGGCGATTCGAATTCTTTGCTTGGCGGCGACTCCGATTCCTCACGGTGACTTCAATTCAGATTGCGGCGGATCTTCACCTCTGCGGTGGCTTCGAAGCTCCGATTCTAAGTTCGACTGCTCCTCTACGATTCCTCTGATCGAATCTCAATCATGGCGGATCTGAAATGGCAGATGACGATAATCTAAGGATTTCACAAGCGGATCATTGGACACCAATTCTTCTCTGCAGGTCTGAACAGAATCTACAGGAGTAATTTTTAGTGGATAGCCCCCTAGTGTCCTCTTGGCCGGTGGCGGAATTAACAACTGAATTGTGGGATTGGTCCCTTCATGCTGGTAACGACAATCAGATCTATAGCCCCACAGATATAGCCATGGAAAGGGTCTTTACTTTTTGGACATCCCAAGTCAAGGGTTTGATGCCACGGATGGATTTTCTCAAGAGTGAAAATAAACAGTTACAAGCCGAGGTTATTGACCTCAAACAACTTGTCTCGAAAATAAATAAATAAACATAAGAAAATATTCATTCACTTACAAAACCCATAGACGGACCCCTCCAAACAGGACTCAAAAGTCTGCAAGATGAGATCACAGCAGGCCCTTCTCAAACAAGAAACGTAAACACAGCAGCAGACAATTAATACATGGGTTGAAGTGGTGAAAAAAAAGAGAACAACCGGCTTCCCCCCCCCCCCCCCGGCCATTTGGCCATGGTTGAAGGGTTGTTCAAGCAAAATTGACAGACGGACACCTTCGTTGATCCTGGGAGCTTAATCTTAGAGTACATGGGTTACCATATGTGACCCCCTCAGATCCCCTACAGATAAGCACTTCTTTCCTTCACAGATAAGCATTTCTTTCCTTCACGACACTCTGGATCTGAAGGACCTCACACTTGACCGAGCATGGATGGGGCCCAACTCTACACCTTTCCTCAGTTTTTGGATATTGGAGGATCACCTTAGGGCCCTCAAGGCTAAGAAGAAATTGACTTCACTCCCACCCACACATATGATCTTTCTTAATCCTGACCTCACCAAATCCCAATAGGAAGAACTCAAGTTGTCCAGGGATCAGGTCATAGCTGCACGAAAACAAGGGAAGTGAGCAGTTATCAGAGAACTTAAGGACGTCATCCGAGATTTATCCCCTTCGAGTTACCCTCGCCCTTGGGCCAAATGATTGCCTCGTTCAGATGGGGGACATGTTAGGGAGAGCTAGCCCACCATCTCCATTGGTTGTTGGAACTGTAATCCTACTTTTTGGTCTTCACCTGGTGCACTTCATGGTGCAATTGGGTCTCGCGACCTCCTTTTCCTTATAGAGACACACTGGCCCCATGAGGACACCACCCTTCATTCACGGATACCACTGGGTATGGTCTTCTTGATGGGAGACTAGATCCAACAGTGGTATAGGGTTTGGAGGACTGGCCTGTCTTATACGAGATTCATTCCAGAATCAGATTACTATGATATCATCAGATGAGCATGCCAGATATTTATGGGTTTGAGTCTATTGGAATAACCCCTTATTTCGAGACAACTACATTGCAGTTTGCTATTTTCCTCTTGCCATGTCGCACTTTGCACTTCATAAAGAGTTTGAGGGATACCCTTTCTTTGATCTCTATGCCAACATCTCCCACTGCTCCACTCTTTTCAACGCCCGTACTATAGATTTACAAATATCCCTCCATGATAGAACTGACGATGCACTTTGTCTTCAAGAGCTAGAGTCAACGTTCGTGGGTCTTCATAGGAGTTCGCATGACAGGTATGGGTCCCTCACGGGTTATGGGAGGCACCTCTTGTAGCTAGGTGGGTCCCTTAGTATTTTGATATTGAACGAACTCCCTTGTTTCCTAGGTTCAAGATACTTTATGTGTTTCCCCAGAGTGGGGGGGGCAGTGTGGTAGATTATGTCCCAGGCAACCAAGAACTCCTCCCGCGGATTCAACTCTTCTCAGTATCTCACCTCCCTTTGGTAGACCATGCCCTCCTCACGTTCTTCCTCTCTACTCCCTCTCTCTACCCCTACCCCCATCCTACCCCACCACCCCCCCATACCACTTTCCATTTTAATAGGGATTACGCCGACTCCTATACTACCCATCTCAAAGAGTTACTTCCCCCTATTTCCCACTTCAGGTCTTTGGACAGTACCACAACAAAATATGAGATTCTCTCCATGGTCCTTAAGGAGGAAGCCCTCGACTCCTACCCCCATTCAACTCATCAACACATTTGTAAGCCCACCCCTGGCTCATGTCCCATGAATCGTTGGGTTGATGATGAATGCAAATCCCTTCACACACAACTCTGTTTCACCCTTACATATGACCCACCATCCTTCCCTAACCTCCGTAAAACATAGCGTCAACTTCTTCAACGTAAAAAGTGAACATTTATCTCCCAAAGGAGAAGTGAACTTTGTAAATCCCTTCGCCACTCCCCAAAATCCTTTTGGGCTGGCCCTTTTTCCTTGCCACCATGCCATCCCACCTAACCTTGACCCCCAAACCATGTTTTCCCTCACAACCTCTCTTTATGATATCCTTGGACAATCCCCCACCCACATCCTCTCTTCCCCCCTCCCTCTGCAAACTTTTCTCCGAGTGGGATATCAATGAGTACCAACGAGTTTGCATACGAGGAAGGGTTTCAGGCTGAATTCCTAAAGCATGGCAGCTAGTCGCTTGAGTCCTATATTGCATATTTATTCAACACAGTGGTATGCTCTAGTTTCTCTTTGTCTGGGAAAATCATATTATTCATCTAGTCCACGGATTAGGGAATAGTTTTGATCCAAACAATTATCGGACTATCATAGTGGGCCATAATTTCTCCAAGCTCTATGCCATAGTCTTACATTAGTGGCTTTCTGAGGAGCTAGAGAGACGTCATCTTAGGGCTAGAGGACAAGCCAGGTTACACCCAGATTACTAGACTATTGATCATATCTTCACACTTTGAGCCATTATTGAGGAGGCTCGTCATCGTTCTTTGAAAGTTTATAGTTGTTTTGTTGACTTCCAAAAAGCATTTGACACAGTGCCAAGGGAGGCATTATTTCAGAGACTCCATGACATTGGTATAGCTGAGACCCTCCTAATAGCCATCATGAGATTGTACAAGTCCGTCTTAGGACGGTTCATGATGGCACATGGCCTTTTTGACTTCATTCAGAGTACCATTGGGGTAAAGCAGGGGTGCCCCCTCTCACAGACTCTTTTTGGGATCTATATACAGTTAACAATTTTCATTATTGATTGGTAATCCAACGAAGTTTCTCCATGTTCGACTACAAGAACATTCATTCACATGGATTAACTTGCACATATGAGCATGGATATTGGACAAGGACTATATGCTTTTAATGTATCAACAATTGTTGTAGAACATTTGATTCATCTTCAGGTTTATCAATTATTTTTCAGTCTTATGAGTTCAACATATTTTCAACCCTTGCATATCTTCAGGCTCTTTGGTTTGCTTTATTCCAGTTCAACAGTACTTTCTCATTCCTTTTCCAACAATGCCAACTGTCAATCTTGCATACATACAGTTCATTTTGCACAATTTCTCTTTCAGCTCAGATTCAGCCTTCATCAGTTTCAGCTTCCAGCTACATCTCTCAGCTGCAACTAGCATCCTACATCAACCCCAACATGCATCGGTACATTCATGTCAACCAAGGCTTCCACAGAGGTAAAACTTGAGGTAAAATAGCATTAGTTTATTTATTTATTAAAAATTTAGGAAAATGTCATGAAAAGCCACTAAGCATTATCCCCTTTCTTTATCTTTAGTCATTTTTCAAGGATATAAAAATCTTTCAATTTGGGGGGAAGACATTTTTCATAACCTTGTCATTACCTCTCTTATCCATCCATTAACACCTCCATCAATTCCTAAACCTTCACCTCACACATTCCCAATACCTAAGTCAAAGTCCTTCCCAACATCTACATCCTTGTACATCCAAGCATGAGAAAATGATTTACTGCTGCTACACAAGAACCAATAGTAAGAAATTGATCAAAAAGTTCATTGAGGATTCAGCGTGAAAAGAAGGCATGCTTTGCATTTAGTTTTTGGAAGGATTATTGTGCACCAACAATGGTATATTCAAAGATTACTTAAATTTCCAATTCCTTATTGCATAAATCATCATTGTTGCTTGTTGCTTTCCTTATCTTTACTGTTTTTGCACTCAACATCCACCAAAACAGGGTTTTGAAATCTTTTTCTTCCAACAGCAGCATGCATGCATACTTATAGAAAAAGCATGTGACCTGCTCATGTAGTGTCCATAGCAAAGCAAGACCAACTCAATCATATTCAAAGATGAAAGTTGATTGATTCCCAAAATTGGAGGATTGATATTGAAGCATTGATAAGGTATTTACAACCAGTAGTAAAAGGTAATCCTATAGTAATCATTCTATAGCAAGCTCGTGATCAGATTCAAGGTTTGCTGATTTCTTTCCCATTAAAAATATTGCCTTGAAGCACAAGTAAAAAAAAAATATTGGTGAATTCGACGGTGATTGTGTTGTATACTTGAGCAAGGAACTCATTAATCATCTTGAGAAGCAAAGAGACCAAGAATCCAAATCCAAATTCAGTGGTGAAGAGAAACAAAGAGAAACTCCCTTAAATGAAGAAGAAACACATGGCAAGTGTACGATGTCATGTAATAGGAAAGATACCGCATTCAAAGGTATGAGTCTTTTGATTCATGGTTCATTAATGCATGCATTGGTTCACTTCTACACAATTGTTGAAAGTTTCCAAGTTACCTTCAATTGGCAATCAAGTTGCAATCCATTGGCATGTGGATTGAAAATCATAGCATTTGATATCTATAATGGAGTATTCAAGAGACACATTGTTGTTGTTAGGATGTTTTGTTCATGATTGTTGGGTTGTGTTATTATGGTCTTTGTGCTCATAATATTTGCAAGAATGTATGATAATGTTTATCTTTTTTTTAGTAGCATGAGTTTGATGGACATATTGTAACAGAGTTCATGTGGCTTGGGAAATCAGCTGGAATAAAATGAGATCTTTCATTAGTCTGAAAATTAGTACCACTCATCTTCTCCCTATGATTATCAAGCATTATATGTAGATTTAAAAAGTACTCATCGATGATTGGCTTCTTGTGCATTGGTTCTTTGCAGAGGATCTATTTGAGATCGTGTTTAAATTCAATTTCACATTGCAACATGAGGACATGCTATGGAGCGAGTTTGGGGGAGATAGAGGTTGTCGCACACTCCATAGGATCTCAAATGAAATAAGATTTTCAAAGGGTAGGAAATCTTTGACATATTGAGTAATACCCTCTCTCACTCAAAGTTGAAAAGTGACCCTAATGAAATTAGTGGAACAAGTTCTTGTGGCTTTATGAATAACATTGTGATCAGATTTGAGGTAAGATACAACTATGTATGGAACATCATTTTTAGTTTCCCCGTTCAGATTTTGTACATGCCTTCATATTTTCATGTCCATCATTTTGACGATTCTGTTTGGGGGAGGATTGATGTGTAGATCAAAACTTGTTTTCTTCCTTGAAGGGTCTCATCACAGCATGAGGACATGTTGTATTCTCAATTTGGGGGAGAAGAAGATGCATTCCATGGAATCTCACATCTCAGGATAATAATGACAATTTAAACTCAAGTTCACATTTTTCATGTTTGTCTACAAAAGTGCAGAAATTGAAGCAAGCATATCTTCCAAACTATGAACCGGTTTCTCATGAAACCTGGAGGAGAGAGGCACTACATTAGAAAGAACAACTCTAGTAAGTTTCACCTCAATCCAATGCATGGTTTTCGAGAAAATGGCCATAATCACCTACATCCATTTTGCCTATATCTCGAGATTCATGCATCAGATGGATTTTATTTTTGGCAAACAGAAGCATTGTGGTAAGAGGAATATACTCACAAATTTTCAGGGGAAAAAAACGTTGCACAATTTTCGAGAAAATGGCCATCATCATCTACAACCAATTTGCATTTTTCACGAAATCCATGATGTGGGTATCCCTGATTTTTGGTGTGGAGATGCATGGAACTAATAAAAGCTTGGTTGCAAAATTTCAGCCAAACCCAACTTGTAATTTGTGATAAATTGGTTCAGGAAATTTGTTGAAACAACTACTAAAACACCTGCACAAAATTTGTCAATCATTGACTTATTTGCTCATTTCTCGAAATCTGTGAACTGGGTCTTGCCCAAATTTAGTATGGAGATGCACTAGACTAATAAGAACTTGCATGAAAATTTTGGGCCTTAACCATTTTGTACTTTGATAGAAATTCAATTGTTTCAACAATGTCTTAGTAGAGTTTCAACAAGGATTTTGAACAACATGATATCTTGGGATTGGTGCATTGCGTTGCTATGTTTTTTATAGGAATATGTATTAAAAGGTGAATTATTACATTACCAAAAATCTTCTTCATCTAAGTTATGGTTTGCATACACACTAGAATTTTCAAAATTGTTGATACTCCACCATACTTTGCTGAAACTCCATCAGAATTGCTAGAAATCACTTGAGGGATACCTTTGAAGCTATGGTGGCTATGAACATGAAGCATAAAGCTTCTAAGATGATCTAGATGACCTTATATTGAGAAAGCACCACTTTTTGTGTTCATGATTTGTTAACGATGACATGTTTTAAGATTGTCCTTTCATGAGAAATGCAGTTCAATCTTTGTTGAAAATGTTTCACGTATTATTTAGAAAGAAGCATCATCAGTGGGAAAGCAAAGTGGTTTTGGTCACTATGCATGGTAAAATGAAAGCAACAGTCAAATGCGTCATTCTAATTTGGATGCTACACAAGTCACAACAAGATCTGAACCCAAAATTCGATGAGAAAGTCCGATGACATCTGACGAAAAATACTATATCGTCGGATTTCACTTTCAAATTACGAAATTTTTTTTATTTTTAAATTGATAGATTTACATGTTGGTTTTTTGATGTTCCTATTGTCGAATTTTTGACGTCCCTATTATCGGATATTCAACGGGAATGTTGTCGTAGTTTCGACGTATATTGCATGTTTTTTACAATGGTAACTAGGCTTCATGTCGTCGGATATCCAACGACAGCTGAATTTGAAAATCTATAAATTATAGAAACATTCTGACATGTTTGTTATAGAAGTGACGATTTGCGGAAATTATTTTATTCTTTAATGGACGATTTGCGAAAATTATTTTATTCTTCGATGGACGGTTTGCAGAAATAGTGATGTGTGGAGCTAGATTTTTTAAGATTGTCGATAGTCTTTATTCAAGCTCTTTGTGAGAAAATGTCAAATAACAATATTCCCGATCCAGACGAACAAAATCGACAATTTCTTGCGAGATTGTGGGATGGACTGAAAAGAAAGGGCGATGGGAAATGTTATTGTCCATGTAGTCAATGTAGGGGCTTTAAAAGGAGAAGAATATTGATCACAACAACCAAAAAACATTGTCGGGAACATGGAAACTACTGTCCAAATAAGTTTGTCAAAAGAGTTCCTTGAATGTGTGAGGAGCAACAGCAAGACTATCTGGTCTTCCTTCTTGCAAAATATTAATCAAGATTAAAGTAATTTCTTGGTTAATTTTCATGGGGCTTCATGAAATTTCCATGATAATTCAATTTTATGATCTTATCCACTTAATCTTTTCTCATAAAATTTTACTTGAAGATTTGAATAGATTGATGAACTTTTCTAGTTTTAGTATAGCCTTTCAATTTCCATTTGCAGATTGGAAAACTCAGATGGCATCATAAGCTATCCCTAACAAAAACAATGTCGATTATAAGGTAGTGGGAAGGTGCTTTTGAACCACGATTTTTGTTCATTCAATGCATGGCATTATCGTAGAATCCTGGTGCAACTTTGAGGGTAGTGGGTAGTTGTTATTCCCTTCTGATAATGAAATTTTTTTTGGCATTTACAACATAGTCTTCTTGACATAATTTTATAAATCTTATGTAAAATTACATTGTGAATACTGTAGAATCCATATCACCATGAACAATGCTTTGCATTTGGGTCAAGGTCTTAAAAAGGAAACTATAAGAATTTTAGTTTTGAGATGGAAAATTTCAGGCTCAAACTTAACTCCTTGTTTGAAATCCATCACTACAACCTCGTGTAAATTTTTAATCTCCACACCACTTGGTGTATACATTTGAATTGAAAGGTGAAACTAAAACTAGAAAAGTTCATAAATCTATTCCAATCTTCAAATAAAATTTTGTGAGAGAATAGAAGCACATTTCAAAAACTTAAGAGCATAGGAGCATAAGAATGGATGGTGTTACCATTTTGCAGAGGGTTATGTTTTCCTTGTAGGTCAACGCACAAGGAAATCTCTCATAGATCTCTTGCAAACCACCATGTTATCAACCCAAATGGCACTTCTCCGTCCGAGTGTTGACATGCTTTATGTTGGTACACAAAAGGACATATTAGGATTGAAGTTTGCCAAAACACTATAGATGGGCATGACTTGGGATGCATTTACCCTTAAACCAACTTGCTATATAATTTTTCTAAGTGTTGAGTTGCGTACGCGACTATCTCCATTGCAACTCGCGTACTGTACGCGACTATCTCCATTGCAACTCGCGTACATCAGCGTACGCGGGTTTCTTTTGAGCAACTCGCGTGTCATACGTGGGTTGCCTATATCAATAGTTGCGTACACCTTAGTTTGACCTTAAAATATATAAAACGCGATTAATTATTTTTAGTTGGGCCCTAATCCTTAACTATCCCAACTGTTTCAACCACCCCAACCTTCGAAATCACTCAATTTTCCAAAGTATAAATAGAGGCCTTGGGGAGGGTATTAATCAATCAAGATCGGAGAGAAAAGTTATGTTGGTGGTATATCTTCAGAAATATTGGAGCAGCAGAACTCAGTCCTTTGGTTGCAGATGAGTCCTTGTCTCAGAAGCTGGGTTGTACTCTTATCTCATTCACCGATTGTTAATAAAGAGAATTCTTCTTCCAACATTGTGTTGAGTCTATTTCATGTATTGTGGTTAATGAATGCATTTGATTATATATTTAAATATATTGTTTATCTAACATCTTGTATATACATGCATGAGATATTACTTGGAGAATTTTCTCTTTACAGGTGAAAGAGGTGCATCCCTGAAAGCTTTGGAGAGAAGAGGAGCTGGAGAAGATCAAGCTTGGATCAACCGTCGGTAATCGAGTAAGTCAAGACTTTCTTCTTATTCCCTTTATTTTCTCTGGTAAAGCTGATTGTCGGCAAGGTTAGTAGTAAGTTGGTAACCCCAGACCCTAGGTTACAAGGGTGCTTAATCCTAAACAACAGAACTGACGACTCCGCTGGGGCATCGAGCCTGCTATGGGTTAGTCCTGTAGATACTTGCCTAGTCTTTGCTCTAATTCAGTGTATGGTTTTCTATCTTGGCTTTGATTTGCAGTAGTGTTTTAGAGACCTATATTATTTTTTCTTTTTGAATTTTTTTTATTGTGTATGTGGGTTGTTGTGCTACATAGTCGTGTACAACAACTTGTATACGCGGGTTGCTATACTAGACAGTTGCGTACAATACACGGGTTGTTCTATTAGACAATCGCGTACATCTTTTAGCAACATATTTTTAGGTAGGGTTGCTTGTCTCTGTCTTATTTGGATTTTTCTCTGCTTTGGGGTCTTCTATTGCTAGCATCTTGTTGTAGGTCTGAAACTCTTGTACACCATACTTTGTGCTTTTCAATAAGCCCTTGAGTTTTTGTTGTTTGAGTCTTCTTTCACTTAGCAATTTGAAGTGGATTATCCTGTTTGGGTGAAAGGTTTAGTGCTGTGTATCTGAATCAGTGATCGGGATTTTAGATACCTTGTACTCTGTACTACTTTTGAGTAGTTTCAGTTTGTCGCTTGCCCTTTAGTGATTTCAGTGGATTTTATTCATTGTTTCTTCCCAAGCTAGGTGTTTGCCAAGTCTAGTCCTTAGGTGGTTGAATTTGGTTCTTACAAGTCTGCTATACTTAAGATTGTTTGCTTTATGGTCTGATTATTCAAGCATACTCAAGAAATTTTGCATTTAGGCGCATAGTAATTTTTGAAAAGTTTGATAAGTGAAGAAAAAACATTGGAAACATTTGCATTTTAATTGCATATTGTAGTTTTATTTTTAGTATTTTCGAATAAAATCTCAAAAATTACAAAAAAAAGTCTTAGTCTTCTCATACTTAGTTGTAATTTCATTAGTTCATATCTACAAAAAGAAAAAGAAGCTTGATTTAAGTAGTTATAATTTGTTTTGGAATTCATTTTATACACCTTTTTACTTTTCTTATCGAATCTATAATATCATAGTCATTCACGTCACTTACCCTCTGACTAAGAACAACCCTTAAAATGAATGCTATAATTTAAAATTTATTAGTAAGTTTTGTTTTATAGGGTCATACACCTACTAGCTTAGGCTAGATTTATGGGATAGGAAGTGTAAACTCCCCATAAGTACTTAAATTCAGACGTAGTTGGCCAATTGATAGGTAAATCCTTCTTTGTGTTGATAGTATCTGGGAAGCTCCTCTCAAACGGGAGTTAAGCACGAGGCTGCGTGGAGGCTTGGACTGAGGAGATAACCCTCTGATTCCTTGTCAAAACGTAGACCAAGGTTTTTGCGCATCTGGGGATTCTGTCCTAGACAGAGTTTTGGGCTTTGCTACCCTGCCCATGCGTACGAATTAGGCTTGCGACTGTCCCCTTAGACTATTGATATAGTTAAGGTAGCCTTTAGTCTCTTTGACATCTAGGGTTTATACACAGGTAAACCGGAAGGCTATTTCTGGTTCACCTTGGACGAGCTTGGAAGGTAACCCTTGTTGAAAGTGTAGGAGGGCGGTGGGTGATTCCTCCACTTGT
>LPNX010603539.1:207119-225530 GCA_001517045.1 Pseudotsuga menziesii
TGAT
Source organism: Pseudotsuga menziesii (assembly GCA_001517045.1). Lineage (NCBI taxonomy): Eukaryota > Viridiplantae > Streptophyta > Pinopsida > Pinales > Pinaceae > Pseudotsuga > Pseudotsuga menziesii. Next base: position 207,124 of record LPNX010603539.1, read on the forward strand.
CATCCTGATCACCCTGCTCTCGGGCTTCTTTAGCTTCCTTAGCTGCACCAGCCTCAACAACGTCGATGTACACAAGTATTGCTCTAGCTACCCACCTCATAAGGCATATCCAGACAGGTGGTGTATCAACCACTAGCTCCTGCATAACGACAGGGATATGCTCAATACGTAAAGTAGGTACTCTTTGGGTAAGCCTGGCCAACTTTTCCTCAAGAACCCTAATCAAACCATGGTCTTCTCCCACCACAGGATGCACATACATACGTGGATGCCCAGTAGGGAAGGCTAGTCCAATATCTGCATTTTAACATTTTAAAGGATTAAAAACTCTTATACACATGTATATATCTTCATGACTAAAATTCATAAAAATTTAAAAAACTTGAAAACAAAAATACCTGACGCTCCCCATGCTCCTCTAGGAGGGAGTACAAGGTCGGTGTCACCTCGAAAATCTATCCCAGCATATGGAAACTGTTCCAGTGCTGGCAGCTGTCGCTCCCACCATAAGTAGAAGTTGTCATCGTATACACTCTGAACCGATCCACTGTCTCCCTGGTGGAGGAAGATTTCTACCCACCTACTCAGTCTAGGCTGATGGGGAGAACGAACTGGTAGTGGTACTGCAGGACTCAAACCTAGTACCCTCTCAGAAAAAAAGGCCACCAATATGCTAGAATAGCTGAAGTTTTTTCGTCAACCTCTTTTACAGTCAAAGAGTTGCTTCCTCATTATCGTGATTACTCCCGAACACCAGTCATATAGGGTTCCCTGTAAATAGTCCAGTGCAAGTCTCATTTGGTTTCGAGTTGCAAGGTGAAGTGATGATGACCCTGCAACCCTCACTATAGTACTCACCAACACCTCTAATGGCAAGCTGCGAATATGAACAATAGGGATGCAGCTACCCCTCTTTTGAGTACCAGGCGCACAATATGTATCTATGTAGTTCTGCACACTTAGAAGGTCACCGCCTCTACCGGTACCTTCCAAGTTAACCGGAGCTCCCCGTCATGACAAACCGGAGATAAAATAGACATCTTCCAAGGTAATCTCTAGAAACTCACCTTATAGGTCAAACATACCAAGATCATGATCCCAATAGTTTATCATAAACTCTAGTAGGCAGACATTGGATCGCATAGGTGAGGTACAGAAAATTTTTAGCAACCCACTTTGTCGCAAAGCATTTACCATTGGGGCATCCCGTAGAGCTTCTTGGTCCATGTCTTCATGCTCCCTCTCCTTCCACTCAAGCACCATGTTTCAATCTGATAATAAGCCATTTATCAAACATTAAATCCATAGAATTTTGTTTTGTTTTTTGCCCCTACATAGCTTTTTCCTACCTTGCGCAGTGTACACGACTATCCTTTGGACAAGTCGCGTATTGTACGCTACTTGCTTTCAGGCAACTTGCGTACAAAACGTGTGTATGCGACTGTTGATATACCATACCCACGTACACAACGTGGCTGCTTTGAGGACGGTGGAAAACATCAAATTTTAGCCAAAAATTGAAATTTGCTTGGATCAAATGAAAGAGCATGGAGTGTAGTTTTACCTGGCACTTACGGTTTTGAGAATTGTCTGCTGAGTTGTCCGCAACGAGCAATCAAAGGCAGAGGTAAAACTTGTCTATTTTGGGTAAAAAGTCAAATGGTGAGTTTTTTATTTCTATTTTGAATTATTTGTAGAAATATTATTTTAAAAGTGGGTTTTTACCTATAGTTCATATTTTTTTATAAAAATCAAGTTAATACCATGTCTTTTGCTTCAATGTGACAAGTCTAAGGTCGTTTGAAGTTGTTTTTCGATCATATAGGATAGGATTTTGGTCATTCACATGCATTTTTGCATTCACACCTAATCCATCTTAACTCTAGAATTACCACTTTGACCACGGACTATGGTAAGTTTAACCATTAGTACCTTGTTTATGCCATTGTTATTCTGTGGATAGGACTTTCCTCACATGAGTATTGTCGATTAGAACCCACTTATTGTATTTTGATACTCATGCTGCATTTGTCAATAGGTTTAGGGGAGTCTCCTTAGCTATTTTTCACGCCAAATTGATCCTCATTTGGGTCTCTTTTCACAAGCTATCTTTTTATAAGACTCCCCACCCTTATGGAGTTTCTTTAGGCCCAGGTCTAACTCCTTAAAATAGACTTGACTGCCGAGTAAACTTGTCCATTCAGGCTCATTAAGAATATGTGAATGGGCATCCACATTGGTGGTAGGTTATCTCTTTCTCAGACCATGTGGAATAATATGAGAAACGATCACTCTCTTTTCTGCGGAATTGAGAAGAGTATTCTCAGGTATAGGTTTATCACTTTTCTGGACCCGAGGGACTAAATTTACGAAAAAGGAACACCTAGTATGAGCTCAGTTTTCTCTTTTTCATGCTCTGGACCTAAACATGAAAAAGATTTCTAGTGTACTTTATGTCTTTGTCATGCTCATTAAACACCAAGAAGAAAACATCGAGTTTATTGTTGTAAGCCCCATTCCTCATACTCAAATGGATCTTTCCGAGTGATCTTGCTTTCCTTCACACTCGTAAAACTCAAGCTATATGTTGCTCTCGAAGGAGCATTGGGTAGGTGGTAATTTAACATTTTTTGGACCTCCCTGACTAAGTACGAAAAAGGTTCACCTTTTCTTGTACGGAAGTTAAGAGAGTTCTTCTGTGGTATGTTTTACACTTTTTCGGCCTCAGGAGACTAAATTAGACGAAAAAGGACCCCCCTGAAGTCTTCTTCGAAGTTTTCAGACTCTCTAAATATGAAAACACCGAGTGAGCATGTACTAGTTCGGGCTCATAAAATCCATGAATCAGTGACACTATCAAGCATTATTCCCTCTTCTCTTCAAGCTTGTCAAAAAATGAAGAGAGACTTGAGTTGACTTTCTTGGACTCGTTAAAATTTAACAGGAAAGATAAGGAAGAAGTTTTCTTTTGATTCTCAGTCGGTGGCAACATGTCATCCTTGAACATAGCACTCTCTGTATTTTTTGATACTCATGTCTCAATGTTCACTTTCAGTTCAGCTATCACTTCGAGTTTCTTACTCCTCCACTTGTTCGTTATACCTGGGGAATCTGATCATGTCTCCTACATGACAGATAAGTTTAGTTGTATTATCTGTAAAGTTAAAAGCTACCTTGGGTCATCTCTGTGTCGTGTTCACTATTCAAGGATTTATCCTTGCATCTGATTTTTATCCTGATCCCATCATTGTTCTATATGATATTACTTATGTCTAGCGTCCTTTATCCAGTTCTTAGTCACTCTTGTGATCCGTTGGAGGATCTATTGCCTTCCTTATCACAGTTTGTTTTCTCATCAGCACTTCCTGATGACGAAGACCTAGAGTTTTGATGATTGTACCTCAGGATTCACTTTCATTATTGGTGAGTTTCTTTGCTTTAGTTGTCAATTATCACATATTGGTTGACAATCTGTTGAATCCTCTCCATGTTCGACTTCAACAACATCTATTCACATGGCCTGGATTGTACTGGTTCTTTTGGATTTTTGTTGAAGACCTTAGGTTCATATCTATGATCTAAGTTGCGTAAGACTATGTTGTGTTCACTTACACAGTTTCTAGATCTTTGAAGATTCACCATTATTGTTTATTGTGGCTTCGATCCACCTTTGTAATATACGTGGTCTTGAACCCGTATCATATGGTGTACTTGAATATTGTAAAGGAGCTAGTGTTCCAGTATATTGAACATGGCATCCTCAGATATGACTTTGTATATGACATTACTATGTATTTGTTTCAGGTACTTCATCTGCTCCATTGGACTTCTAAGTTCTCCAAGATAATAATTATAATGTATTTCGGCCATCGCTTCTCTTTGACCTCACACATTAGGGGGCATCTGTTATCAGCCCAAATGGCACTTCTCCGTCCGAGTGCCGACATTCTTTATGTTGGTACACAAAAGGGTATATTAGGATTGCAGTTTGCCAAAACACTATAGATGGGCATGACTTGGGATGCATTTACCCTTAAACCAGCTTGCTATATAATTTTTCTAAGTGTTGAGTTGCGTACAAGACTATCTCCAGTGCAACTCGCGTACTGTACGCGACTATCTGCATTGCAACCCGCGTACATCAGCGTACGCTGGTTTCCTTTGAGCAACTCGTCTATCATACATGGGTTGCCTATATCAATAGTCATGTACACCTTATTTTGACCTTAAAAAATATAAAACACGATTAATTGAGATTAGTTGGGCCCTAATCCTTAACTATCCCAATTGTTTCAACCACCCCAACCTTCAAAATCGCTCTATTTTCCAAAGTATAAATAGAGGCTTTGGGGAGGGTATTAATCAATCAAAATTGGAGAGCAAAGTTATGCTGGTGGTATATCTTCAGAAATCTTGGAGCAACAGAACTGAGAGTCCTTTGGTTGCAAAGTAGTTCTTGTCTCAGAAGTTGGGTTGTACTCTTATCTCATTCACTGACTGTTAATAAAGAGAATTCTTCTTCCAACATTGTGTTGAGTCTATTTCATGTATTGTGGTTAATGAATGTATTTGATTATATATTTAAATTGATTGTTTATGTAACATTTTATATATACATGCATAAGATATTACTTGGAGAATTTGCTCTTTACAAGTGAAATAGGTGCATCCTTGGAAGCTTTGGAGAGAAGAAGAGCGAGAGAAGATCAAGCTTGGATCAACTATCAGTAATCGGGTAAGTCAAGACTTTCTTCCTATTCCCTTTCCTTTCTCTGGTAAAGCTGATTGTCTGCAAGGTTAGTAGGAAGTTGGTAACCCCAGACCCTAGGTTACAAGGGTGCTTAATCCTAAACAACACACTAACATGCTAATTGTAAAGGTAAAGGTTAAACTACAGTCCAAAGCAGCTTCTCAAAAGAGTTCCTTGAATGTGGGAGTAACAACACCATGACTATTTTGTCTTCCTTGTTGCAAAATATTAATCAAGATGAAAGTAATTGCTTGGTTAATCTTCATGGGGCAAGTTTCATGGAATTTCCATGATAATTCAATTTTATGATCTTATCCAGTTGAGAGAATGCATTTGCAGATTGGTGAACTCAAATGGCATCATAAGCTATCCCTAACAAAAATAGTGTCGATTACAATGTAGTGGAAAGGTGCTTTTGAACCATGATTTGTGTTCATTCAATGCATGGCATTCTCGCAAAATCCTGCTCCAACTGTGAGGGTAGTGGGAAGTTGGTTATTCCCTTTTGATAATGAAAGAAAAATTGGCATTTCCAGCATAGTATTCTTGACATAATTTTAGAAATCTTATGTAAAATTACACTGTGAATACTAGTAAGCCTCATTCCATTCCTATTTTGAAGCATTTTAATAAGTCAGTGATATGGATATTAATAATGGAATATGGATAACATCGAGGTGAATGAGGGACATATAGCCATATTGACCCTTTCTCAAGAACAAAGGTATGCAAGATAGTATTAACCACAACAATGGCAGTCTCATTAGCCTCAGATCAGGGAAAATTTTCTTTATATTTAGGATGCTATAAAGAGTCACAAGTAAAAATCTGGAGGATATCATGGTAAAGTTGAATTGTACAATAGGGCTTCTGTTTTAGTAGCTTCATCATTCTTACACGTATACTATTAGTTTGTTTTAACCAAGTCCCATTGCATACTCTTCAAAAGGTGGAGCGTTTCACTCATATACCTTGGTTCTTAGGGTGAATATTGTATATTTCCTTATGAAGTGGAGCACTCCCTTGAATATGAATAATGTCATTAAAGGATAGACTTGTGGCTTCGACTTGCTATTATTTTATGAAGGGCATTCATCCTATTTGGCATTTCAATCCGTTGGTGATAACCTTTTTGTAGGACAAGACTATTGCAATGTTGTGATTGAGTTATTGAGCGTTCACTGCTCTTGTGATTTATGGAGCAGGTTATTTCTATGATTGAGGTGCTTCTCTATAAGCAACTTCAACAACCCATGTGCTCTTTACTAAGACAATTTCATCCAATATTGATTTACATGAACCACACCCTACATCTTATGTTTAAGCAAGGTCCAACTCTAAGTTTTCCACCACATGTCAACCATATCAACACCCTAATCATTTTGATTAGAAGCATTCTCACTCTCCATCTAGGTATCGAAATCCTATTAGTATGCTAGCAACATTTATTACATATCTTTACTAAGTAAGAGTGAAGGGAAAAAATTGGATAGATATTAAATAGTGTATTGTAGTCAAATTTATGAAAGGTTGTGGTTCAATTTGAGCACTTGTTTGAGGACCTCTTATCAACTTATGTCAACAACAGTACATTTGTACAGTGGTAATCATTCTTGTTAATTGATTGACCATCGTAGAAGTCTTCATTGGGAAGTGTCTTTAGATAGAAACATTATTTGTTGCTCCTCTTTAGGACATTTAGATATTATTCCCTATAAACTGCAGGAGGACATGGGCATTCCTTAACTGTGCCAAAAATTGAAAATGAAGACTTCTATGGCCTACATTTAGGAGAATATGACATTTAATTCCCTTGTAACCAACAAATCTTGCCCCATGGAATGGTTGGGACATTCTCATCATTGATCTAGTTAGGCAGTGCATGAGAATCAAGAACGAAAACACAAATGGCCTGCTCCCTTTCCTGGTGTCAAACTGTTACCTATTGCTTCCAGATGTGATGTTTTGAGTTGGTCAGATGGCCATTTCATCAAGCTTTTGTTTCTTTTTCTTATGTCACTAGAAGGCCGAACATTACTATTTGTTTTAGCTTATACGAAAAAGTTTTGTACCTTGGACAGTTAGTTGCTATGAGTATCAACAATCTTTGATTGTGCATAAAATGCTCTATACATATGTGTTATATTTATAGGTATAAGGAATCATTTTAATTGGACAAAGAAAAATGACTTCTTTGTGCTTCAAAGAGCATTTTTTAATTGTGCAAGATCCATCTCCACTAGAGGATCCTTGCAAGAGTTCATGAGGAATATTGAAAAGCATTGTGAGTGAACCCTTTATCAGTTTGAAGGAGTGAGCAAATATATGTATGAAATGAACCCTTATATTTAATTATTAAGAGATACATGCCCTTGAATTTCAAACAAGCAGGTCCTTGCTTTTACCTTGTGCTTATGGTGATTTATTTTTTCCTTTTTACTCTTTTCTTGATCTTTTGCTCTATAAACTTGTAGCATCTATGTGCTTTGTAAACATGTTTTTACATGTTGGCTCAAATTCAATCCAACTTTTAAATATTTTTAGACATATAAGGATGTGTTGTCATTCTGATTTTCAACCATTCATGATGTTTCAATAAATGGTTGTTGTTGCAGCACATGGAAAGTTGCCTTCAAATTTGGTTTTACCAAATTAGCTTGATAGGGATTTCAAAATGCATGCAAGGGGCTTAATTGATGTAATATTAACCTCTAGAGATGTGAAGCTTCCTCACATTTGTTAAAATATTTAAAAGCTGGATTGAATTGAGCCACCATGCCCATTCATGATGTTCCATTAAATGGTTGTCATTGTAGCACAAGCTAAGTAGGAAATCAAGATTATCCCCTCGTTGATTTCTTGTTGGCTTATGCAAATTAGGGAGATTTAGGTGAAGTGTAAAGTCCTCAAGGTCACACCACTTTGCTATGAAGTTTCAAGTCTAGGACTTGTTCCTACTTTCCCTACCCATTTGTACACACCTCACTCACTATTATTCCAACCAACTATTGTTTGAGAAATGGTGCCCATAATTTATTGTCCTAGGTTTCTCTCAAGTGAATGCAAGTGGGAAGTGTGCTATGGATGTTTATATTTCACATTTACGATGAAGCCTTGATGGCATGCAAGTTTTCAAATCCCGTGGTCTACCATAGAGCCTTTAGATATTCTTGTTACCAACAATTTGGACAGATTTGTATGAAAAATGGGATCAAATGATTGAGAGTGAATCTTTTGCACCTTGATTTCATATAAACTACTGAAAACAATAAATTTTTTGAAACATATGTTTTCCAAAATGATCTCCATGTACAAGATGCTTTATGTCATTGACTCATTATTGCTTCACCTATGGTAACTATATCAAAATAGGTGGCAAGGTCTGACTATGTACTATCATGTTGTATGCAAGCAAAGGTAAAGAAGCACTGGAGAACTTGTTTTACAATACCAATTAGAAAAAATTGGAGCAGATTAATGGTAGAATTAGGCATAGACCTGCACCTCTTTAGGTTCATTACAAAATTAAAGAGTTTCATTTTTTGTGGGATATGACATGTTCTGTCCATTTGGATTAAAAAGGCACCTCTTTAGGTTCATTACAAAGTTAAAGAGTTTCATTTTTTGTGGGACATGACATGTTCTGTCCATTTGGATTACAAAGGCAAGACAACTTGCAAAGTTCCATGGTTTGCTCTGCCAAATTTTCTATTGAAATGGATATGGTTAAGGAGAAACATAAAATATTCTTACATGAAACCTCAAACTCAAGGCTCATGCTGGAGAATTTTTATGTTGAATGGATCGTAATATCAAATATCTATGACCATGCACTTGCTTTCTGTGTTTAGGGGAAAGTTAGAGGCCATTGCACAAAAGGATCGCATTTCAAACATATCAATGGATTATATACCAACAAGGTTTTGAAGGCTTGTATTCAATAGCACCTCATGAAAATATCCAGGTACAACATGGCAATGAAAACACACCAAATCTAGTCATCCCTAAGGCCAAACTTTCTGTTGGGTAAGCATCTGAATATCATGACAGATGACAGGTTTTAGAGACTATTTTAGGCATACCCAGTGAGAAGAAGAAGACATCACAACACCAACACACTGTCTTTAGGCCTTTGTCTCAAATCTGTTCTAGTCTCAACATTGTTTCAACCGTTGTGAAGGAGGCCACATCCCAATTCCTTAGTTGTAAATTCATATTTGTTTTAGAAGGAAGGTCGCATCCCTAGATCCATGGGTTATCCCTAGCGTAGCCTTGAAGAGGGTCTAAATCAGCAGATTGAAGGGTTAAACATTTCCTCATTTCATCCTTTCAGTCTCAATGCATTTGTTCATCCTCTTTCAGCCTTAGATTAGGGAAACTTTTCTCGTTAAGTGTTTGGATTATGTGCAATGATGGTATATATATGCCTAGAGGGAGAGCATTAGTTTTTGGAGGGTCTATTAGCTTGATTAAGGGTGAAGTTCTACCCTCTTTCCTTTTTTGAACCTATACATGTGGCTATAGTATGAGCACTCCCTAATTTGAGGCTTATTATTATTCGAAAAGTGGATGTAGCTTAATAAGGGTTTGTCACTGGACATTGTTGGGTGTTTCAACACCCCTCCCCCTTTCATTGAATATTGCTTAATGATCAAGTAAGATTTGAAGAGAATTTTTTATTAATATAGGTTTTCCACCATCTGAACATTGTTGAGGGTTTCAACCCCTCAACCCAAAACAACCCAGCATGAGCACAAACTCATTGATATCGAAATAAAAAATTGATTGTGCATGCATCATCCTATCTAAGGAATACTCCTTCTTAGTGTATGATGAACCAAGAATTTTTCCCTTTTGTATGTAGGACTCATATGGGCTTCCATCAATTATGCCAAGCTCAAAGAATTTTTGAGAGGCATTCACCTGCCAAAGGACAAAGCTATTTTGCAAGTTTTAGTGCAAGGTTTATAATTCAGAATAAAAAACTGTAAAGGAAATGTCAAGATCAATTACAATGATATAGAAACTTTAATTAAGGAGGAACAATTGTTACCAAACTCATTGGAGTCAGATTGGAGCACAATTCTGAAGATAAAATCCAAAAGGCATATGCATATGCATGCACTTATTTACTTGCGAGCACTTATGCACTTATTTACTTGATCCTTGTTCCAATTATAATGGGGTCATCTCCATCATCAGGCCCAGAGATGCCACCCTTCCAAAGGATGCGTAGCTCTGCTTGTATAGGAAAACAAACAATTATTTTCCACTTCTCATTTGCGTGTTGTCCAGATGCTTGCCAAATAGGTTGTTCACTTATTGTAATCTACTATGGATATTTATCACTGCTAAACATTCCTCCAAGGGTATATCACCATCCACATCCATTGTGGTCTACTTGGAGATCAACATTAGGATCTACACCATCATTTTGTGCAACTGTTACAGGTATGAAAATAACCATATAAGGAGTGTCATTTCTACGGTTAGACTAGCCCCTAAACAAGTCTGAAGATAGGCTAGGACTGTGTTCTTCAAGCAGAACAAAAACCATCAAGGTGTTTTCATCTTCAAAAGAAAAAACCCTCTCACATAATAAAATTCTCCAATAATCAATCTTCAAATAGTAGGTACTCTTTCCTCCAAGGCATAGATACATGTCTTTGAACAGAGGTGCAAATCTTGCTCCAAATATACCAAATATATCAATTCATAAAGGCACCCTCAAATCAGCGTTAATATTTATCAAACATTAAAGTCAACAAGGGTCCCATATGGAAGATTCATTGAAGTTCCCTTGGACTGTGCATAGAAAGTAGAATCCCCGTTCTTCAGCATCTAATTAACATGTCTTCACTGCTTGTAAAACAAATACCTCATAAGCTGGATATTACTGTTTTTTTAGTCTTGAAATATGTACTCCAATATTCAGCTTGCATCCTGTGGGTCCTTTTGGCATAGGAAAATTGAAAATGGCAATGTTAGTCCTTTAAACAAAACTGTGTCAACAGTATTGGAGAGCGAGCATGATTGCCTTGGCTCATTCTATCTAGTTCAAACTAATATTCTCTTTTCTGGAATGTTTGCTTGAAACTCCAGTCATGACAATAAGTAATATTTGAACAATGGTATCTCCATCATGCTTAAAAGTCCTTATACATTCTATCATCTAGCAACACTATCATAACTCTATGTCAGGGGATAATCTGGGGTATACTTAGCATGAAATCCCAAAGAGAGCAAACAAGCCCCTTATCTCACCATTGCCTCTTTTTAATGTCCAGAGCATCCATTTCCACATAAACAAAGATAATTGTTTCATTGATCGATGGTATTCTTGCAAATGCATGCCTAGTGGTAATCCTTGAGCTTAAGTACCACTACCAAGTGTAGTGGGACTTAGAATCCCATCTCCAATCCCAATGTAGTGCTTGTCAAAAACATAAACAAATTTACCAAACAGTTGCAGTGTAGTGCTGCCATTAATATGAGTGAGGCCAAATGTTATGGATAGTATTGAAAATGACAACAGATTGGCATCATTCATGACACCTTCAACAAATACCAGACTGTAAAGCAAAAGTGTCTCATGCTGACAAGATGATAATAAAATGTAGACATAATATCACATACTAGTACAAAAACCTGTCAATGTTTAGGTAAAAAATGACAACATACCTTGCATAGGTAGATCTATTTTAGGTTCTTGCTAAGCATAACATAAACCATAGTCAATAGTAGTCTTTGAGTCTTACATCCCACACAGTTATTGAAAACAAATATTTGAACCTTAGGGTTTTCAAAAACATAAAAATATGTTCAATAAATATATATAGAAGACTAAGAAAATGAAGTAAACAATATTTTACTAAAATTAGCATAATATAAAGTCTTAGGCCATTTTCCTTTAAGGTCCCACAAAGAGAGCGGTCACTTAACAAAAAAAACATTTAAAATGAAAGGAAAGGGTCTCTAAAGGTCACTCAAATTCACTAATGACAATAGCCTTTTGTAGAGACTGACATTCCTTGTCATTTAGGGGCCCATAAGATCTTAAGGTCTTGAGTATGAGTTGAATGCACTATGCATGTACATACTACTTTAGGGTGTTGGGTTATGGACATGAGACATATTGCAATGATCTAACTGATAAAATACCACGTTAGATTATTTTAATATTATATTTTTGTTTATTTATCCATCTTGGCTCGTGCCTCCTTTTCTTGCTTAAAATTGGTATTGGTTGGAGGTTTTCTTAACTAGATAGTATTTTGCTCTTATTCTCCAAGTTTTTCCTATGATGCAAGTAGAACCAAACAGGTATATGTCAAACTTTTCTTCCTCGAGCGAGAGAAGTTTAGGAAGGTTAGAGAAAATTGAGACGTCCAGTAGGTCTACAGGGGCGCCTATATCAACTAGATGTCAGAAGATCGGAAGAAAATTCCATAAACACATGATATTTTTTCTCGCTGAAGAGTGGTCATGTTCCTATGATGATGAGACAATAGGAAACATTGAGGTGCCCTTAAGATACAGACATCTAGTGAAACAACTGATACCTAGGGATCTTTCTCAACTGAACACATAAAGGTCGGTTACGGTAGATGTACAAAATTGGAGTATGTTGGACCCTGTTACAACTACAAAGATTGGATGTGCCTGGTACAATATACATGAATTATGCGTAGATATGGGTTGTCAGCAAATTATTTACAACTAAAAGAGAAATATCAAAATAAAGGAGCAACATTGTACATTGATGGAAGACCAAAAGCCATTGGGAATATTGCAGGGTTTATAAACAACACACAACCAAGGTCTACACTTAAGAAACCCAACTACATATTTGAGGGGCGTGAAGAAAACCGTGTATTTGTATGTATCATTAAATTAATAGTTGCAAAGGAATATTATTAATTACAATCTAAATCGAGTAGATACAAACATAGTTACTATGGATGTGGTACAACCAACAATTTACTCAACATTTTTTTAATTAATTTAACCTCTTAAAGATTTTTCTTTAGTAAATTGTTATAATTTTGTTTAAATTTTCTATATTTTCCTCGTAGGGTAGTGATCGGGGAATCTCCCCAGCAACTGGTCATATGAGCACAACTTCCTCGAGGCAACAGGTATACATCTCTATAATAGTACAAATATAATTTGGAAAAAAGAGCTTTTTTTTGTTGTGTTTTTTCATGAGTATATTCATTTGGTTTATATAATGTTATCTATATTTGTTATAGAGTATTGATCGAGGAAACCACCTGGATCTTGATCAAAGACAACAGCCTCAGGGAAACACGTAAACATGATTCTAATTGTACAATTTAAATATGTCAAAATGCTTTCCTATTATATTGTTTTAGTGAATATTTTGGTTTTGTTAGGTAATTTTTTCTATGTTTTTGATGCATGGTTTTCTGAGGGGCACCTCCCTCGCAGTAGATGATACCAAACCTGCCTCGAGGCAACATGTATAAATCGATTCCATTGCACAAATTTAATATGTACACAAAGTTTTGTTGTGTTTTTTCATGAGTATATTCATTTTTGTATATAATCTTATCTATATTTGATGCAAAGTGTTGATCGAGGAAGCCACTCGGTTGTTGTATTAGTACTTGAATTCCATTTAGATCTTCAAGAAGATGGTTCTAATAATGTTTGCAGCAAATAGATGGAGAATGAAGATACAAACTAAACAAAACAAACCACATAGGAATCAGACAAGTATTGTTCAGGAATTTACAATATCATTCACAATAATAATATCTAGTGTTACAATAGTTTACATAGGAATAATTCGAATGCATGGGATATGAATTCAAATCTTCCAAGTGGATATGACTGTATCTAACTGAATCTCTAACTTATTGTCTCCCAATCAATATCGAAGTCCAAAATCAACTCTCAGATGTCCAACCAACTCAAACAAATAGTGACAGCTAGTTAACTCAGTGAAACTGAGTGTGTTAGGTGGGAAAAGGCACCTACTCCACATGCATCCATGCATTATCCATGCAAGACATGCACTAGCTAACTAAAAGTAACTGAGGACTAACTGAGACTAACTATTACTAATTCCAACTAACTGAAGTAGGTTGGTGCCGAGAGTCCCAGTGGCTCCTAAAATGTAGGGATTGGTCTAGGAGGCGCCCAAACTGATGCATGTACTTGCAATAAGTGGCAGTTAACCTCTAGCAGTGTTCTCCACACTCCAGTCACTGGTACATGTAGCCCCATTAGGCCAAGTGGACCCAGTTGTACTAGTGGACCTAAATATTTAATTAAGGTTCCTAAGTTAGGCAATAATTAATCTAATAGACATTTGACCAAGGGAGGATTAATAATCTTAACACCCCCTTTGAATCCTAATTTGGACAACTGTGGACCCTAGTAACAAGACCATAGGTCACCCACATACAATCTAAAAGATAAAACACATATTTCATTAAATTTTGAAATATTCTATTACAAGGACTTCATCCACATTGAGTTGTTTTGTAAATCTGTAAATACATATTCTATTAAATCTAGAAAAATCAACTCAAAGAACTATTCCATTAAATTTGGAATAATTAATCCAATGAAGTATTTTCTCAATTAATATTTTTTATTTATTTCAAGTAAAACTTTAGTATTCAACCATTCAAAATGAAATATTACATCTCAAATAGAACTAGTCTAGGAAATATTACATCTCAATTAGAACTAGATGGGTTGGACATAAATCTTGATGAGTCTATGAATATTAATAATTTTGTAGATGTTAAAATCTTTGAGACAACGAGATATATTATGCTGGAATAATCCAAATTGAATGAAATTACACACATAATTTTATACTATAATACTCTAAGACATGCTCTATACTATATTTGAGGTGACCGAAGTACTAAAAAGATTTATATTATAAAACACTATGTTTGATCATTGCTTTCATGAAGAGGAGAAAATGACAAGAATTTTGAATATATTGAATTAGAGATAGATGTTGAAACACATTTTTAATGAATTTTAGTCAAACTTTGTATGTCCTCATGTTCTTTGATTACTAATGATTCAAAGTAACTACAAATAAGTTATTTAAGATATTGATTTTCAAGATTAAGTGTGTATCCAAAGTCACTCATCTATGACAAATGATTCTCCCATTTACCATGATTAATCGAGAAAACTTTTTCTTCAATTATAATTTTATCATTACTTATTCTAAAACTTTAGTAGTCAAACATTCAAAAGAAAACATTGTCTCAATTAGAAGTAGAACATGGGTACTGTCCATAAATAATGATGTATGTATGAATATCCATAATTTATTAAATGTTAAGAACGGTGAGACATTGAGATATATTGAAAAGAAATAATCCAAAAAAATTGCAAAATACTTAATTTTGACATGCTATGTTGCAAGAGGTTTTCTATCTAATATATTCGAGGAAACCAAAAAAAATGAAGTCATTCATGTATGACCCATATTCTCCCAAATTTAGCATGAATATTCTACTTAACACGGATTATTAAGAAATTCTAAAAATTTAAAAAACAAAATGCATCATAGTAGTTTATATGTAGTTTTATTTCAAAATGTATTTATCACATTTATGCACTCATATTCATGCATATAATTAACTAAAATACAATTAAATAACTTTGTGGCTTGTTGACAAATATGGTATGATTTCAATTTATTTTAAAAATACGAATTTGTAAAAATTTATCATTGGACAATGAATTCAAATGCCTTTATAGTTCGAAAAATTCAAAAACTTAACCCATCTATGTATTTCCTCTAATGATATTGAACAATCCACTTAAAACTGATTATGAATTAAATTATTTTTAAGTAATACAAATTTATTTGCAACGCAATTTTATTTTAACATTACATCCCTCAACACTCATTATGAATTAAATTATTTTTAAGAAATATGAATTTATTTGCAATGCAATTTTATTTTAACATTACATCCCTCATTTATAGATTCATATTAATACATATTATAGGCAATTCAAAGTCATTATGCCATATTATTTTAAAAATATGTTATACTTATGATTATAAATAGTAATTGATTTAAGTATACAATTTTATGGAAAGTTTTCGAATGAGAAACCAAATATATTAAATAGTTCAAAAAGTTCAATTGAATCAGCTATGATCCATTTCATATTAATTTAACATGAAAAGTCCACTTAGCATTTACTTTCAATTAAATGATTCTAATTTTTTTGGTAAGAATTGCATCATTTTTTCAAAATTTAAATTTCACTTTTATACACGAGTATTATTGCGTATTATAAGTAATTAAAAATCAACAAATAGCATGTGTTATATTTTATTCACCATGCAATGTTATTAGAAGGAAAGATAACCTGAGTTAGATTTCCTTATCAATGTAATGTATATGATGACAATGTAGTTTTGTTAGATGGAAAGCTAACGTTTCTAATTTAACATGCATTGGCTTTCGTTCACGCTGCAATGTTGTTATAAGGAAAGNTATATGGAAAGCTAACGTTTGTAAGTTAACATGCATTGGCTTTCGTTCACCCTGCAATGTTGTTATAAGGAAAGCTAACTCAAGTAATATTTCCTTCACGGTGCTATGTATTTGATGACAATCTGGATATGTTAGATGAAAAACTAACATATGAAAGCTAACTCGCGATGCAATGTAATTATGTTTGTGTTAGATGGANCTCACGATTCAATGTAATTATGTTTGTGTTAGATGGAAAGTTAGGAAAGCTAGAATCTCTACCTTTTAGCTTTCCTACAGTCAAAGTTACAAGAATATAATCTAGAGGTGGCTTTCATTCAGTGTGCAATTTTCTTGAATTTTTTCATTTATTTTCAGAAACAATGGAGTCTAATGCCATATAATTTCAAAGAAAGCAAGTAAAATGAAAATTTATTTACAACAAAATTTTATTTCAAAATCACATCTGTGATTTATAAATTCATATGAATGCATATTATAGGCAACTAAAAATCATTAAGTCAATGATTATGATCGCGGTTACAAAAATTAATTTATTGAAGTATATAAATTTAGGAGAAGTTTTGGATTGAGAAATCAAATATCTTAAATAGTTCAAAATGTTTAACTAAATCACCTATGACCCATTTCGTATTAATTTAACATGAATAGACCATTTAGCATGTATTATCAAGTAAATGATTCTAATCTTTTTGGTAAGAATTGCATTATTATTTTAAACTTTAAATTTCATTTTATACACAAGTAGTAATGCACATAAGTAAATAAATATGAAATCCAATGCAAAATCAATTTTAAACAACAACAAAAATCTATATTAATATAACTATAAATTCCCATATATTTCAAAAAATATATAAACACTAAAAAGTATGTCCAAGTTGTATTGAAAAATCAGAATGTTTTTTGTGATCAAATTTCTGAAAAAAATCATCATCTATTACAATGAAGTTGATGTTCTATTGAACATTCTAATGTACTCACGTTTCCCTTTGATACGATGAAGTGTCTTAAGAAAGGGTAATAAAACTTGCATAAGCCAAGTATCATGCTCTTCTCCTATATAGGCCTTTATCAAGATATGGTTTGACCGATATCCAACAAATTGAGAAGTAGGACTTGATGTATCTATTAGCAATACATTTGATTCTCCATGTTTATCTCCATACTGGGACCACACGTCGCTCAACCTTTTCTCATAATATTGTATTGTACCCCTTGCTTCGATTTTTTTTTGCAAATGACAATGGGACCTATCCCATGTGAATTCAAAGTCTCTTATATCAATTTCTGATTTTTCAAGTACATGTTGAATGTACTTATATGTGCCATTTAATGTCCATATTGCAACATCATAATTCTTTAAGCGGTATTTTAATAATTCTGACTGAAAAGGCCTTAAAAATAGGACTTGTCACCAAATTCCCAATCTGGTATTCTTTGAGTAGGACAATTTGGTTCATCTCTAGTATATGACGCGAAGAGCACTCCTTCCATTTCAAAGATCAACAACATCTTTTGACTGATATTAATTCCCATCTGTGCTGCAACCACAAACATCATTGACATTAACATAGCTTCATTTCATTACTTAAAGACATCAAAACATAATATTTAAAATTATATTGAAAATTCTTTTAATTCCTATCTATTGTCAATTTTTTCCATTATTATACAAAGGAAACCATATAAGGAGTTAAATGGCAATTAAAAAATATAATTATAGTAGCCTCATTCTATTGATTGAACTAATGATATGATAACATATACATTAATTAAATACTTTTATTCTACTTTATTTTTGTTATTAATAATAGTTCCTAAAGCTGCAATGGAAAATATAATTACAGTGACACAATTCAAACAATTAAACTAATTAGCTTTCATATGGTAGTTTTCCACCTAACACAACCACATTGTAATCAAATGCATTACGTCATGAAGGAAATATAATTCATGTTAGAGTTCCTTCTAGCCGCATTGTCATCAAAGTTAATGCATGCTAGCTTTCATATAGAAAATTTCCTTCTAGCACTATGAATGAAAAATATAATTAAAAGGGCCCAATACAAGCAATCAAATTGTTTATATGTAAATTTCCACATACAACCTAATCATATGTTGAAATAACAAAATTTTATAAA
>LPNX010603539.1:228269-239740 GCA_001517045.1 Pseudotsuga menziesii
GAGAAAATGACTCTATTTTTGTTTTCCGCTATCCTTTTACATAAGTAGACCCTTCAACAGTTGTACAGAAATTGGCAAATATGATATCATTTATTTCATAATGCTCAAGAATGTTGGATGTGGTTAAAGCCTTATCATTCAATTTGTTATCGTGACTTTGACAGTATTGAACCATTGCATCCAAGATTTTTCTTTTTGTTTTCAATTTAGAACAATAATCTTTTAACTTTATGGCATCAGTTGGATGGTTCGATGGAATAGAAAACCAAACGGTTCCATCCAATATCTTATCTGCTACAGAGCCAATTTCTTCAATGGTTAATCCCTGAAGGGGGCGAAAAGAAGTAGCTGTCAAAGTATTTAGATGATTTATCTTGTACTTTTGAGAACCAGGTTGGCTCGGAGAACAGTCCAATGTACCTAATTGGTAACAATTAAAAACAATGTCCCATTTATCCCAAACAGGTTGTTCAAGATATAAAAGAATTTTTTTATCAGCAAAATTTGAAAGTGGACAATCAAAGATGGAGCACAACATTTCATCGTCAACCTGTTAAAAATAACAAACATAAACTAATAAGAATTCAATGTATATATGAAAATATGAATAATATTTTGAAATTAAATAAGTCAATATATAATAATAAAAATCCATTATTAAAATAGTTTAGGTGCAAAAATAATTAAAATTACATACCTTGTCATCCGATGTCTTAGAATTTTCAATCCTCCTTTTCTTTAATTTGTCATTATCAATTAAGAACTGTCGTGCAGAGCGCACACAATCAATGAAAGGAGTTTTGAAGAAGACATTATTTGCAGAATTTAATTGACAGCAAATGCGAATCACAACACTGGGATCAACTGATGGATCCAAGAATCGAGCAGAACGTTCTTTATACTTTTTTTTTGCCTCCGCAGATACAGTATACTTGGGATTTGTTATAATTTCTTTGGCGGCTTGAATGGTATGTTGGCCATCAACTATCCAAAAGTTGACATTTATAGCATTTATATGTGTCTCATTTACAATTTTCACATGGTTTACTAGTGGATCAGGCTCGTTTTTATCAAATGGAATCAAGAGAGCATCGGGCAATGACGTTTGGAATTTTTCTAGAAAAGATTTCACCAACACCTGAACATTTGCATCATCTCATGATCTCAATTTAAACACTTTTGGTGCTTCTATGCATCTTTGAACATCCACCTTTCTGTTGAAGGAGCTTGAAAATAAATAACATTCCTTGAAGGATTCATGAATTTCATCACAATTATCTGCTAGTTTCACTGTCTCAGTTTTTTAAAATTCTGTAGTAGGTGTGAAACCACTTGATGCAATGTTTTCTTCCAAATCTTTTAAATATATTCTCCTTAAAGCATGAATATGAGCATCAATTCTATCTTCTGGTATTGTATGAGGTAATTTACCTCTTTGATGCAAATAAAGAAGCACAGATGATGTTTTCATCTTTTTGACATTGCGATATTTTAGAACTTTTGTGATACGTTCTAAAAGATATATGCAACTCTTTAACCCCGATTTATTGAAGTTTTAATAACTATTCAACTTAAACATTGACTCTTTCATTGTGTTTGGCGGATCTTTACTTGAAGCTTCAATTAAATTTGGTCTAAATTTGTGTACTCCACTTGACAAGAGACTAATTTTACTTCTTGTCCATTGATAGCCTCCACTTGAAAGACAATGTTAGTCTCACCATGAGCATAACAATTAACAACTATCCCTAATATAATTGGATCTTTTTCACCTATGGATCCAAACAGACACATATCAGGGAACATATTTGGAGGACATTTTATCTGAACATACCAATATCCCACAAACTCATATTCATTGAATGTATTATACTTTTTAATCATTTGAAAAGTAGAGGTAGAAATTGGTGCATTCATAATATTTTGACTTGAATGAAGTCTTTCTCGTTGCATGATTGATGGATGTGGCATTTCACTTGCTTTTGAACTGAGCAATTCTTAAAACGAGAATAAGAAATTATTAGCATAAATCAAAATGAAATTATAATTATAAATATCGTCATTTAATATTCTATTAAAATTTGAAAATATCATATAGTCTAACAATACTAAATTAGAATAAATAAGATATAAAACTACCATACCAACTTGAGTAGGATTTGATTGTGTACAACTTGCTTTTCGTTTTTTCTTAGATGCTTTAATTGTAGTTTCATTTGCATCAGATTCAATAGTATCTGGAAACAATAGTAGAAAAAATTGTTTGCAATGGTTAAAAAAAACATGAAATATCAAACATTAATAATCTACCATATAATACATCATTTTAATTCACATGCAGAAGAACAAAGAATTTTTCATTCACATGCAGAAGAACAAGGAAGTTTATGTGCTATGGAAGTTTAGTGCCCACATAATGATATATCAAAGTTCATCTAGTGTGAAATTGCATACTAGAATATAGTATAATTATTTGTAAATAACTAAATTTGAAAATGCCATACCAACTGTTGGAGACTTTTGTAGTGTCATATTTGTATTCTTTCTTTTCGTTGATGATTTCTTTGACATTTCATTTGCATCGTGGTTCTTAGCATCTGAAAACATTTGTAGAAAATATTATAGTAGTTTCGAAAACAATTAAACGCATCAATTAAAGAGTAATATGAAAACATATTTTATAACATCTCAATTCATACATATGAAGAAGATAAAGAACTCTAACCTTTTGAAGTCGCTTATTTTGCAATTTTACTTGCATCAAACTCCATTGTTTCTAGAAAAAAAAACAAAAAGAACTATTACCACAATTTCAAATTATTGAAAAAAACACGAATTCAAAAATATTATAAATGCACACATCATTCTATTTGTAAGTATATGTACAAAAACAATTGTGGAGGTCATTATAATAGCTAATCATGATGATCATTAAATGGCTCATGATAATAGCTAATCATAGTGTTAGCTTACATAAGGTAATTTTTCATCCATCATAACCACATTATGATCAAATACATTGCACCATTATAGAAATTTATTTCGAGTTAGTTTACCTTATAAGAAAATTGCATGGCAAATGAAAGTTAATATGTGTTAGCTTTCTTATGGTAGTTTTCCATCTATCACAACCACATTGTCATCAAATAAGAGATTCTATCTGAACATACATGTCAAATTGTTAGAGCGAAAGATAAATCCATGATATTTGCTTTCACTCATCGTGCCAAGTTGTTAGAGCGAAAGCTAACTCCATGACCATGACAAAAATTAAGTTGGAGTTAGCTTTTGCTCTAACAACTTGGCATGATGAGTGAAAGAAAATGTGTGTTATTTTTCATAAGGTAGTTTCTATTTAACACAACCACAATGTCATCAATCACATTGCATCATGATGGATATCTATATGGAGTTAGTTTACATTCTTCAAACAATACACAATGTGTGTTAGGTTTCATAGGGTAGTTTTCCATCTAGCACAACCACATTGTCATCAATCACATTGCACCATGATGGAAATCTAGCTGGAGTTAGCTTTCATTCTTAAACCATTGCACGATAAGTGAAAGTTAATGTGTGTTATCTTTCATAAGGTAGTTTTCCATATAACACAACCACATTGTCATCAGTCGCATTGCACCATGATGAAAATCTAGCTGGAGTTAGGTTTCGTTCCTAAAAAATTGCATGGTGAGTGAAAGCTAATGTGTGTTAATTTTCATAAAGTATTTTTCCATCTAAAATAGACACATTTTCATCAAATACATTACACCATGATGCAAATCTAGCTAGAGTCAGTTTTCCTTCTAACAACATGGCACGATGAGTAAAAGCCATATGTGTTAACTCATTACACCATGATGAAAATCTAGCTGGAGTTAGTTTTCCTTCTAACTACATGGCACGATAAGTGAAAGTTAATGTGTGTTACCTTCATAAGGGAGTTTTCTATCTAAGAAGATGGCACAATGAGTAAAAACTTATGTGTGTTGGCTCATTTCACCATTATGAAAATCTAGCTTGGGTTAGCTTTCCTTTTAACTACATGGCACGATGAGTAAAAGATTATGTGTGTTAGCTCATTTCACCATGATGAAAATATAGCTGGAGTCAGTTTCCTATTAACATGGCATGATGAGTGGAAGCTAATGTGAGTTAACTTTTGTAAGATAGTTTTTCATCTCAAAAAACCACATTGTCATCAATCACATTGCACCGTCATGGAAATCTAGCTTGAGTTAGCTTTAATATTTAAATCATTGCACTGTGAGTGAAATCTAATGTGTTTAAGTCTTCATTGGGTATTTTTCCATCTAGCACGACCACATTGTCATCAATCACAATGTACCATGATGAAAATCTAGTTGGAGTTAACTTTTCTTCTAACTACATGGGACAATGAGTGAAATCTAATGTGCGTTAGCTTTCATAAGGTAGTTTTCCATCTAACACAACCACATCGTCATCGATCACATTGCACCGTGATGGAAATCTAGCTAGAGTTAGATTTCGTCCTTAAATCATTGCACGGTAAGTGACATCTAATGTGTGTTAGTATTCATAATGTAGTTTTACATCTGGCACAACCAGATTGTCATCAATCACAATGCACCATGATGAAAATCCAGCTTGAGTTAGCTTTTGTTCTTAAAACATTGCACAATGAGTAAAACTAATGTATGCTAGCTTTCATAGGGTAGTTTTCCATCTAACACGGCCACATTGTTATCAAATACATTACACCGTGATGGAAATCTAGCTTGAGTTAGCTTTCCTTCTAACAACATGGCACAATAAGGGAAAGCTTATGTGTGTTAGCTCATTACACCATGATGGAAATCTAGCTGGAGTTAGATTTTATTTTAACAACATGACACGATTAGTGAAAACTAATGTGTGTCCACTTTCACAAGAGAGTTTTCTATGTAATAAAACCACATTGTCATCAAGGACATTGCTTCGTTTTGGAAATCTAGCTGGAGTTAGATTTCCAAAAAAACCACATCGTTATCAATCACATTGCACCGTGATGGAAATCTAGCTGGAGTTAGTTTTAATATTTAAATCATTGCATGGTGAGTGAAATCTAATGTGTGTAAGCCTTCATCGGGTATTTTTCATCTAACACGACCACATTGTCATCAATCACAATGTACGATGATGGAAATCTAGCTGGAGTTAACTTTTCTTCTAACTACATGGGACAATGAGTGAAATATAATGTGCGTTAGCTTTCATAAGGTAGTTTTTCATGTAACACAACCACATCGTTATCGATCACATTGCACTGTGATGGAAATCTAGCTAGAGTTAGATTTCGTCCTTAAATCATTGCACAGTAAGTGATATCTAATATGTGTTAGTATTCATAATGTAGTTTTACATCTGGTACAACCATATTGTCATCAATCACAATGCACCATGACGAAAATCTAGCTTGAGTTAACTTTCGTTCTTAAAACATTGCACAATGAGTAAAACTAATGTATGCTAGCTTTCATAAGGTAGTTTTCTATCTAACATGGCCACATTGTTATCAAATACATTACACCGTGATGGAAATCTAGTTTGAGTTAGCTTTCCTTCTAACAACATGGCACTATAAGGGAAAGCTTATGTGTGTTAACTCATTACACCATGATAAAAATATAGTTGGAGTTAGCTTTTATTTTAACAACATGGCATGATTAGTGAAAACTAATGTGTGTCCGCTTTCATAAGAGAGTTTTCTATGTAATAAAACCACATTGTCATCAAGGACATTGCGTCGTTTTGGAAATCTAGCTGGAGTTAGATTTCCAAAAAAACCACATCATCATCAATCACATTGTACCGTGATGGAAATCTAGCTGGAGTTAGCTTTAATATTTAAATCATTGCACGGTGAGTGAAATCTAATGTGTGTAAGCCTTCATCGGGTATTTTTCCATCTAGCACGACCACATTGTCATCAATCACAATGTACCATGATGGAAATCTAGCTGGAGTTAACTTTTCTTCTAACTACATGGGACAATGAGTGAAATCTAATGTGCGTTAGCTTTCATAAGGTAGTTTTCCATCTAAAACAACCACATTGCCATCGATCACATTTCACCGTGATGGAAATCTAGCTAGAGTTAGATTTCGTCCTTAAATCATTGCACAGTAAGTGACATCTAATGTATGTTAGTATTCATAATGTTGTTTTACATCTGGCACAACCATATTGTCATCAATCACAATGCACTATGATGAAAATCTAGCTTGAGTTAGCTTTCGTTCTTAAAACATTGCACAATGAGTAAAACTAATATATGCTAGCTTTCATAAGGTAGTTTTTCATCTAACACGGCTACATTGTTATCAAATACATTACATCGTGATGGAAATCTCGCTTGAGTTAGATTTCCTTCTAACAACATGGCACTATAAGGGAAAGCTTATGTGTGTTAGCTCATTACACCATGATGAAAATCTAGCTGGAGTTAGCTTTTATTTTAACAACATGGCACGATTAGTGAAACCTAATGTGTGTTCGCTTTCATAAGGAAGTTTTCTATGTAATAAAACCACATTGTCATCAAGGACATTGCGTCGTTTTGGAAATCTAGCTGGAGTTAGATTTCATCATTAAATAGTTGCATGGTGAGGGAAATCTAATGTGTAAGCTTTCATAGTGTAGTTTTTTATTTAGCACAACCACATTGTCATCAATCACAATGCACCATGATGGAAATCTAGCTGGAGTTAAATTTTGTTCTTAAAACATTGCACGGTGAGTAAACCTAATGTCTGTTAGCTTTTATAAGGTAGTTTCCATCTAACACAACCACATTGTCATCAAATATAGTACACCATGATGGAAATCTAGCTAGAGTTAGCTTTCCTTCTAACAACATGGCGTTATAAGGGAAAGCTTATGTGTGTTATCTCATTACACCATGATAGAAATCTAGCTAGAGTTAGCTTTCATTTTAACAACAGGGCACAATGAGCTAGAATTCTAATTGTTGCCTCTTATCTGGAAACCTCTGTTTTCCCATAACATATTGTTCAGGGAGTCATCCAATGCCTTAAAAGAATAGCAATTTTTAAAATTTAATTAGTAATCTCTTTTGGGAGCTTTTTTCTCTTAGTCCTCCTATTTGTAGCATTTAATATCCAATATCAATTGTTTTTCAGGTACCTTATTAGTGAGGGGGACTTTTTAAACAATTTTTAATCCTTGGTGATGGGCTAGTGTTTGAACCTGCGATAATATCATGAATTCAACGTACATGAGCTCAAGTGTCCTTACCTGTACATTACCCATCTGATGGACTACCTTTCCAGTGTTGCAGCAACTGCTAGCTTCCTAAGACTCATGAAGAGTTGAAATTTGGTCCAAAGGGCACAAAGCTGGATTCCCACATAGATACTGGGACTGTTAAACTAACTTCTGACACTAATACTTTGTCAGGAATATATTCAACTTATAAACCTCCACAATCCGGTGTGCTTGTGGCTTTCAACAGTCCTCACAAACTAAATTCCAACTCAGCAATACCAGCAGGATCATATGGCCACTCAATTAATTTACATCAGCAGCCAAACACGTCCGTTTTAGTGGTAGTTGTTTCATCATCAAATGCTACTTCTGTGAGGTCTGATCTTGTGCATACATCTTCAGGTCAAAATTTGCCAACTATGGCACAGTCTGGTGGAACATTGGATCTATCAAACCTTTCACTCGGGCTGAAGAAACTAGCCTCATTTCATTGGAGGCTCTACAAATGAAATAGTAATGGTAGCAGGTCATTATTTTTAAGACTGTTTTTTATTGTATGGTCACTAACTTGCTTGTTGGAGGTGTGCCTGCCAGTGCCTTAGAAGTGGTATTCTCGTTATTTTTCATTTTCTATCCTGACACGTGCCCAAAACATGTCATGCATTTTAGGACACATTAAAACTCATGTCTGACATTTCTTAGGTCATGTCACATGCCCGACCTGTTGGACACGGACACAGAGGCCTATATGACTGTGTCATGTTTCATAGCTTTTTATGCATTTCGAATAAAATTGTATCTTGCTGGAGCCGACCAATCATCTTAGCTTTCTACCTCTAGAATTAAATGAAACACAATTGAACCCCTTGAAAGGAACCTAACTGACTCATATAAATTACTTAACAATAATGTCCTAAATTCAAATAATCTTTTTCAGTACCTTGTAGCCTGAGTTGGAAAGAAAGAGACATGAAAAATAAAAGACGTGACCTGCAACTAGGATTTATGTATGTTTTGGTTTCCAGAATATCCATAATAGGGTGTTGTATTCATTTGGACATTTGTTTTTGGCTCCTGTAGAATCTTTGTTTTGGCTTTCAACAGTCCTCACAAACTAAATTCCAACTCAGCAATACCAGCAGGATCATATGGCCACTCAATTAATTTACATCAGCAGCCAAACACGTCAGTTTTAGTGGCAGGTGTATCATCATCAAATGCTACTTCTGTGAGGTCTGATCTTGTGCATACATCTTCAGGTCAAAATTTGCCAACTATGGCACAGTCTAGTGGAACATTGGATCTATCAAACCTTTCACTCGGGCTGAAGAAACTAGCCTCATATGTTTTAGACAGTCACAACCTTCTTTTTTTTTGGTTTTATTGTGTAAGAAAAAAGTGGGAAAATGTCAATCAAAATGGTTAGGGCAGCTGATTTTCCAGACCCTTTATTCTCCTTAAAGCAGTACGAGTGGAACAGTTCTGAGGCTTTTCTTCTAGACCTTTATCATGAGATACTAAATCAAGTTTGCACTGTCAACTATTACCAATTTGCAACTGAAGTTTGAATAACATTGTGGCTGATACCTATACTCATGAGCAGTGAATTTTATTAATAAAAGGGTGTAATTATACTACCAGAATATATGTACGTTTGTCTTAAGGTGTTCAAGTGCAACAAGTAACCCAATCATTTCACCAATATGGATCTTCTATGGAAAATAATTTTTGTTCTCTTTCTTGGTGCAATTTTTAATGAAAACTTCTATGCTACTACTTACCAACATGCATATAGGAATGGTTCTAAGAACTTCGTCTTTGGGCTTGTTCATTGTTTTCTAATGTTCAAACTAGTACTTCTACCGAGTGTCAATCATAAATAGGCAATAATAAGGTGAATGGCACTTTGTTCTCAGCTGAGTATAATAGCCTGTGATCTGACTGTGCATAGACAACACTCTTAAACTAGTTTTGTACCCTTAGAAAATACAAGCATAAAAAAGGCTGACTTAGTTAGGCCAAGATGAGTGAATCCCAGCACTCTTGTATGGGAATCACTGCAATCCTACAAGGTCATTTAAGCCATAACATGCATATCAATGCTTCCCTCAATGTCATTGTTCACAAGTGAATGACAAAGTAATGTCGTTGAACTGTTTTCAAGGTAATTGTACTAAGTAATAAACAACAACCAAACAAACTAGAATATTGTTGACCAAATTCTTATTCAAATGGACTGGCTGTAGGTGATGATATGAAGGCTTATTTTTTCAATGTTTCTCATAAACCGTGATCACTAGACTATGGATTCATTTTTGTTACCATGCGGGTGTCTGTGTGGAATTACTACAACATACAATTTGGGGATGTTTTGCTTCATGAAAAGGGTTAACCATATGATAGCTGTTGGAGAATGCAAAACCAACGACATACTACACAATTATCAGGAAGATCAATTTAATTAACTTGGAAATGATATGCTTGGGAGTAATTTTTCAATGCTGTAGTGAATTTACAAATGCACTAGCAATGATTCCCATCATCGACTTCAAGGAGATGGTTAACATACATATGAATTAACCCAAAAATAAATTTGATGGTGGAGGAATTAATTAACACCTGAGCAGAAACAATAAAAAAGATCCATACAATCACATAGAAATTGAATACACCATGGAAAATAGAGATTTTTGCCCTAGAAACCCAAATTGGAAATTCAACATTCGATGGGATTTGATTCTTGCTCAAAAAATTGGTATGAAGGGTGAGCTCAGTCTGTTAAAGAGGCTGAGTTCACATTGTAGTGCTTAATTGGCTGTGTTTTGCCATGTGAAGGACTCAAGGAGGCTGCATTGTTGTTGTGTGAAGGAGGTATGTTCATGTAAATTAGCCTCAATGAAGAGAAGATGATGCCCAACAAGGATTTCTACCACCACAAGTTTTATCAACTAGATTTCTAAACCTATAATGCCTTGAAGGATCTTTCAATAGGCATGTGGGAAATTGGTAGCCTTCACTCCATACAACCTTACAACACTCTATGCACTACCTAGCCACATATTCCAATTCTTTACCTTCACCGAGGTATGTTAAATCATTCACTACGTCCATAATCACTAAAGGTTCCATAGTTGGATGTTTTTATTATTTTGTACCCTCCTAACTCACATCTTAGTAGACTTACTCATCCCTTTATTGTGAATAGTAAATTGATCCTTCTTAGTGACCTCTAAGATTGTCACATCTAAGTTTTTTTATACAATTGAAACACCATCAATAACACCCTCAATTTCTTGGTATACATAATGTTGAAGCACATACATAAGGGGATTGGATTCACATACCCTTCCTTCAATTAACCTACCATCTTGTAAGTAATATTTATATTGAATGAATGTCTCTTTGCATTGCTGATACACAATAGTTTTCTTGTTTTCCATTGAAAAAAATGCATCCTTATGAGTTCTCTTATCTTGTGTATAATCATTAATTCCATAGGATTCACCTTGGAGAATTCCTTTGTCACAAAATCTTGCATCTTCTACTAGTGCAAGATTCAACTTACCTCCAACATCCTTCCCCTCTTTCACTAAAGAACACAATCGAACAACTTTTTCCAACACTATGTTTGTTAAATTCTCCAATGCTACCAACATATTTTCGATGTGGGAGACACTTTCCAAGTATATGCTTCTGATATTCTTTTCTATATCATACTTCCATATTTTATTATATTTTTATGAATCTGCTAGACTATGAAAGGTTCAGTTTTAAGATTTTTAATCAATCTGCTAGATTATGCCATACATTTATAAGGGCATGCTAATCATCTAATTCTGTCATACATTTATCAGAGTATGCCAATCATTTAATTCTGCCATAATTCTGCCAATCTTGATTCTTATCTTAGATAAATTGCTTGATGATTTTGGGCTACTTTCTAATATTTGCTCTGTTTTCAGAAATTTGTTGCCGTCCTCTTACAGTCGCAACAAAAACCTAGATATGTGAATTTGGGAGATGAAGATGTCTGAGTACCCAGTGGGAAATAATTGGAAGAATATTTCCAAGTTCACTCCCTTAACATCTGCTCAGTAGGATCTATTGGTTATATCTTAAGGAGATTCATGGGATTCGTCATCATAGCTTCCATAAATTCTAGTTCAACAACTGCCTTAGTATCTATCTCAACAACCACTTTAGTTGCTAGATTAGCACTTAT
>LPNX010603558.1:0-15617 GCA_001517045.1 Pseudotsuga menziesii
TTCCATAGGTCATTTCCATTCAACTCAAACACTAAACCAAACATAAACATAAGGCATCCACCCACTCATAAGAGGATATTCTAAACTTAAACATTGTTAAAATTTCAAAATCATGTATTTGAAGATAGCTTTCAAGCTTACAGGAAATGAACATAAAAACTTTAACTATTATTAGATATGAAACTTGAAAGTAATTAATGCACCACAATAACCATTCCTGCATTCAAATAAGAAGAGAATCATGGAGAATATAGCCACAGTCTGCCCAACAAACTGATGATCCCTGAGCATTAAAAACCACTATTGTATTAGACGCTGAAAAATGTACACAGTAAAGTTGTTCCCCATAGACTTTACTGCTAACCCTCGATCTCGCTTTTATACTGAGATCATTACATAGAAGTCTTCAAATTTAGATCCAAAAAGAATGGTCAAAACCTATCTAGAAGATTACAATCATACCTTGACGATACCAAGTGATTTTACCATTGGAAATGTAAAATCACTATTGGATCTTAGAGCCTTAAATATAGGAGAGCTTGTCTAGCTTGATTATGGCTCTTTATTGCAATGCCAACAAAAGATTGACATTTATCTACATAGGAGCTTATGACTTCTAGACACCTATAGAGTTATTATACCTTGAAGATTTACAAAAATTCGAAAAAATCCATTTTAAATCAAGAATGCAACATACAAGCGATTCTATAGCGCCTGAAAATTATGTAGGTCCTGATAATTTTGTAGCGCCTAAACAACTTTACATATTTTTGTATTAGATGGTGCTGGAGACTGTTCTAAAAATTAAAGCTTTGCCATATTCTAATAATTCTTTAAAACTTGTTCTACAAGGAGATTTAATCCCTCATCTTTAGTCCTTTAGATACTACTATCATATGTTAATCCTTTCCCAACGTCTTAAAATATTCATTTGCTATTATATTTGGTGTTGAATTAATCAAATGGTAGTTAAAATATGGAAGTGATCTTGGAATTTGGTGAGGTGCTACAAATTTTAGCAAAGTTGATTTTGGTGCTAACAATCCACATCTATAGTAATTTGGTGGACTATTTCTTCACCTACTTAAGCTCCCAAGACTTAATCCCAATGACATTATAACATAGGATGCGACAAACTATGATTCACTATTCAAATTTGTAAACAATTTGTGTAGTAAGTTGCCTTCAACTTCTAAGGCCTAGTGTTAACAACCTAATTTTTCTCACCTACTTTGTCATGAGCATCCTCACCATTATACACCTTTTAGTAGCATGAGCCCATTTCCTTCACCTCCATCATCATATGGCCTCAGTGTCTTAACAAAAGTTGAGCTAAACCAAACATTTGACCATAAAATTTCATCACATGGAGTTTCCCTAAAAATATATGCATGATTGTTGCACTAAGACCCTTGAAAACTGCAAAGTGCCCCCGCCACCCCCCCCCTCCCCGCCCAAAAAAAAAAATGGTTTCTCATAAATACTACTAGCCTTCCAAAATAGTGTAGTGGCTAAAAGTGGACATCACCAAACTATTTTACCAAAAATAGCCTTTGATTTGGTCTCCAATACTTATCAATATCCCACTCATTTATCCATCACAAGTAAGGTTATGTTGTTGAACGCGAGAGAGAGAGAGAGAGAGAGAGAGAGAGAGGAACGCGAGAGAGCGAAAGAGAGAGAGAGAGAGAGAGAGAGAGAGAGAGAGAGAGAGAGAGAGAGGAACGCGAGAGAGCGAAAGAGAGAGAGAGAGAGAGAGAGAGAGAGAGAGAGAGAGAGAGAGAGAGAGAGAGATCATTTCATGTTCTTTTGTTTCCACCTTTGGAGGTCATATTACATCTTCCGCTGGGAGTGCAACACTAGAGGAGGAGGAGAACACTCCCTTGGGTTGGTTTTGGAAGATCGCATCTACTAAATCCAATACCAAATCCTATATTATTATATCCATTCTTTTATTAATACAACATCATTTATCCTAACTTTGTTTCTTTTTAGATACATTTGTTCATTTTGCGTTGGATAGAGTAATCTAAAGGTATTGTTGGTTCTTTTAGTTTTCATCCATATAAGATGACCTAATACTCTAGTTTCACGACCCTTGAATACGTATCTTTTGGTACGAGTTGGTGCAAAACAATAACACGAATTACCTCTTTTGGTGAAGCAAGGTTTCCATTATGACAATGTGGACCATGGAAAAATTTAGGGGCTGAATTTCAACCATGGGCTAAGTTTCCATGCTTTTATTCCAAAAATAGCTTAATCATTTTCCATTTTTTTTATTTGCCAAAATGTTATAGAATAAATATATTTTTCTCCAAAAAGCACCAAAATTGTTTAGAGCTATATAAAATTCTTAGAAATTTAATTATAATGACGAAAATATTGCTAGATATTTTAGTGTTGGAATTTTAAGAATTATTAAGGTTCACTAAGGTTTCTACACTTTAAGATAAGTATGGATCTTTAAAGTTTTCCCTTACATGCTCGTTGTTATGAATTATTTCTTGGCCATGCAATTTGCTAGTTAATATGAATATTAAATTCTTGCTGTCGGAGATGAGATCCTCATGTCTCTGCGGAATCTTGTGAATATCATCACTTTTACAAAGGAGTCAATGTCAGGGGTGAGAATGATTAGCCATGTTGTCCATTCTCGATTGTTTCCAATTTATATTAACCAAATATAGTCTCAATTATGCCATATGAAACAATAGAGGATCCACAATAATCTATAGGTTATTTATTTTATGTGAGCAGGATTTCTAACGATGAAAAAAATATTCACCCCATCAAACCAAAACATAAAGTGTTTCACAAAGCCCCTGGTGCATATAAATGACCAATTTCAATGAATGTAAAAGCACAATGTTTGGGAGACCAATAATTCCTAAAGGATTGGTAAGAACGAATCCAATTCCCCACAAATTCCAAAAGAAACTAAACTTACAACCTAATCCACTATCGATCCCCCTACCACTCCAATGCTACACCATGATACACATGAGTTCCTTCGGAGGAGTTCTCTTGCAAGGTTGGATAAATTCCCAGAGTGGCCATACTTAAGCTAAAAAACAAAACAACAACCAAATCCATTATCCCACCTATGTACCACACCATAGTGTAGATTAATTGAAGTTGTTGGTGATGCATTAACAAAGAAGTGCGTGAGAGTACATTGGATGTGATATCCGTTGAAGGTTTCTTGAAGTTATATATTCCTACCATTTGAAGTGATACGTGGAGGACATGCAAAATATTGTTTTGATCATCACAAGGTGATTAAGGAATGGGGAAAAATGAGACCCCTTTTTAACCTTTAAAACCGCATTCCAATTGAGAGACTTTATTGGCTACATCGTTTTCCTATCGCCTGTGTTCCCTTATGACATGGAAATACAAAGTGATCTTCTATTTGCACTCTTAGGATGCGCCTTGAGAGTTTGCCATTGGATGGAGTAATCAATTTGATCCCAATTATTAAAGCATTCATGATGCACCTTATATAATGACATTCATGATGCACCTTATATAATGACAGGGTCTTAGCTTGATTGTTTGATGCCTCACTCAAACTCCATTCATATGTTTCTTGGTTTTGATTGAGATGAAGAATAATCCCCTACACATGCTACCCTTAATATTTTCTCTTATGTTAAAATGGGCATTTGAATTGTATTAATGTAAAATTGGATTTATAACTTTTCATACATTTATAAATACATCATATAAATACAATTTCTCATAAACATTAGAATATACATAATTAACTAATTTTTTATACAAATATAATGACTGGTCAAATTAATATAATTTTTATAGTTATTAATGAGGATTGCAATTTTTGCATATTGTTATTACAATCTACTTAACTAAAATTCCATATTTATAATATTTATTCCTTTTCATTATTATTATTGCATTTTTTACATATTGTTGTTACAATCTACCTAACTAAAATTCCATATTTATAATATTTATTCCTTTTCATTATTATTATTATTATTTCCTTACAAGAGCGGGTATAGTTTGTATTAAAAGTTCAATGGTGTAACCACTAAAAAAAAAACTACAAAGTTCATCACTTCCATTAGAAGACAACAACCATAGACCTTAAAACTTAAATTACTGCTACGCTTACACATAATTCTTCCACCCAACCCAACTAAAAATCTTACTTTACACAGATATACAGTTTGAGACAGAAAAAACTAACTACTACCCATACTTCACTAGATGCTTTTTATACATAGCTATAACAGAAATCACAAAATGCAAAAAAAACCCCAGAGGAGTCCATAGTTACCTTCCTTGATCGCCATGCTGAGCCGATGGGCCTGGAATTGTAGAATTTTCCTTTAGTGCCATTTTTTCCACCTTGAGTTCCAACTTATCGAACCTAAATTTCAACTTGGCAAGAAATTATGTTATTGCTTGCTCTGTTTAAGAGATGGAATGTGCGAATTCTTCTTGGAGCTGAGACATATCATGATCAACAATTTCTAAATGCAGCCCTTCTTCGATTTCCAGTTGATGTAGAAAGAGATTATGCCTCTTAATATTCTTTTTAATTTCCCTCAGTTTAGTTGCAATGGATAGGACAGGGTTAGAGGAAGCCGTGGATTCAGAGGAGGCTTCCATTGAGACAAAGGAAATATAGAACCAAATTATCTCTACCTCACTTCTTCTCTACTTTCGGAGAGCTAAATGGAATTGCAGATTATAGGCATTGTTGAGGATCAGATCACCTCCTAATAAATATCCCTTGAAGCTCATTATTTCTAGGATCACGGGATAATGTCTCACCTAGTTCCCACGCTGAAGAGAGGATAGAAAAGGACACAGGATTAAGTTTGAGTTGCATGTAAACTCGCTCATCTATTTCAGAGGAGATGTCTGAGGGGTACGACATGTCCTTCTTATGCCAAGTCTATCGGTCGCATGTAGCAAGCCACACGCCAGAGGGAGGAGGAGAGATACGTCACGAGCCGGAGATGGGAAAGGTCGACTCCATGTGGAAGGGCCAAGAGATAATCCCTTTGAACCTTTAGCCATGGTCCTTTGGGATTTGGTAGGAGGAGCTAATTACATTAAGCACTATAGTTCCTTTACTTAGCGCAGAAGTGACATTTGACGCCTGGTCTGCTTTGTCGTTTAAAATTCGTAGAACGTGAAAATATTCGATCCTTCTAAAGGAATTGGAAAGAGTTTGTATTTTTTTTATCCATTTTCAAATTTGCATCTGCGAGGGAAGGGAATTGGAAGTTAAAGCTTGAATAATTAATCTTGAATCCCCAACCACAATGATTTCCTCGATTTCTTGGATTCTAGCTCGGCAGAGACCTTGCCAGAGGGAAAGGGCTTTAGCAACATTATTTGTTTCGTCTCCCAGGCCCCAAGAGTATACTTTTTCCTGAACTCCATCAGGGTTGATGAAAACCCCTCCCCCCCTGTCGCACTCGGGTTTCCTTTAGAAGCCCCATCGAAGAAAAGGATGTTTCTTCGTAAGTTGATCGTCCATCTATCGAGTTTAGATTTTTCTTTCCTTAATTCCCATGAGAGTGTTTTTTTTAATAGATATATATGCGCTTGGTAAATTTGGGGAGAGACTGTGGAGCCATGCTTCTTCATATGGGGAGAGAGGGAAGTCAAAAGAGTCGTTCCAAGTAAATTTAAGGAAATCTCCTATCAGACCAGTGATTTTGGTGACAACCTTCAGAGGAAGATTTCCCTCTGAAAATGCGACAATTCCTTTCCAACCACAATTTCCATAAGATAAATTTAGGAAGAGACAACCAACAATATTTAATCAAAGCATTTTTTAAATTAGAGAATAGACACAGAGAAGCCCATTCAATTAGGAGGGAGTGAATGCTTTCAGGGAGTTGAACTGATCGAGCCCAACCGAGAAGGGCCTTTTTCCAAACATCTTCAACAAAAGAGAATGAGAGTAACAAATGTTCGACTAACCCTTCTTTAGTAAGGCAAAAAGGACATCTAGTAGGACCTTCCCAACCTTTCCTCTTTAGATTGTCCCTTGTTAGAATTCGATTATAGGCCGAAGTCCAGATAAAAAATCTATTTTGGGGAGACTTTTTACTTTCCATATGCTTTTCCAAATTGTTGGGTTGTTAGGAACATGGAGGGAAGACTTAATATACTTATAGCCAGCATACGTGGAGTAAACACTCATCCTTTTCCCCCAACCTTGAATATCCTTAGCTTTCTTTGATATCAAAGATTTCCCTTGTAGTAGGGATATCGGAGAAGATTTTTCCTCTTGGAGATGTGGAGGATAGTTTGGAATATGTCAATTTTTCCAGGTTTTTAAACTATTAGTGTTCCAATCTGAAATGTCCGAAAGAGTGGCTATATTTTGACTTCACAAATATCCTTTAATTTGTTCAATTCCAGGGTAGGGGTCAATAGGTGGGTCTCCCATGATAGAGTCCTCCCAAATTCTAATGTTCTTTCTGTTTCCTAGTATCCAGTTGAGATTAGAAGAAAAGAAACCATGAGCCCTCAAGTATATGGAAAAAATAGGAGATCCTTTTCTCACACTAGGGGGGCTATCAAGACAACTTAATTGATTTCCAGAGAACTATTTTTTCCACAGCGCTTGCTTGCACCAAGAAGTGTTTCCTGAGATTATATTCCAAAGGATCTTGGCTCGAAGGGAAAGATTTTGTGCCCAGAGGTCATGAATTTGAAGGCATCCTTCCAATAGAGGCTTTGATATTCTCCCCCATCTTACCAACGGGAGATTTTTTTCATTATGTTTTCCTCCTTTCCAAAGGAATTTCCTTAGCAGAGCTTCAATCTGAGTGATTACACCTTTCGAGGCCATGAGGATGGAGCATTGGTAAATGGGAATGATGGAGAGGACTTCTGTGATTAATACAACTTTCCCAGCAGGATTTAACTAGGAGGAGTCCCAATTGTTTATCCTAGATTTTAATTTGTCGATTATTGGAAGCCAATTGGAGGACTTTGGAGAAGACTTAAAGATAGGAACTCCTAAATATTTAAAAGCTTCCCATTTATGTTTTCCTTCTATTCCTAGAATTCTGGCGATATCATACATCTCTCTAGGATTGCAATTCCACCCATAAATTTGACTTTTTCTATAATTGATTCGACTCCCCTGAAGCATATTGGTAAAGGTCAAGCTCTTTTTTGAAGTTCCTTGCCGAGTGAACACTTTCTCCTCCAAGGAGGATCGTATCATCAGCAAATTGAGCATGATTAACATCTTTGACCCCCCAAGCAATGCGAAGCCCTATAAGTTCTTGATGTTGCTGACTCTAATCAAGTTGAAAACGGAGCACTGAAGCTTGAATGGAATAAAGAAGAGGAGAGAGAGGACAACCTTGACGAAGACCTCGAGTGGCTTGGAAAAATCTTGTTGCTTGACCATTAACTAGTGGAGCGATCCAAGGGTCTCCAATACAAGCTTTGATCCACGAAATAAAGGCTAGATCAAAGCCAAAGCAGAGCAAGACCTAGAGCATAAATTCATGTCTAACTCTGTCAAAAGCACTAGCTAAGTCAAGTTTGATGACCATAACTTTTTCACGGTGTTGGAGATTGGAGTGAATAGCCTCTTGGATGAGAATGATGTTATCAACAATGTGTCTTCCTTTTATGAAACCACCTTGATTATCATGAATTATGTGGGGGAGAACACCTTTGAGCCTGTTTTCTATGACTTTGGTAATTATTTTATATCCGATGCTTCAAACAGAAATAGGTATAAACCGATCAAAGGAGATGGAACCTTTTTCTTTTGGTATGAGGGAAAGGAAATCTGAATTAGTAATTCCCCCAATATTGTTACAAGTTTGGGACTTCATTACCATTTTGTGTAGTTCATGTTTAATTATCTTCCAACAAGACTTGAGAAACATGGTTGTGAAGTCATCAGAACCTGGGGCTTTGTCAGGCTCCATACTAGCTAGGGCTCTTTTAATATCTTTTTTGGGATAGGAATTGTAAGGGCCCTATTAGTTGCCTTGTTAACCTTGGAAGGAATCAGAATTAGAACAGGGGGGCTTGAATAAGCCCCTGGAGGCCTTTCTTCAGTGCAAATATTTTTGAAATTCTCATGAGCAACTTGCTTGATTTCTTCAAAATACTAAATAATTTTACCTTGCTTATGGTTTTCGTTAACCGCTTTGAAATGATTAGGACCCTCGGCTTTCTTGTGAAAGAAACTAGTGTTTTTTTCACCATATTTTAGCCAAAGAGATCTATATTTGTGTCTCCAATACTCCTCCTCCATCCTGCAGGATGTATGAAGGTTTCGATGGAGAGAGGCTTACTTTTCCAAACTTTCCACATCCATTTATTTAGCATCTTGCCATAATTGGTGATGTTCTAAGCGTTGTTGTGCTTTGATTCTTTGCATGGCAAGATTTTTGAAGGACTTAGCCTAGGCTTTGAGTTTTCTTAGTTTTTCCTCCCAAACAAAGAAGGGGTTTCCTGATACCGGGTCCTTCGAAACTGAGTGAACTATGTCCTAGAATCCTTTCTGCTTGATCCAAGATGGGGTGGATCAGAAAGGTATGGGACCAAGATTCTTCTCCATAGAGATTTCCAATAGGATTAGCATATGATCAGAAATACTAAAGGAAAGAATCAAAGAGTCAGCCCTAAAACCAAGAAAGAGAAGAGACTGTTGAACCAGAAACCTGTCAATCCTTGATGCTATGTGACCAGGTCCAATTATTCTATTAGACCAAGTAAAGAGACCTTGGTCTGGTTTAATGTCTTCTAGATCCCAATCCATCATTATGTATTCAACTGCTTCTCAAAGTGGGTCTCTAACAATTGATCCCCGTTTTTCCTCCTTAATGTGAAGGGTGATATTTAGATCCCCAACTAGAATAATATTCTTAGGGTGAAGAGAGCTCAGGGTTTCTTGGACACTCTGCCAACAATATTTTTTCTTCTTCTGAAAATAGGGTTGGAACATAAATATTTAGAATACTTACCAAGTGGCCTGATTCTTTATGATGAAGGCTTGTAAGAATCTAGTGCGTGTAGGAGGAGGAGTGAACTAGATCAAATTTGACTGAATTCCACAACATTCCTAGCCCTCCCGAGCCCCCCCTGGCACTCATTGTTGCACTGTCACCTTTTTCCAAATAAATTGGCTAACTTGGAGGAACTCAGATTCCTCCAATTTGGTCTCCTGGATCAGTAAGATTTCAGGATTGGATATGAAAATTAAATCTTTCATTGCTTCAACTTTTTTTTTGCTCCCTACTTTCCTACAATTCCAGGAGACAACCTTCACTACTTACCTTTTGGAGATGGGCAACTCCTTTGGAGGCCTGACCTTTTTGTCTTGTAGATCTTGGATTCATCATTCTATTAAGTTTTATTTTATATCCTTGTATTTTATCTCGGTATGTGGCTTCACTATCTGCGTTCCTTGTCTGTTTTCCTTCGTCTTCTAGTTTGTTTCTACGATACTTGTGGTGTGCCTATTTCTCCTTCCTCTTCTTCCAACGAGTCCTCCTCTATTTCTGGATTCTGTGGTTTGGACTGTGCTATAACTTCCTGAGGCTTATTCTTACTTTTGTTAGGAGAACCTTTTCCTTCCGCCCTTGATTTTTTTGATGTGGGAATCTTCCCCAGTTCTTCTTCCACCAGTATCGTTTCTACATTTGGGCTTATTTTTTCTGATTTTCCTTCCAGAGCAGTGAATTTGTTGCCTGCTTCTGATTGATATTTCTGTATTATATATTCCTTTATGGGAATTGGTGGATTATGGTTTCTCCCCTATCTTCTCTACGAGTGTTTGGGATTTGATTTTGATCATTTGGCTTGCTTCCACCCTTCATCGGCTTCCTTTTTTTCTTGTGTTGGAGGTAGCTTTGGGAAATTATTTTGAAAGTGCCAGTAGTCATGACAATGTCTACATTTGAAATGAAACTTCTCATAATCCAGTTTATTGAAGTGATGTCAGTATCCCATCGTTAACTTAATAGATTTTGGGAGACTAGCTTCCAGATCTACCTCAACACAGATCCTGGCACAAGAGTATTGGTCTTTATGGTTGGATTTATCGATGTATTTTCCAAGTCCGTTGTCGATAGTTTGCACGGAGGACGTGGTCCAGTAGTGGATCGACGGATTTGTCATACGGACCCAAACCAACACTTATTTGCGAACATCTACTGCAAGGTCAAAATTTGACATCCAACGATTCAAATAGAGTCCTTGTGGACCCATGAATTAAGGCCCATTGTGAAATATCATATCACAGTCTTCCCTGGAGATGAAATCAAAGAGGAAAAAACCCCGACCCACAACATAGCAGGTAACACTATTGGAGATCAAGGGGCACCAATTTTTCTGGATCCAGTTATCAGTTGACTTGGGAGACGAAAAAATCCCAGTAAACTGCCCAACCAATGCTCGTCGCTTGATCCGCCAGAGAGACGACTATTTGCATGGGTTGGTGTGGTGGGAGATCAATGTCCGGGATCTCGTCTAGATTCTTTACAAACTTTGGAGTGGGGTAGAGATGGGTTTCAGACTCTATCTAGAGACAAGCCGTCAAAAAGCTTCAACATCTTCAGAGTAGGGGGCAGCAGCGCACCGCCACCAACGACACTCATGATTTGAAACCCAAGTTGCAGCTTAGATCCGATCATCAGGGATCATATCCAATCTCTATTCCATTATTATTATTATTATTATTATTATTATTATTATTATATTATATGTGCGTATGATTTTTTATGAATTAGTATTTGTATGGGTAGGATTTCTCTTATATTTTAGGTTCATAATAAAAGTTGAGTTAATAAGTTGTAATAATTTTATTTTTATTTTTAAAAAAGGTGTTTTAGAGTGAAAAATGATTATAAATAAAATGATAGGTTTATAAATATCTAATATAAAGTAAATTTAAAACTAACATAAAATCTATATTAAAAAGTTAATGGATTAATTAGTATTAGAATTCCAAATAAAATATTTTAAGATCAAGTCCCTCGTTACTTTTGTGAAATGTTAATATTTGATATTCTTTATAATGTGTTTTATCATGTGTATTTGGTTGGTTGCAGTTTAATAATATTTTAAAGTAGTTGTTGTAACAATGAAATATATTCAAATTATATTATTCTTAATTATATTGTGGAGAGAAATATATGATAGTTATTTTGACATAAATTATCAATCCTGGAAGAGCGTAAACTTAGAGGCGTAAGCAAAATATATGCAGGATAAGAGTGATACTGACCTATTATAATGGTTGAAAAAGAAAACATACATGCAACTGAAATCTAAGAAAACACATGTGATTAACTTCATCTAAGAAACCATGCAACTAAATCTAAGAAAACACATGTGATTGAATTTGAACCTAGTTTACGAAAGCAGGAAATTGCATGAAAGTAAATTTAAATCTAGGAGAACATAAAGTTGCATAAAATTAAATTAACTACGAAAACATGAAAACCATTAATAATTCAAAATGACAAATCTATTATGGAGAAATCAAAATATTCTAAAACATCAATCCTATTACAAAATGATAATTTCCATGACTAACTCTAAAAAGAATTTACATAAATTATTTCTCTACTTGCACACCACTAAAAAGGCCTCCTCCCAAATGAGGAGAGAGCCCTCTTATTTATACTTGAATTCTTTGGATAAGAAGATAAGCAACTCATAATTACAGATCCACTTTTCTCTCAACTTATCCCTTCAAATCCTCCATAATATCTTGGATAAGATATTCTATCTCCATGATCTTCTGCTTTCAATATGATTGAATCATTATCCCAAATCTTCCTCAAATATTCAAATCTTGAAGATGAAATTCGAATTTGAGGCTAGATGGTGACTTTTGACCTCGTTAAAGCCTTCAAATCAGCTTGAAAACATCATAAAACTCATCCAACTTTGAGATATAAAGAAAATATGTTAATTTTCTTAATATTTAACCACAAATTCTCTCAAAATACTTAAAAAATAAACAAATTAAAAAATAACAAGGTAACCCAGATTTATTTATGAAAATGGCATAATGAATGGTTAATGGAGTGATGAATAGGGATGAGTGTGAGGAATAGTGAAAGGAAAATAGGATGAAAATACGATATTTGGGCGACCAAACATTCCCCCCAACTGAACTTGTTGCATGTCTTCATGCAACTGTGCAGAAACTTTTCGACTTCTTAACTTTGGCTTTGCATGATAATGTTTTTAACAATAAATCATTCCATGATGTGAAATACATAAGTAGCAGCTGATTTTACATATGGTTGGTT
Organism: Pseudotsuga menziesii; assembly: GCA_001517045.1. Lineage (NCBI taxonomy): Eukaryota > Viridiplantae > Streptophyta > Pinopsida > Pinales > Pinaceae > Pseudotsuga > Pseudotsuga menziesii. The sequence goes on from LPNX010603558.1 coordinate 12,294, forward strand.
CTTGTGTGACAACCATGATAAATGTTGGTTCTTGTGTCAACAACACTCGTTTCTTTTACTTGTTTTCTTATGGTTGGTTCTTGTGCGACAACCATGAATATGACAAACGTTGGTTCTTGTGTTAACAACATTCATTTGTTTTTATGGCTGCAATATATAAGATTTGAAAGTATACATACATTGGAAATGATAAGTCATTAATGTACATTTTCTTCATGTTTATGAGTCATGCCAAAACCAGATCAAATTGTAACAAAGTGTAGTTTGGAAGAGACATGTTGGTCAATGGTAAATGAGATGATGGTATGTGTAAATGGTAATGAATATACAACACCCCCCCAACTAAAGATGTGTCAAGTTTATGAAAATGAGTAAGGGAATGTAACATGGTGAAGGAATTTTCCAAATTCATTTATTTTCTAGCATTTAAGGAATTACATGGTTAAAGATTAGAAAACAGCATACCTCCACTTACCCAAGAAGTTGATGAACTGTGCAATCGGGATGTGGTTGATGCTGTTGTCGGATCATGGACTGTGAAGTAAAGGAATCTGAACTTCTTGATTGTATGAGTCAAAAGTTGAAAGTGGAACTGTGGTACTCACATATGGATGGAAGTATGTTGTTGCAAAACTGCTGATGGACTCATGAAACGTATATATATAGTCTTTCTTCACCCGCTACAAAAATCGATGGTATAATTCTTACCATGCGAATAAATGTGTCGATTTTGAGCATGGAAAGAAGTCATTGGATTATCGACCATTGTTGAATGTCATTAACCAATGCGAGGAAATATTACCATTGATGTCAATGAGTGTCAAGGTACATAAGTACATATTTCAAAGTGCGAATAAATGAGCTCATGTTGATCCACTTGCAAGATCTAACAATCAAGCGGAATTGATGTATTCCCATGATCGTTAGCGAGAGAACTTGCCATTACGGCATGCAAGCCTCAAGGCACTAAAAAAGGAACTCTAGTCTCTATCCCAGATAAGGTGTTGAGGTCGATGGGTCAAGACTTATTGAAAGGTGGGCCTTAAGGAATCCCACATCAGCCAACACGAGTTCATACACAATGGTTGGTAGGACTATAGATAAGAAGATCTCACTGTCAAACAATTTTTATGACAAGGATATCAAGGCGATTCAGTCTTGGAATGGAAAACGGTATGGTTTTATTCATGAGGAAAAAGACGAATTGAAAAATAAGAAAGGAATGTATGTGACTTAGAAAGGTAAACATGTAGGAATTCATTATGTTTAAGGAAATGAGAAGTGGAATTCAATACATGGATGACTAAAGAGCTTTGAAGGAGAAGGGTAAATAATCATGTCATGACACAAATGGTTTCTGAAAGGTTGTTGTGTAGTGGCAGATGTCATGACATGTGTGATGAAAAATGCAGCTCCTTCATTAAAGCATGTTTTTTCTGAAAAGTTTTATGATTATCAAAGATAATTTTGGCATGAAACGCGAGCATCTTTGGACTTGAAAGATGTTAGTACTAATCCTGTAATCAAACTTGTGAGATCACTGTAAAATGCAGAAATAAGTACAAATGTAAGCAAACCAAAATTCAAAAACAAAGTGCATTTTTACCTGTTGTCGTGGCGTGCTTTTCTCGTTGTCGATTTCCACTTGAAGTGACTCCAAGAAACATCTTAATGTATTGTTTTGATATTGTTTGCGGGAACGATTGAAATCCATTTTCAATTTTCAAAATTTTTTTTTGTTTTGTTTTTTTGTGATGTTTTTATTTTGTTTTTACCTAAAACAAAATTTGTATATATACATATATAAATAAATTTTAGAGTTTTTTTATTTTATTTATTTATATTATTTGTTTTTTATTACCTATTATATACATATATATTAACTAAAAGTAATAAAAATCACGATAAAATAAAATGACAAACAAAACACTATAATACAAATGTTACAAAATGAAAATGGTAAAAGTCATGCAGATATGCAGAAATTGAAATTATTTCATGCTGTCATCAAATTAAGCTACACAATCGATTGGCTTTCATAACACCAAGCAAAGAGAAGTCGATGGATAATGCTAGATGCATGGGAAGCACCTGAGTTGTCCAGTGGGTGAATCATTCCTTGTTTTAGATGTTAAGTCATTGAAGTCATCCCATGTTCTTTGTTCCATTCATATATTTGCGAAAATGATTGTTTGAAGTTGCCAGCTACCCATTGTGTTGTTATTCATTAGAAAAAATGTTGATCCATTATATCATTTGGCAAGTCGAGAGGTGGAAAATGCAAGGAGAAAATAAACTCATTAACTTATTCCCCCATCAATGGACAAGCTACTTCAACAGGGATTTTTCCTGACGTGGAAAAATGGTATTGTTGTAAGATCCGTAGCAGCATAATTAAGACCTATTGGATTCATAGCACTATCATTTATAGCGTTGAAATCATAGTATGAATAAGGTTCTATTTATCTATTATGAAAAATGTATCTATCAAGCACCCTACTCGGCATCTGTCTATGGTTTGAACGTGGAATCAACAGACTATCTCCTTCCCAACCAACGTCTTCCCTTATCTGGATACCCATATATTACAACTGAATTCCATTGATTGATCGTTGTTTAGAGGCTTGTTTGATCCAATTGGTATGCATTTTGATTGGAGAATAAGTCAGTTGGGCATCTGAGTCTTCTTTCCCACGAATGCCAGTGGCTAGTTGTCAATCGCATCACCCAGACCTAGATATTATTAATAACTCAGCCTAAATCTACTTGTTATGCATGCAGAGTTTAAGGCGGTTGGGAGAGAGATCTGCAACCAAATTATCCCATTGATCAGTAATGATTAGTCTTCGAATGCATGCATTGACGATTAGTCTATCGATGCAGCCACCATCCAGGTGCATTTGCAGTTGGGGGTTTGATTTAGTCATTGTCTAACCATCCCATCATCAAATATTTATATTGGTCAATATTAACAACAAGCCGCTTTCTTAATAGGGTATGTAGATTTGGACATTGGCTCAAGTTGTAGTGCACCAACATAGACTTGCATAAAGAATCAATTTGATGCAGATCCAGTACATACATTAACTGCCCACTTTTCTCTGGAATATGAATTGAGAAGGAGGAGCCCTTTCTACAGCAATTATCTGGCCCGAGATATCTCTCTTAATGTGTAACCTCCTTAAAGCATATAAGCGCATGATATAATACACGATAAGCCATGCACAAATTGCACGATAAGCCATTATGAATTAACCTTCCAAGCCTGCCACTTCACACCTTTGGCAAAGAGGATCACAAAAACCATGCAGAAGATTTAATATG
>LPNX010603558.1:15659-40633 GCA_001517045.1 Pseudotsuga menziesii
ACCGCCTAGATAAACATGAGTTGACAGGGTAAGCAGAGAGAGATAGATCACAAAAATAGAGGTGATTTCAGATTCAATTTTATTAATCTTGTCTATTGATCTAGGAACAAAGAATCAATCTTATCAAGAATTAATCAACAAATAACTCATGAAATGGTGTAATCGGTCTACAGAAATAGTAGCCGCTCTGTATTCACATAAAGAATGAATGATTATAATTACAATGTCATGCTACAAGCATGAATGAAGAGACAATTCAAATTCCTTAGGAGGTCATTCGAATTGAATGAGTAAGTCTAGCTTAACTGATTGTAAGCCATGGTTCACACTCAGTTAACCACTGACCAAAACCCTAATTGACTCAACTAACCCTAACTGAAGTCGAGGTGCAATAAATGACTAAGTCTCAACTGAAAGAGATCAGACACATGTCACAGCTCACCAACCATCAAGAGGTAGCGCTACACTGACTCCAATGAACCCCGATGAGGTTAACTGAAGTTGAACTGCACATCAAAAGTTGGTGGAGGCACCCCTGTTGACTCCAGTTCATTAAGTAATCATTAAATAATATATTTAATGAGAGGAGGTGCCTTAACTGACTTGTTTAACTAATTGTAACCACCAGTTAGCAATTAGGTGCATTAATATCACTCAGATCACCCCTGGAGTGCTCCATTTAGCCTCCCCGAATGTAGGAGAAGGCTAAGTTAGCCTCCTTGACTGAAGGTAGGCATGGGTGTGACTGGATGATGTCAATTATACTTAGGATAGTGGTTTAACTAGGTCAATTTGACCAAAAAGTGTGTGTATGGTTGTAAATGTCTCCAACACCCCCCCTTAAGCTATACTCAGGAAGATTTAGAAAACATAGATGCATAAAAATGCTAGGGCCCTGGAAACTAAGGCCATAGGTCACCCTGTATAATGCTGAAACTGAAACAATGCTCAAAACAAACTAATTGAGGAAAAGAGGGAAACCCCCCCCTCAAGCTGAACACGGAAAGTAGTCTGAATCACCCTGATGAACTCACCCCCAACAGTGAATGGAGGTAAGTGAAATTCTTTTCTGAAAAGATCTTGGTGAAGATGTCTGCAATCTACTCATCAATCGGGCAATATTGCATAATGATGGTCCTGTCATGCACTAGCTCCCTGATATAGTGCATGTGGATCTCTACATGCTTGGTCCTCTACCTGGTAACTGGATCCATGGATATATTAATAGCACTTTGATTGTCACAAAATAGGACAGTGGACAAAGTACTACCAAGATCAAACTCTGAAAGAATTCCTTGCAACCAAACTGATTGGATGCAAGCATTCACCACTCCTCGATACTCGGCCTCGGATGAAGATAGTGCTATGGAAGCCTGATTTTTGCTTGACCAGCAAATTGGGCCATCACCAAACATGAATACATATCTAGAAGTAGACTTCCAATTAATAGAATCACCCGCTCAATCGGAATCTGTGTATCCAACCAGCTCTAGCTCGGAGTCTGCAGCATAGTGAATGCCGTAGGTCTTGGTTCCCTGAATATACTGGAGGATCCTCTTGGCTGCCTTCCAATGAAGATCATGAGGCTTCTGCATGTATCTTGATACAACATTCACGGCATAACAAATATCAGGCCTAGAATGTTTCAAGTACAACAAGCTACCAATCAGTTGTCGATAGATAGTGCAGTCCATGGGAGGTGTGGTTTTTCCTTCTTCAAGGCTGATCCATGAAAGGAAAGAGAATGGTGCAGGCCTAAAATCAACCATGTTAAATTTGACTAACAGGTCTGAAATTTATTTGGACTGAATGACCATAATCCCATCATAATTTTGCTCAATTTCGAGCCCCAAAAATTGTTTAAGAAGCCCCAAATCACTCATTTCAAAGGCATTGTGGAGAGCAGTTTTGATGGCCGAAACGGAGGCAACTGTGCTATCTGTGATCAGTAAGTCATCAACATATAAAACAATGATAATTATGTGACCATCATACTACTGTAAATACACATTTGGATCTGATCTACATCTCTGAAATTTTTGCAAGAGAAGGAAGGCATCCATCTTGGAATACCACTCTCTTGGGGCCTGTTTTAACCCGTATAGTGACTTCTTTAGCTTGCAAACCAAAGATGGATCATTGATTTATCCCTCAGGATACTTCATGTATATATCCTCATGAAGATTTCCATGCATAAATGCTGACTTAACATCCATGTGATGCACTTCCCAGTGCTTGGATGCTGAAATTGACAAAACAAGGCGGATGGAGTCCATTTTTGCAACTGGTGCAAAGGTCTCATTTTAGTCCACTCCTTGGACCTGAGAGAAACCTTTTTATACCAGCCTTGCCTTATATTTTTAGTTCTTCCATCAGCAACAACCTTGGTCCGAAACACCCACTTGCATTGAACCAATTTCCTTCCTGGAGGAAGAGAAACTAGCTCCCAAGTAGTGTTTTTTTGAAGAGAATTCATCTCTTCATCCATGCCAACTTGCCATCTCGGATCCTTCCGAGAATGATAGTAGGATTTTGGATCTGAAACAATCATCAAATAGCAAGTTTCGGACAGCAAATTATCAGGATAGGAGAGCGCAATACCTTCTCTTTGAAAATTAGACCAGGTTCTCCTTGGATCATCTAGATTTCCAATGTTGTCTCCTACGGAGGAGAGTGTCTGTCGGGCCCATGTAGGAAGATGATTTTTCACTTCAGGTTCTAATTCAGCATCTGATGATTGCTGCACACTGATATCATAAATCAAAGGATCCAAGTTAGGGTCATCACCCCCAATTTCATCATCCAAATATTCAGTAGAATAGGAAGAAAATTCAGTAGTTTTCTCCTTCACTAGTTCCACCTCCTGAAGATGCTCATCAAACTTGACACTTCTCTCGATGATGATCTGTTTGGTCTTGATATACAGTAGCTTGAACCCTTTAGATTCATCAGGATACCCAATAAATAGACATTCTATGCTTTGCGGTTGAAAATCCCTTCTTTTATCAAGCGGAATCCGAGCCCATGCAGTGGACCCAAACACCCGTAGGTTTGACACATCCGGATTGTGTCCGAAGTATGCTTCAAAAGGGGTCTTCCCTTTCATAGATGAGTGTGGAAACTTGTTTTGAATGTATGTTGCAGCATGCATAGCCTCATCCCACAAATTTTCAGCAAGCTTCTTGGATTCCAACATACAATTGGTCATCTCCTTGAGAGACCGATTCTTCCTTTCCGCTACTCCGTTCTGCTGTGGAGTGTAGGGAATTGAATGTTGGACCTGAATACCACTTTGGGAGCATATGTGCAGCAATTCATTACTGACATACTCCCCTCCATTATCAGATCTCAAGATCTTTATCTTAAGCCCAGAGGCATTTTCGATCAAGGCCTTCAATTCAGAAATTTTTTCACATACTTATGATTTCTTTTTGAGAAAGAAAACCCATGTATACCTTGAAAAATCATCAATAAAAGTAAGAAGACACCTTGATCCATTCATGGATGTGATAGGCATTGGACCACTGATATCAGAATGTATCAGCCCCAATATGCATGTAGCTTGGTTTTCCTTCTCCCGATTGAACTTGTGCTCAGGATGTTTTCCAATCACACAGCCCTTGCAAATTCCCGTGGTTGCCTTGATGACCGGGAGGCCTTCAACCATGGATTTTTTCTGTAATTGCTGCAAATATTTGAAATTAATATGGCCAAAACTATCATGCCACAACCTACTAACCTCATTCCCATGAGTTAGCAGAGCGGTGGGCTTTGCATCCACAACAAAGTGAGAGAACTCATAGGCTTTTGCATGATGATTTGCAAGGCCTTTAGCAATGAGTTTTCCGGATGCAATTTATGTTATCTCAACATCATTTGGGCTGAAAGAAACTCTCTTAGGCACTCCAGTATGTGTCATCTGATAGACACTAAGGAGATTTGATTCCAGAGACGGTACATACAATACATTTGAAAAGAAACCATTTTCAAGATCAACCATACCTTGTCCTTCTGAAATGATGGTGGAGTCATCTCCCATGTGGATGGGGATCAATTTTCCGGTCTCCAAGGATGAAAATGAGTCTTTTTCAGCCATAATGTGGTTCGAATCTCCTGAATCAATCAAGAGTGATTTGGACTTCGAAGTGCTTGCCATGAGGGCATGACCTTTTTCATGCTGTGGTTCCCGATCATGCTGATCTCTCCTTCGAAAGCTTTCCAGAAGATTGATGTGATTCCTCTCAAGGAGAGAGGTTTCTTCATCAAGCTTCTTCTTCATGCAGGCATGTTCAGGGTGGAAGCCCTTCCTGCAATAAGAACACTTGACTTTTTCCTTGCCATTGTGCCCTTTTCCTTTGTTCTTCCTTGAGCCGGAAGACTCATCATGCTGCTGATTTTCAACTCTAGGCTTAGGAGCATCAAATTTAGTTTTTTGATTCTTTGTTGCTTTCCTTTACCCTTTAGATCTTTGGGCCCCGAGACATAGAGGGCTTGATCACGGGAAGATCAGATGATCCCCATCTGGACAAGCTTATCATGTTCACTTGTTAGGGACTCAATGAAGGCATTGAGTGTAGGCATGTTCCATCCAGGGGTTGTGAGCTTCCCCGCACGGAATGTAGAAACAAAAAATGAATAATTAGCCTCGAGTTTGGAGAGTATGGAGAGGATGAGATGATCATCCTCCTTCTCCACTTTCCATTGCTTCAATAGTAAAACAATATGCTTGAACTTTGTGAAGAAATCAGTCAGAGTCTCGAAGTTGGAGGGTTGGAGAGACATGAGTTCATTTTTGAGTTGGTAAACCCTTAAGTCATCATGCTTTTTGTATAGAGTCTCCAATTTGTCCCATATTTATTTTGGAGTCTTCAAATCCGTAAGATGGAAGAGAAGGTCTCGGGAAATAGAGAGGCACAAGAAATTGAAGGCTTCATCCTTCTTGTTCAAGAATCTTGATTTTTCTATGGTGGATCTAGGCTCAATGTCAGTGTCCATGGTGACTCTAAAAAGTCCTCTAGAGCGCAGCTGAATCTCCATATCACTTTTCCATGAGTGGAAATTGTATGGAGTCAAGAGATCTACTGAGGAGGCCATCTGGATGTGCTGGAGCGAATGCTTCACTTGTAGAAACCTGAAAATCAAAACAAAAAGGGAAATGTAAGGTCGAACAGCCTACACATTCTAGGATTTCATCACACCCAGCATAGTTAATCAAGTAAGCTTGATCAACAAGCTCTTTACTTGGGGTATTAAGTGGTAAGCCTTGGCTTCTGGTGCAGTGCTGAATTTTTGAGCTATTGCTCAAATTTCATGCAGAAATTTGTCAAAAACCTTGTTTTTGAGAGATAGAGCTTCATCCCGCCGTAAGCTCTGATACCATATTAATCTTGTCTATTGATCTAGGAACAAAGAATCAATCTCATCAAGAATTAATCAACAAATAATTCATGAAATCGTGTAATCGGTTTACAGGAATAGTATCCGCTTTGCATTCACACAAAGAATGAATGATTACAATTACAATGTCATGCTACAAGCATGAATGAAGAGACAACTCGAATTCCTTAGGAGGTCATTCGAATTGAATGAGTGAGTCTATCTTAACTGACTGTAAGCCATGGTTCAGACTGAGTTAACCACTGACCAAAACCCTAATTGACTCAACTAACCCTAACTGAAGTCAGAGTGCAATAAATGACTGAGTCTCAACTGAAAGAGATCAGACACATATCACAGCTCACCAACCATCAAGAGGTAGCACTACACTGACTCCAATGAACCCCGATGAGGTTAACTGAAGTTGAACTACACATCAGAAGTTGGTGGAGGCGCCCCTGTTGACTCCAGTTCATTAAATAATCATTAAATAATATATTTAATGATAAGAGGCACCTTAACTGACTTGTTTAACTGATTGTAACCACCAGTTATCAATTAGGTGCGTTAATATCACTTAGATCACCCCTGGAGTGCTCCAGTTAGCCTCCCCGAATGTAGGAGAAGGCTAAGTTAGCCTCCTTGACTGAAGGTAGGCATGGGTGTGACTGGATGATGTCAATTAATGCTCTACTGATGTCAATTAATGTCAATTATACTTAGGATAGTGGTTTAACTAGGCCAATTTAACCAAAAAATAGTGTGTATGGTGGTAAATGTCTCCAACAAATTTTTCTTCTTAGGGTCTTCAGCAGTCGAAACTGCTGCAAAGTGAGTAAGTTGATACAGAGAAAATTGTTCGATTTACTTATAATCCGGATAAATCCATAGAGATAGATTCCCAAAGACCGGAATGCACCAGAAGAGGCTGATACAAACCATTTTTGCGATTGGCAGGCTTATTTTGGAAGCATAAAGAAAAAGAACGAATAAAATGTTCCACTTGCCGAACCATGGAAGGCCAAAAGAAATGTCCTTGTCAATTATGAACTATTTTCTGAATGCCAAAGTGACCCCATATGAGGAAGCATGGGATTCATTAGTCAGGGTAAGAAAATCAATCGATGTTGGCCCTATGCATGCGTAGCTTAGTCTGAGTAGCTAGGTACCTAGATCCCAATGTTGAAGGTTTGAACCATGTATGAAAGTTCCCTGTGTAATATCAAGACCTTGAGTGAAGAAATCAGAAAATGGCCAAAGGAAATATACTAATAAAAATTTAGGAAAGATGACCTTGACAGATCCTTGTATCTACTGGATATGGATATGGATCTGTAGTCTCTACCCTACTGGTTATGCTTTCCATATTTATATTCTAGTTTCCTTCTATCTATATTTCTGTTCTAATTCCCCCATCCCATCAAAAACTGCCTTCGCTCAACCTTGCTGCTAGAATATCTCCGACAAAGAATAATAATTCTGCTTTTCCCATGCTATTGAGTGACATGTTCATTATGACATGGTGTTCATTGTTCTCTAGGTTGGAAGGTAGAAGCAGTAAGTCAATCAAGCATTAACATGAACCTAGGATTGGTACAACTAGAAGTTCTCTTGGATATCTCGTGCTCGAGGTTGCCCATGAGTTTTTGACAATGCATTGTTTTATTTTATGGCTGAAAATGTTGATTTGTTTATTTTGATTCAATTTTTATTTCCATTTTTTAATGTGTTTTTGTTTATTTATTTTATGTTTGTTGGTTTTAGCGTGGACAAGAAACAATTTGTTTTGTTTTATTCAGTTTTGTTATCTCATATTTTGTTTTATTTTTTATTTTTATTTTTATTTTAATGTTTTTTTAAAACTTTATTTACATTATTCTTATATTAAAAATCTAGATATAAATAATTATAATTCAAAATTGAAATTTTTTTTTACGTAAGACAAATTGAAATGAATTTTTTTAGTAAATGGAGACAAAATGAATTGCAAATTAAAAATAAAATTGATTAAGCATGTGTGCAAAACATCAATTTATTCTTGAAAAATGTTTACATACATACTTGAGATTCATGCTTTGTGATGTTTATTTCAAACAAAAACTTGAAAACAAAAACATGTTTTATTCGTTTATCCTACCCACCCTATTCTAATTGGGAAGAGGAAATTTATTCAGGTGTAATAAAATTTCCAGTGTAACCATACACACAAAAGTAATAAAAATATATACACTTTCAATTCTGCAAATGAAAAATTAAAATATATAGGAATGTGTGAGACTAGTGGTTGAAACTACGAATTAATGAAAAAAAAAAAAACTAATATAACCTGGTATTTACTTGAAACCATTGTTCAATGAGGCGTTCATATGCGTGATTTTCTTCCTGATTCATCTCACCCAAAACCTCTTATTTGTCATCCTCGATCTCCTAATCGAATAATTGTTCTCCAACTGATATACAGCTTTTTTCGAATGTTGATTCTTCTTTCACTTCTGGAGGAGGGGTTAAACTTTTAGCTGCTGTCAATATCTCCTCTTCCTAAGAAGAGGAGATCCCAACTTTTTCTACGAGCTGAATGAGTTGTTCCACATTTAAGAGTATCATTAAACTCATCTTCTCGGTATTTTTGTTCTTCCATGTAGATCAAATAAAAACATCAAAACAAATTGAAATCTAAATCTAAAACTATAAAAACTAATGGCAAAAACAAAATCACTCTTGTAGAAAGATAAACACATTCTTGTAAAAATGCAAGTAACATGCTTCAAAAAACAAAAGAAACCAATTCAAAAATTAGGTGTTGGGGATACAGATTGGCACGAAATCAATATGAAATAAAAAAAACTAGTATGAAACCAAAAACTAGTGCATAATGAAAGCAACCCAAACTTATAGTAAAAAAAATGTCAAACAACTGAAAAGCACACTTGCATTAAAAAAAACAAACTCGTGTAGGAGAAATACTCTTGCAGAAAATAAAAACTCTTTTGCGGAAATTAAACACACTTACATGGAGAGTAAATCACACTTTGTGAATAGGAAACATATTTACATTCAAAGGAAACAACAAGGATTTGGGGAGACCCACCAAAGTGGATGTGTCAAGTTGTTACACCACATAAATTTTGCAATGAAGTCGTCTTTGCATCTTATCATTTCCCCTCCCCCTTGCTGTGTAATATAAAAAGCAACCTATCTTCCAATCTAAACTCTGATACCCTTTTAGCACCTCTCATGCAATGACGCCAAAAATTTCGAGCAAAATATATGATAGTTATTTCGACATAAATTATCAATCCAGGAAGAGCATAAACTTAGAGACGCAAGCCAAATATATGTAGGATCAGAATGACACTAACCTATTCTAATGATTGAAAATGAACACACACATGCAACTAAAATCTAAGAAAACACATGCGATTAACTTCATCTAAGAAACTATGCGACTAAATATAAGAAAACACATGCGAATGAATTTGAACCTAGTTTACGAAGGCAAGAAATTACATGAAAGTAAATTTAAATCTAGGAGAGCATAAAGTTGCATAAAATTAAATTAACTAAGAAAACATTAAAACCATTAATAATTCAAAATGACAAATCTATTATGGAGAAATCAAAATATTCTAAAACATCAATCCTATTACAAACTGATAATATCCATGACTAACTCTAAAAATAATTTACATAAATTATTTCTCTACTTCTACACCACTAAAGAGGCCTCCTCCCAAATGAGGAGAGAACCCTCTTATTTATACATGAATGCTTTGGATAAGAAGATAAGCAACTCATAATTATAGATCCACTTTTCTCTCAACCGGTCCCTTCAAATCCTCCATAATATGTTGGATAAGATATTCTATCTGCATGATCTTCTCCTTTCAATATGATTGAATCATTATCCCAAATGTTCCTCAAATATTCAAAGCTTGAAGATGAAAATTCGAATTTGAGGCTAGATGGTAACTTTTGAGTTTGTTAAAGTCTTCAAATCAGCTCGAAAACATCATAACACTCATCCAAATTTGAGATATAATGAAAATATGTTAATTTTATTAATATTTAACCACAAATTATCTCAAAATACTTAAGAAATAATGAAATTGGAAAATAACAAGGTAACCCATATTTATTTATGAAAATGGCGTAAGGAATGGTTAATGGAGTGATGGATAGGGATGAGTGTGAGGAATAGTGAAAGGAAAATATGATGAAAATACAACATTTGGGCGACCAAACATATATATCGATAATGCTTGTTTGTGTCGGGAATATAAGTTTTTGGGTTAGTATTTTCTCATATTGTATTATTATTATTATTATTCAGCCTTTTCATGAGAAAAGAAAAGATGAGTCATAGGGGAGACTAAGATTCACCCAGGAGTCCAAGATGCCACTTGGAATATGAAACGAAGGGTCACTTCTCATGTATATATGTAAATTAGTTAATGAGAAGAAATGTGCTTTGACGCCTATCCTTTTGTTTTGTGTGGCTTTCTATTTGCCTAAATTGACGTGTGTTGTGCCAATATCATTTATTCCCTAAGGAGCTCTTTACATGGTATCCGAGCCGCTTGTGAACCTGCATCCTGTGCTAATCTGCTATATGTTTTCATTGTTGGAAACCCTAATTTCTAGCACATTAATTATTCTGCATCTGAGAATCCTATTTTTGGTGTACGTCATTATTTCCCAACAGATTCCTATACATATATTATTCTCAAGTTGTCAATCTGTCGGCTTGCAAATTCTGCTAAATAAATATCCTCTTGCAAGTTTCTCTCAGTGAACGTTTTTAGCGAATTCAATGAGTTGCCCCTCTATACGTGAACTCTGAATCACTCTCTCCCGAAATAAGTGTTGTATTGGTTCAACATGGAATCTTGTGAATATTGTCTTTGAAGAGGTGTGTTGAATGACCCAATTATGTGTAAACAAAGAACCCTAGATATGATGCTCACCTACCTTCCAATCTAGTCTTCCCTCCACTATTTTTTCCTTCCAGCCTGCCTTCCATAAGCGTTATTCTCCTGCATGATACAGACCCGCGTTGAATGAATGTTTCAGGTATCTTTGAACTGAAGCAAGTCCACTCTAAGAGTGTTGTGACTCCATATTCTTTACATTATTTTTTACTCATTGTTTTGTGAGTCTTCTCTTTGCATTATCTCCCCCCAAAAAACCATTTTTCATTATCCCATTTCACAATAATTTGTCCATTCAACTACCTACGTTCAATTTCTTGAGTTGTGCAAATGAATGATTATGTATGTTGCCAAATTCGTAAAGATGTGATAGATGTTGTATATATCTTGTGAGCTGCAACTTACATATGTAATATTTATTTTGGTAACTGAGACTTCAATCTCATATTGAGAGCTGCGAAACTATGGTATGAACAAGAACAAATTGTAAAAGAATGCGGTGAAGATTCACACTTTATTCAACTGTGTGAGTTGTATTTGAAGCCGAGAAGGTGTATTTTGAGATTTGATATGGATAGCTACAATGTATTTTTAAGAGCTGAGTATCAATGTAAGAATGTGAGCATGAGGTGATTGTAAGAAGATTCATGCTCTTATTCAGTTGCGTGAATTGCTTCTTTTTTCTGAAGCACATGCGATTCTCCTCTTTGTGCTTGTATCCACCCATAGATTGAAGATGCATATCATGGAGGTACCACGATAAACATTGTTGTTTCCAGGTAACCGATCAGCTAAGATAGCATTAGTTCGCATTCCAGATAATCACAATCTTAAAGATTACAATCACTTGTGGAAGAGGCCATTGAGATGAATGTTCGAGAAATATAATTGATGATCATTGAGTTGAATTGATTTCTTGTTGATAGTTGGAGTTGGAGCTAATGGAAAGCTAAATTTCCATTTTTGTGGAGATGAGATCGTTGGTGGTGAAGGTCATTTGTATGAGAAACCCTATTTTTTTTATTGTTGCATTGAATAACTTTCTCCCAATGTTGTGCATTGAGTAGTGATGCTGGCGATGACTCCAAGATAACTATGGCCTCCCTTTGGAGAGTTGCTCATGATACTAGGGAGAATATTGTGTCTAGTGTTGGCCCCTCTTCACATACAGAAGGAGAGTGTCACTCATAAATGACTGCAAAATCATCCTTAAAGAAAATGTTACTAGCATACATTAGTGAATTGTGCTTCTAGAGCTACGATCTCGATTTGTTTTCAGAATGGGCATAATGATGTGCTTCGAGAAAATATCCTTGGATTTAAAAAAATAGAGATACATGGGATTGTATTTCTACGTTTCACTTCTATTGGTGAATTTGATGCATGGAAATGCATTGAAATATGAAGAAAGTTGGTGAAAAAATTATTTCTCCTCTAGTGCGTTGGTTGTGTGTTGTGACCCCTCTATGTGGAGAGTCATCAAGATTTGTGACTCCAAGTTGATGGATCATGTTTGTTATGGAAGAACTGATCAAATAAAGGCTGTGAGTGACATTAAATGTCAGCTGCCAACATAAATCTTTGAAAAGGAAAGGAAGGGAGACCCATCCAATGAGAAGGGTTGGTGAAGCATGAAGCAACTATTGATAAAATCTCATCCATTATTCATTGATACCTTAGGAGTCGTGAGTGCTATTTTAAAGTTTTCTACATGGGAGAATGTGCCTACACCTATGATTTTTTATGCACAGACTGTACATGAAGTTTGAAGACCATTGTGAGTTTTCTCCTCCTTGATGAATTGCGTGCTTTGAAGTGCCTCTTGAAGCATTTCTTCTTTATTGAAATGCATGGAATGTGAAGCTGTATGAATACTAGAATGATTTCCACCATGAAAAGACCATACATATATTTTTAACTGCTCTAGGAAACTATTACTAAATAGTACGTGGAGATAACTGAAGATTGGAGATGACGCGACCTCCTTGGTGACTACATTAAGTTGTGTAGTCTATGATGCTTGAAGCATGCTTCCTTTGATTCTATTGCTCACCTGAATACTGTGGACGCCATATGAAACTACCATTATGAGCTTAGTTTGTGATTGAGTTTGAAGTTGTTCGTTGGATGAAAGTTGTGTGCATTCTGTAGATTCTCTTCAAGGAAGTGAAGATTGAAACATCTCCAAGTACCTATATATTCTAGTTCTAGGGAAGACTAATATTCCTTCCATTCTCTATGAACAATGTTGTGATTTCATAGGATGAACTTCATATAATGAAACTCTTTTCTTGAGTATATTGTGAAGGTGAATATCTCTCCATAAACAACATGCTCTCCTATAGATTGCAGATTTCTAATGTTGTAAAATTTGAATAGTTTTTTGTTGAACATTGAAGCATGATGTTGAAATATTGTAACTTCAAAGAATATTCTAAATGTATTGTATTGATGTAACCTATCAAAGATTTTTTATTCCTCTGTCGGGGTGTTACTGTTGTATTTGGTCACCATAGAGTCATGAGGTAAAACCTCCATTGTAAGTCGGGTCAATAGAACCCTCCTGAATATAATATAATATTGTTTTTTGTCTTCCTAGGTGAAGTCTGCCCAGTAAGTTTGTTGGAGTTGACTTGTTAGGGAAAAATTCAAGTGGAATAAAGAGTATAAATAGAGGATGTGTGTTCCTCATTTGAAACACACACACACACTTGTGTATAGCGCATAGGAGAGAGAGAGAGAGAGAGAGAGAGAGAGAGGGATACCAGTAAGGATAAGCAACATTTGTTTGGGGTTTTATCTTTTCTACTTTGATACATCTATATAGAGGAAGTTTTGTTGTGTTTTCTTCCCCTTCGGGGTTTCCCAGGATAAATTTGTGTCTATCTTGTGATTGTGTTTCTTTAAGTGATCCTGCATATGTTATTATTGTGAAATTGAATTGAATAGTAATGATATATGGCTAAGCATATGGAATCTTAAAAATGGTATCAGATCTAGCCTGAATAGAACAACTTTCACAAGGTGAAACTCTCTCTTCTCTCCCTTTGACAAGAAATTAGGGTTTTTGTCAAAGTTGGAAATTTGGAGATCTAATTGCATAGAAATATGTGCATCCATAGAGCACAACTATTTAACCCTGGATCAAAATGTTTGAGTGGGGAGATCTTCGGGAAATTCAAACCCTAGTTTGGATTTGGATCAGAAAACTGCAGAAAACCAGAGAACCATAAAACTGTAGAAACTGAAATTTCGCAAGTCAATTTTGAAGGGTGAAGATTTGGAATCTATAGAAACTAATTATACCAGCTAACTCGCCTCAATCAAACTCATCTCCTGGTAAGGTTATTTTTTCATTTTGAGAAATTTCATTTTTTAGTGACCTCTTGGATAAGATGGTCCTAAGCACTAAGCTTGACGACAACCTGGAAGGATTTGAAAAATTTCGAGCATGGAAATATAGAATTGGTATCATTCTTAGAGAGAATGATCTTAAAGACTACATCAAAGGAGAATTTGCATAACCTAATGAAGATTAATCTAAGGAGAAGCATAAGAAGGACCTGTTTAGGGAAATGAGGATAATTGTTGATTCTATCAAAGATCACTTGATTCCTCAAGTGTCATCCAAAGAGAACCCAAAGGAAATGTATGATTCCCTATCCATAATTTATGAAGGGAGGGACATCAATTGAAAGATGAATTTGAGAGCTCAATTGAAGAGTACCAAGATGAGACACGGAGAATCCATTCAAGACTACTTCACAAGGGTCTCCTAGTTTAAGGAGCAACTAGAAGCCATTGGAGACTCCCTTGATGAAGATGAATTATTTATTACTGCTCTCAATGGTCTCACTAGACCTTGGCATTCATTCATACATACTATGTGTTCTAGAAAAGAAAGAATGAAGTTTCACATTGTATGGGAAGATTGCATCCAAGAGGAGGAGAGAGTAGCCAATAGAGAAACTTTACTTAAAGAAGATGATCAAGCCCTATCCACCCATACCAAAAGAGGAATAATTCAATTTAACTTCAAGAATTAAATTCACAAGGAGTCTCGACCTCCAAAGAGGTTCCAAAGGAAAAAAGAAAGCAATTAGAGGAAAGACTACTCCCAATTTCAATGTTACAATTGTCACAAGTTAGGACACATTGCTAGAGAATTTCCATTAAAGAAAGAAGAATATAAGAAGAAGAACAAAAAATATATCATGCACATCTAGCTGGAGATGAGGATGAAGAAGAAGAAGAAGGACCTCAAAGAAAACAAGAAAATGAAGAATATGCAAAAGAGTATGTATTATTCATTGCACTCTCTGGGTTTGTGACACCTGGAGAAGATACATGGCTTATTGATAGTGGTGATTCAAAGCACATGAATGAAAAAAAGAAGACTCTTTCAAAACTTGAAGAGAAGAACTCTCCTTATAAAGTATCATTAGGAGATGACTATCAATATCCTATCAAAGGTATTGGTGAAGAAAGCTACAAGCTTGATTTTGGACCCCCCATGAAAATAAAGGAAGTCTTATATGTACCAGGTTTGAAAAAGAACTTACTTTCTATCTAATCATTAGATAAGAAAGGATATAGGGTTGAATTTATAGATAGAAAAGTACATATGTGGCCCAAAGGAAAATCAATTGAAGATGCAATTATCATTGGTGAAGAAGAGGGAGGATTATATAAAATCAAGGGACATTCGGAAACAAGGGCCTTGTTCATGAGACCACTATACCAAGTGAGCTATGGCATAGGAGGCTTGCTCACATAAAATACAAGGCACTACCATATGTGAGAAAAGTAGTAATAGGTTTACCATATTTGAAGATCAATAATGAAGAAACTTGCAAAGGATGTGCACTAGGAAAGAATATCAAGAATCCATTTCCGAAGAGTGAAACAAAGACTATAAAAGTACGTTGGAATTAATTCATTCAGATGTATGTGGTTCAATTCCCTCCACATATTTAAGTGTTCATGAATATTATGTTACATTTATTGATGACTATTCAAGAAAGACATGGATATATTTCTTGAAAATAAAGGATGAAGTATTCATAAAATTCAAGGAATTCGAAGCCTTGATAGAAAATCATTTAGAAAGAAGGATCAAGACACTCAGAATAGAAAATGGTGGAGAATATACCTCAAAATAGTTTGAGTCATTTTGTAAATAAGCTGGAATCAAGAGGGAACTAACCAATCCCTACAATCTTCAACAAAATGGTGTTGTGGAAAGAAAGAATAGGACCATTATGGAAGTAGTGAAGACAATGATACATGATCAAGATATTCCTATGCATCTATGGGATGAAGTAACAAGAACGACAATTTATGTACATAATATATTATCCCATAGTTCCCTTGGATTTAAGACTCTAGAAGAAATGTTCACAGGAAATAATCCTGAAGTGAGCCATCTCAAGATATTTGGTTGCCCCATATATGTTCACATTCCAAAAGAAAAGAGAACCAAGTTGGACCCTTCCAGAAACAAGGGAATATTTGTTGGACACTGTGAAGTCTCCAAAGCCTTTAGAATATACATGCTAGGATTCCATCACATAGATATTAGTAGGGATGTAACATTTGGATAAAAAGCAGCTCTCAAGATATCCATAAAGTGCTAGCATGAAGAAGTATATGAGGAATATGTATCTCCCATAAATATAAAAGTTGTACCATCCCCTCAAAATGAAACATCAGAGGGTTGTGATATGCTAGAACCTCAAGAACCTCCTACTATGAATGTATCACGAAAGAGAAATCCTGCTTGGGTAAGAGAAATATTATAAGAAGTAGAGAAGTATGGAGCTCCAGAAGGCTCCACAAGAATAAGAAATAGATCAAGAACATTCTCTAGTTATGTAGCTTTGATGTGCGATCTTGTAGATCAAGAACCTACCAGTTAAGAAGAAGCTCTATAGAAGAAAGAATGGGTAGAAGCAATGGTGAAAGAATACCAATCAATAATGAAGAATGATGGTTGGGATATAGTTCCCAAACCCAAAGGAAATAGTGTGGTATATTCCTAATGGTTCTACAAGGTAAAGCATGCAACTGATGGAAGTATTGAGAAATATAAGGAAAATTTTGTGGCTAGAGGATTCTCTCAAAAAGAGGCAATTGACTATGAAGATACATTTGCACCATTAGCAAGGTACACTTCCATTAGAACCAACATGGCACTTGCATCCATGATGGAGTGGATTCTACATCATATGGATGTGAAGAGAACCCTCCTGAATGGTGTTAATGAGGAATAAGTGTACATAAAACATCCACAAGGATTTGAAGTCAAAGATAGACAAACTTACGTAGGTAAGTTGAAGAAGGCCTTGTATCGACTCAAACAAGCTCCTAGAGCTTGGTATGGAAGGATAGATAGCTTCTTGACGAGCTTGGGCTTTACCAAAATTAAAGACAATCCTAACCATTACTTTAAGGTTATGGATGATGAACCTATCATACTACTATTGTATGTGGATGACTTATTTCTGACAGGAAATTAGGAACTGAGTGTAGAATGCAACAAGAAGCTTGCTGAAGAATTAGAGATGAAAGATATTGGATTGATGAACTATTTTCTAGGCCTGGAAGTATGGAAAATCCCAGAAGGAATCTTTCTCAACCATGGAAAGTATGTTGTGGAAATATTAAAAACATTTGATATGTCGAAATGTAAATCCATGGCCACATCCATGAATCATCAGAGTTAGTGAATGTGACTCAGTACAGATAGATTATTGGGTCGTTGATGTATCTGACAAATACCAAGCCATATATATGCTTTGTTGTGAACATCCCGAGTCAGTATCTAGTTAAACCTAGACGTGTTCACCTGATAGCTGTAAAACATGTGATGAGGTGCTTGAAAGGTACGATAGCATTTGGTCTATACTATGTTGAAGATCATGAGTACAAACTGTATGGTTAGATAGATGTATATTGGGCTAGAAGTACCTCAGACAAGAAGAGCACCTCAGGTGGATGTTATTGTTTGGGATCTACCATGATCTCATGGTTTAGCGGGAATAAATCCAGTGTTGCTCTCAACACAACTGAAGCAGAGTATATAGTAGCTTGTTCTGATAGTTGTGAATCCATATGGATTCAAAAGTTGATGTCAGGTCTATTTGACCCGGAGCTGGATACCACCGTGATTCTATGTGACAACCAGAGTTGTATAAATATGATGGAGAACCCATTATTCCATGACAAGTAAAAGCACATAGAAATACAGTATTTTTATATACGAGATATGGTACATAAGGGATCTATAAAGCTCCAATATGTGAGTATCGATGAGCAAGTTGTTGATGTGTTGACCAAGCCTCTATCTCGAGTAAAGTTTGAATGCTTTCGTGACAAGATTGTTGTAGTTTGAAAATACCTTCCTTGTAAGGAGGAATAGTGATTGTTATATAGACCTTCCTCTTAAGGAGGAACGATGATGATGTTATAGACTTTCCTTGTGAGGAGGAATAGTGATGATGTGGAACCTCCTCGAGAGGGGGAGTAGGTTGATTATGTGGAGCCTCGTCGAAAGGGGGAGTAGGATGATGATGTTGTAGTGGGATTGTATCATCCTTGGACATTAGTCCTAAAGTGATTCGTAGATTTTGTTCTTTGTGAAGTGTCATGATTGCATCATCCTTGGACTTATGTCCTAAATTGAGAGGGATTGACCATCCCATAAGTGGCTCAGGATTTCATCATCATTGGACTTATGTCCTAAAGTCAGAGGTATTGACCATCCCGTAAGTGGATTAGGATTGCATCATCATTGGAATTATGTCCTAAAGTGAGAGGGATTGAACATCCCGTAAGTGGCCCAGGCTTGCATCATCATTAGACTTATGTCCTAAAGTAAGAGCGATTGACCATCCCATAAGTGGCTCAAGATTTCATCATCCTTGGGATTAATTCCTAAAGTGAGAGGGATTTACCATCCCGTAAGTGGCTCAGGATTGCATAATCTTGGACTTATGTCGTAAAGTGAGAGGGATTGACCATCCCATAAGTGGCTTCGGATTGCATCGTCCTTGGACCTATGTCCAAAAGTGATAGGGATTGATCATCCCGTAATTAGATCGTGTGTGTTGTAGGTTATGTTGTTGTTGATGATGATGTTGATCAAGAGATCAAGTGTCATTGCAAAGGATCAAGCGATCGAGTGCTGTAGAAGATGAAGATCAAAGATGAAGACTTAGTGCTATAGAAGATGATGTTACAGTACTGGAGATGTTGAAGATGTTCCAGTAACTATTCCAGTTGATGATGATTTTTGAAAACTTCCAATAATGTATAGATATATCACCTTGATGTTGCAGAATATACTCTCTCTCCTTTCTCCTACAGTTTATGTTGTTGTTTTCAGTAGAATACCCTTATCGTTGAGGGGGAGTGTTGAAATATTGTAACTTCGAAGAATATTCTAAATGTATTTTATTGATGTAACCTATCAGAGATGTTTTGTTCCTTCGTTGGGATGTTACTATTGTATTTGTTCATCATAGAGTCATGAGGTAAAACCTCCATTGTAAGTTGGGTCAATAGAACCCTCCTAAATATAATATAATATTGTTTTGTGTATTCCTATGCGAAGTTGTCCCAGTAAGTTTGTTGGGGCCGACTTGTTAGGGAAAAAGTAAAGTGGAAGAAAGTGTATAAATAGAGGATGCGTGTTCCTCATTTGAAACACACACACACTTTTGTATAGCACATAGGAGAGATAGAGACATACTATCAAGGGGAAGGAGCATTTTTTTGGGGTTTTATCTTTTGTAATTTTGATACATACATATAGAGGAAGTTTTGTTGGGTTTTGTTCCTCTTGGGGGTTTCCTAGGATAAATCCGTTTCTATCTTGTGATTGTGTTTCTTTCAGTGATCCTACATATGCTATTATTGTGAAATTGAATTGAATACTAATGATATCTAGCCAAGCATATGGAATATTAACACATGAGACTAATGAGGAACATGTTTGCATTAGTAATGAACTGTTATGTTGAGAGTTGTGCTTGGAAAATGTCAAGATACTGAGGTATGAATTCTCATTGAACCAAACATTGGAGGTTGTTTTGGCTGCATATTGGTTGTTTTGAGCGATGGTATGGTATGTGTGATTCACAATGACTACGTGAGAAGTCTATTTGGATTCATTGATTCATTGTTTGGAAGCTCTATTCCTTTAATATTGTCAGAGTATTGTAGAGTTGTGTAACATTCTTGAGCATGTTACTGAGTTAGTATTTTCAAAATAATATTCTTGAAATGTAGAGAGTGTGATTTTAGAAGATTCCTTCCATAAAGGAACACATCCTTCCTCTACAAAAATGCTCTTATATTTTTTCCATCATTCCATTGAAGAGTTGAGCTGGGTGAATATATATATTTTTGTCTATAAAATTGAAGACACCAGTTGCGTTGTCGAGTTCAAGTCTAGTCTCTGGTCTGATCATGAAGGAAAGGATGTGAATAAGTATTTTGCAAGCAGTGGATTTGCATTGGTTTATGAACTGAAGAGTTTTGCTGAGAAATTTTATTTTTTTGTTGCTTCCCTATATGCTTAAAGCATTAACAACATGAGACAACGCTGTATAGAATCTGTAGAGACCATTGTGATTCTCATTGATAGGACTGATTTTACTTAGGTTCAAAGTTGTAGTATTGAATAGTGATGTTGCTGAATTGATTTATTTGTTGTAGAATGAATTTAGTGTTGTAGAATTGAATCAAATTTATATTTTTATAATGTAATTGACAATTGTAGAATTGTGTTGTAGCAAAGTGATTTTTTCAACTGTTACAGAAAGTATTGGACAATTGTTGGTTGTTGAATGTCAATATTGTATAGAATGTATTGTAAGTAATGTGAAGCATTTGAATATTTGAAACTAGTAAGCGTGCAATTGGTTTAATAGAATAATAATGCAAAACAAGGCCTACATTATTCCAGGTATAGAAGATTCCTCAATTCAACCATCATGTATGTAACTTGCAACTGTGTTTGTTTGTAAGTTCTTGTGTATTTGTTTTGGCACTTGCTTGTGTTTTGTAAGTATCAAAGTTAGAAGAAATAAGTTGAATTGTGTATTCTATATGGGTGCATTTTCGGCTGTGACCGATACCCCTCACCTTTAAAGGGTAACATGTTGAGTTGTATTTGTAAAGTGTGGAGTTGTAAGAATCCCTATGAATTCTACTCTACCTAGAATTCTCCTCTTGTACCTGACATGGGGGACATTATGTCAGCTTCAAGTTTCAAATATTTCTTCTGATAACTAGCAGTCATGTCCTTCTTCAAGCTAGGTCAAGCGATCCTGATCCACAAACAGTTTCAATGCCATATTCAGTAAAGAAACAAATTAACAGAAGATAACCAATGCTAGAGGTCTCATGCATTTTTTGTCTAGTTGTGACACCTTGAGAACTCCCTTCTCCTCAGATTGTTCCTGACAAGGGGGAAATGAATACCGTCAGTAACAAGTGAGTCGTAAAAAGCGAGCATGTAAAGAGCTATGTTCGACTGAGTTCCAAAGTTGGTGGTCATCCTAAAATCATCGATATCAAGAGCACCTTCATGCAGAAGAAGCAAGTACAATATTCTAGACACCTTACTTGGAAAAAGCTTGTAAAGATGGAAATATTCACCTACGTCTAGTTGTTCACTTCTTGTTTCATCTCTCTAGTTGGTTAGTGGTCTTCCTTAAACCACCAATTAAGTGGAATACTTCAGCTTACTTCAACCTCCTATTTCTTCTACTAGAGAACCTTTGAGCATCCATGGCAAGTTCAATAGTTTGTGGTCAACCTCAAATGACCTTACATAGTAGAATATTTCAGCTTCTACTATCCATTTTGGTTGGTGGTCATAAAAAAATACCCCTTAGTGATCTCTTGTAGTTAGTAGAAGATGTTGCGGGCTTATGATAACTTGCTTGGCATAGTGTTTTTTCAAGCCTTTTAATTCAGCTCTGTTATTTTCTTGGACTCTTATACACCATTCAGATTAAGGGGGGAATTGTTGGAAATACAATCATTTGGGTTAGTATTTTCCAATATTGTATTACTATTATTATTATTATTCATCCTTTTCATGAGAAAATGAAATGTTGAGTCATAGGGGAGACCAAGAGTCACTCGAGAGTCCAAGAGGCCACTTGGAATATGAAACCAAGGGTCACTTCTCATGTATATATGTAAATTAGTTATTTGTCTTGTGTTTTTCCAATATCATTTATGCCCTAAGGGGCTCCGCACAGTTTGTTTAGTTTCTAGTTCAGTGATATTGATAATGTTTGTTTAGTTTCTAGTTTCTAGTTGTTTAGTTTATTAATTATATATCGATAATGTTCAGTTGGGTTCGATGTTGGAAGAGGTGTACAAACTTGATTCTCTACTGGGACATGTCGAGATAAAGAACATTTATAGGGAAATAAATGTATTGGTGGACAAGCAAGTTAATGTTGGAGTTCAAATGCAGGAAGGATCCTAGTTCATATCTGAACATAAAAATTCCCTTTCAAATGTCTCCTTTCATATTTTTACTTGAGATTTGATTAGTATTTAAGAATTTTGGTACTTCAAGACACCTCTATTTTCATTAAAAATGGAGTGTATGCTTATTTTGAATTAGCTATAAAGGGAACATAAGTAAATTTTTATGCTACTTATGGAGTACATAAGAGATATTTTTTAAATTAGTTGAAGAGGGAACACAGTTAACTTTTTTATATGCTAATCATGGAGTACATAAGAGATATATTTCAGCTGATAATGCTTGATAATATGTGGTAGAATATTGATGAATATTGGTAATGGATACTTTTAAATGGAAGTTTTATTTCCGAGATATGTTTTTTGGAAAACTGAAACAATTATGAACCAATTTTAGATGTGCATCATGATATTCCATGAAGGTATCTAAGAAATATAATCATTTTTAAATAAAATATTATGATTTTTGTCTGTGAAAAAAAAATAGTTCATTCATACTTTGAAGTAATGGTTATTACAATGATTTATATTTAATTTTAATGGGCATGTTCTTACTCTTCCCAATATATATTGTTTATAGTTTATTAATGATATTGTTTGTTAGTAATGCAGTAAGTTGTTGAGATATCACTACCCTCTTAATTATCTTAATTTCTAAAAAAAGAAGGTTTATTTCTAAGTTTCCACAATTCATTAAAATGTTTCCAAAAATAAAATAACAATTAATAATGTTTAATTAAAGTATTATATAATGTTATAAGTTGATGAATAAATTGAATACAAAATATCCAAAATAATAAGTGTTATTCTGTAGCACATTAACATAATACATATTATATTAGACAAAATTATTCTTAGATGGAAATTTTTTAAATTAACGCAAGTCTTGGATTAAGAGAATACAACATTTAGGAGTAAGATATGCCATCTTCTAGGACATTTAAAATTTATTTGTCACATGCTTGAGCTCATCCTCCCAACAAAAATCCTTCAAACCAAAACCGAAAAGATGAAATTTTCCAAAAGAATCAAGTTGATGCATTGGAGTTGATAAGAGTGAGGAAAATCAACAATCATCTGCTGGCATTAATCATATTGGCAATCGAATTTTCCAATTACGGAATCCACCTCTTATTAAGGGGATAAAGTAGAAGAAACTGATACAAAGTTTTCCTCCTCCAGGGAGTTAGTGGTAGTTTAAGCCCCTCTTGGTGAAACAAAAAGACATCATGAACTAATACCTTTGATTTAGGTAAGAAACATGTTCCTTCTAAGAATCATGGTTTCCTAATTTTGGACTTACAATTAGTTACTATAACTCATTTAGTGAGATGGAAAGAAGTTAAAAATAATAAAGGGAAAAAGAAAAATCTGGTAAATTTACAAACAAACAAAAAATCCATGAAGATGGGTGTCTATTTTGGAGGGTCTTATGAGAAAATAAATATGATTTTTTCGTGTTTTTCAACTTTGGGCGAACGAAAGTGATATTTTGTTTAGAATTTCACTTTTAAGTAAAAACAAAACTTTTAGAGAACTATGTTAGCTTTCTATTCATAATTTTTTCAATTTTTTTTATTGATATTTGATATGTCGTTTTGGCAAATGTTTGACAGCGTGTCCTTATAAAATGAAAGGACTAAAAAATAGTCATGCTTGGTTGTACCCCTAAAATCATTGTTAAACTTGTGTTTTGCAAAAAACAAATATGCGACGACAATCTACACACAATCTACTATTGCGGTGACTATAAGTTTGTAACCAACAGATCTATATACTAATTTTAATATTTTTGTGAATTCGATCAATGGGAAAACCTTGTCGGTTTTAAACATGATTTTGGTTGCGATACTTTTCTCTCAATTGACTATAAAAATTAAAAATATACGAATACCCTTTTGAAGTAGACACTCCAATTAACCACACCATATTTATTTCAATTTTTTAGGTGGTGTATTTTTAAAGTTATATATTCTTCATTTCACCGCATTTTGAAAGAGATGACACTAAACTCGACACATGTTAATAAATAAAAAAAAAAAAATATTGGATCTCACCTATACACAACAAAATCTATACCTACAGAAAGTAGATTTAATGATGAATGTAAAGGTATCAAGTCTGACAGTCGATTTGTAGTGTAAGGCATCCATTTTACCTTCCGAAAATGGAGAAAACTGAAAACAGTGCAGGTTTAAGGTTTCAGAGGTTATTCGGCCGAATAATGTTTTTCTATTACAGAACCGTTACAAGCAAGGTTGTTTGGCCGAAAAACTAAACGCAAAAAGAAATTTCATCGGATGGAATTTTTTTTTGTTTTTTTTTTTTAACGTTATCTATATATTCGTAGAAATAAAACGAAAGCAACTCATTATTTTTGCACCTTTTCATTTTGTATGAGTAAAAATATTTTTGAAGGGGTTTTCAGAGGATATTTCTTTTGCCAAAGGTTTTTTTTTACGAGGTATTTTTCTTCTTATTTATTTCCAAGGGGTACATTGAAAGAGTTTTTTCCCAAGGCACTTTTGCCAAAGATTTTGTGTTCTAAAGTATTTTTGCAAAGAAGTTTTTTCATAGAGTTTTTTTTCCAAGATATTTTTGCAAAGTAGTTTATTTCTTTGCAATGGGTTTTTCCAAAGAGTTTTTTTTTCAAGGTATTTTTGCAAAGGAGTTATTTCTTTGTAAGGGGTTTTTTCAAAGATTTTTTTGTCCAAGGTACTTTTGCAAAGTAGGTTATTTCTTTGCAATGGGTTTTTCCAAAGAGTTTTTTTCCAAGGTATTTTTGCAAAGGAGTTTTTTTTTCCCAAAATATTTATGTAAGTTCTTTTTTCAAAGAAGGTTTTTTTTCAAAGAGGTTTTTTTTTCCCAATTGTTTTACAAAGAAGATTTCTTTACAAGGTGTTCTTATTTTTTTCCAAGGGTTTTTCCAAAGGAGATTAAACAATAATGGGAAATAAAAGAAACCGTAAAAAAAAAGTGATCATAAACGTGATGACGATGCTAATAGGGAAAAACAAAAACTCAAAAATAGAGCCAAAAGAGCAAAGGTTGCAGAAACAGAAGAGAGAATTGAAGATATAAGAACATATTTACATGACACTATTGATGAAATGAAAATTGAAAATAGGGTACAAGAAGAACAAATGGAAGTTGAAGAGA